>VZRM01004859.1:0-21876 GCA_013397955.1 Grantiella picta
GGAGGCTGAGGGGAGACCTCACCAGGGTCTTCAAGATCCCTAGGAGTGGAAGCAAAGGGGCCAGCACTGATCTCTTCACTCTTATGACCAGTGGCAGAACCTGAGGGAATGGCCTGAAGTTTGTCAGGGGAGGTTAAGGTTGGGTCTCAGGAACAGGCTCTTCATCCAGAGGGTGGTTGGGCACTGGAACAGCTCCCCAGGACCGTGGTCACAGCACCCAGCCTGACAGAGTTCAAGAAGTTTAGACAATGCTCTCAGGCTCATGGTGTGACTCTTGGAGTATTGTGTGCGAGGCCAGACTGGACTTTGATGATCCTGATGGGTCCCTCACAACTCAGCATATTCTAACTCTATGACTTGGCTATTTATTGCCTAAGCACCTTAAGGACTTCAGCTTATCTTTTTTAATGGCAGAAACTAATGCTTCTTACCTAAATGGAAGTGTAAGTTAAGTAACTGAGTTGAGGGAAGTTTACATTAAATATACATATAGTACACTACAACCAACTTAAAGACTCCAGCACGGCAAGGCTGTAATTAGTTGCACCAAAACAAGAACTAGATGGGATAACTTATTCTAACATTGGTTCTTCTGCTAAACAACTAAAAAGGAAGGTGCAGCTTGTAACTGAAGTGTTTTGGATAGCTATTTTGTTTTGCAGATTGTACTTATCATCATTAGAAAGACATCCTTGTACCTCTTCATCAGGGGAAGCAAAGCTTGTTACTTGGAAATTACAACTTTTGCTGTTCAGAATGATATCATCCTGCACTCTTGTCTACTTAAAAAATAATAATTTCTTTACCTGATGATTTATTGTGCCAGCCACTGTAAAAACAAGCAAGGTGCTTGGCCTAGGAAAGCACACCAGTAACTCCGTCTGGCATTTGACAGAATTGGTATGTAAGATCTTACAGCTTTTCAGGGTTCAAGACTAGGGCTTGTTGTCTTAAAGGATAGGAGAATCAAAGCAAAAAGCATATCAAATTGTTTAAATTCAACATTAAGGCCTAAGCCAAGTAAAATTTTTGTATTCACAGACGTAATGTAGCTTGATATGGATTTACAAATTTGGATGAGTTTTCTTCCCCCAGAGAACAGGCATGTGCTCCCCACAGCTTACAGTGTTGCCTGAACACTGGCTGATACTGCTCCAATTTGTTACTTAGAAGCTACATTTAAGTCCCATCTGAGATTTGCCCTACTTTAGCCATAATGTTTTAAAAGTCTGAGGGAACCCATAACTCATTAGCTACCTGCATCACTGCGTGCTGTATTTTTCACTCCACCATTAGGTGGGTGGTAGCATGTGCTTTGGTGATACCCAGAGTTCCTTAAGTACATTCAGAGTCACCACTAAATATCTCTGGAAATGAAGTAGCAAACACACTGCAGATGTATGAAGAGCTTCACAAGTAAAGAAAGGTTTCCAGACATTTATTTCTGGAACTGTACACCAGGTATTATTAAAGTACAACAAATACAAAATAATGCTCAAAAAAATCAGTGTTTATGTACAAATATTAAAACCAATGCAACAACAGCGACTTCCTCTTGAACATCTGATACTAAAACATGTTCCGATTGTCACTTGATTTGTTGTTATGCACAGGGTAGTTATTTGAACTGAGAATAACTGGAATCTCTGTTTTATTAGGAAGACTATAACCATTCCTACTTTACTGTACAACTGATAGCATCTTCCTCCTTCTTTCAATGAAAAATAGGAATAATAAAAATAGTAACCTTGTCATTATCTTACAAATTATTGTATTTTATTTCCCTGTCTGCAGACAATGTGCTTGTAATGCTGGGCAAATAGTGTCCCTGTTGGTCAGTTTATCCATTAGTTTACATTCAAAGTTGAAATACTCATTAGAGACTTTGGTTAAATTAAGTAGTATCACTGTGTCCTACTTGAACTGAAGTTTTCCTATATTTTTGACTCTCAGTTTCAATTGCACAATTCATTGACCTAATTGTACACAATTTCATATTCTTCAAACAGTATTGTACATCCTTCAAGTAAATTCAGCAGTTTGACCATTGCAAGAGGAAGACTAAACACTTAAAAACTTAGCATGGGAAGATGACGTGTGACCAACTGTGGTATTGCTATAATCACAGCACCAGTTACACTTCTAAATGAATCTGCTACCCTCTTCAGATTCCCTGTACATAAAAAGGATACATTTACCAACACTGCAATTGCCCGTTATGGATTTTTTTTGGTTCATTTGTATGAAGAAAACACGTGGCAAAGGACAAAGAATTCATCACAGTTTGTTATAAGAATTGTGCTTCACCATCTAATAGCCAAGACATTGTAATTTCTTCATATGGTTGCAATTCAGTTATCTTTCATGATGACTTTCAAAACACAATTCTTTTAATAAACAGTAACAAGTTCTCCATTTAAATGTTTAAACTGAGAGAAAAAAAATTAAGTCCAGCTTTTAAAAGAAAAGTTCAATAAATAGCTATTTTACATGGATAAAAGTCATAGTGGTACAAATTTATGAATGTCACATCAAGCATGCACAAAAATGTTACTATACACAGAAGTAGTCAGAAAATATTGAAAGAGATATCTAAAAAGATATGAAGAATTTACATATTTACGAAATCTTGCAAATTATTGCCTCATTTTAACAAGGAATTAAAAGTAAACGATACCAGCTAGCTAGCCAACAGGCTAAATAAGATCAGCATTTATATTAGACTACCCGGAAATCATTTTTCTCTCATCTCATTTTCTGAATTTTGGTCAAAGTCTTTATTAAATAACTAAAGTGTCCATTCAACTTGCTGACAACCCAAACCTTAGACAAGTCTCTGCCTACATTAAGAGCCCAGCAATGCATAGATAAACTGAGTATATTACTGCATCAGCTAATGAAAATGGGCATGTTCATTTAAGTGCAACTGGTATAAGCATTCAGTCATCCTTGTATGATTTTTATACAGACCAGCCACTCATTGTAAACCCATAGATAAACTTGAATGTATAACAATGGAAGATTATGGCCAGTATTCTATAAAATTACCTAAAATGGGTTGATTCATAAACAAAAGAAACAAGGTACAAAGTTCAGCACAAAACACAGCAGTAAGAAGCTGAGAACTTAGCTAAAAATGTCAAGAGTACAACACAGGGCCAAGGCTACCCGTTATTAACTGTGTACTTACCAAAGTTAAACACTTCAGATGTTTAAGTTAAGAACTGATTACAAAATTATACCTAATTTTGTCCACTGTGCTAAACTAATTTGTTTTTAATATGGTAAATGTGCTATTGCATAAACACTTCAAAGCAATCTTTATTACGATGCTGTAAAGAAAACTCCATATGCTGCATCTGAAACTTGGGATGTCAATGCAGTTCACAGTATTCAAAATAAATACCCTCTTCCCTTTCAAATATTAAAGTCACTAATTTCTAATTACTTTGCATAACCTTGAAGCAACTATTACAAATACCAACAACGCAAACTTAATTGCTTGAATAATGACAACAAATTAGTGGCAATTAAATTTGTAATACAAACAGTGCAAAGAAAAAGTATGGAGGCAAAGGGATAATCCTACTGAAGCGAGGTTCAGGCTTTGATTAGAACACCCTGCAAGCTGTATGCTACAACATGTGGTTGTATGCTACAACATGTTACAAGGCAATATTATGCTTGGTTCCTGCAACAATTGAAACACATGTTTGTGAGACAAACCTCCTGGATGGCTAAATTGCACTCAAGGTTCAAACCAAAAAATAGTAATGAAGTTAAATAGTTGCTTTTATGTGATACATTTTTACTCATCCTTTCCTATTTGACCAATGAAGTGAAGTGCCATTTTGAAGCCAATGACTTGCCAAAACAAATAAATGCAATCCACACTAAATAAAAACTTTCAAGCACGTACTTCAAGGTTCTACTATTACTATATTAACTATATAGTCCCTCAAAACTGTACCACTTAGAACTGCAGCGCTCCAAACAACTTAAGATGTCTTCCAAAAGTAGACTGTTTAGTGGTAAGTCCTAAGATGTGCAGACTGTAGCTTTATACATCAGCTGCCTTAGGAAAGTTAAAGTACACAATTGCATTACTCTTCAAAGTTGTGGACAAACCCCAAATAACATATAGCCTAAAACTCATCTTTTAAGCCAGTAAGTTTAAAGTACACAGACATCTATGGCAGCATGATTACTTCTGTGTAAGGTAGCCATGACCTTTAATTTTGCAACAGCATTCAAGTGTAGATCTTAACTTTACTCATCTTAAGTCCCTTGTGCTAGCTTCCACCAACATGAATTTGCTGTTTGTAAACTGAAGTGCTCTAGTTTAGTATCACATGAGAGAAGGTTCCATTTAAAAAACATCCTTGTATGTTTGTGCAGTTTAAAGTAAAGAAACCCAACCCTGCCTTTATAAGGGGGGAAAAAAATGCTACATTGAGCAGGGATCAGGATCGGTACCTGTAAACATTGTTATTCCACTGCATCCATTACGGCAAAAGTAACTTAGACTAAAAAAGCCACTCTGATCCGTTCAGAACTTCTATGCTGGTTTTGAAACGGTGGCCTCCGTCTACAGGCTTTAAAAAAAAAAAACTGAAGCAGAGCTTAAAGCTGCACCACAGAGTTCTCTTAGTCCCAAACTCTGCCAAACATCCTATGACATTTTTCCACATTTATGGACCGAAAAAAGAAATTACTCTTGATAAATCAAGATATAGTTCTATACATACAAAGACATCACTGATGTCATAAAGTTCAAACTTCCAGTGAAAGACTAAGCAAACCTGATAGCTCCCATCAAGTTTACTACTACTGCATAAAGTACCCACTGTTTAATTTTCCACAGTCATTCTGAGTGAAGGGCAGCATGTTGGTGGAGAGTGTGGGTATTGATAAAACCATTTGTCTCATTTGCAGATAGACTGCTGAAGTCAGCCACTGAAACAGCCATTTTGGCACTGGTAATGTGGTGTGTGTGGTTCTCGAAGTCCACACCAAGGTTATTTACAGAGACATCATTCATGAAAGATTCTGGGACAGCAATCCCCATTTTCAATCTCTTCGCAGGTCTTTCTGCCTCCTCACTGCACATGTTCATTTGGTTTAGCTCTGAATGATAAAAGCCAGTCTCAAATAAATTAAAACAATCACTTTCACCATTGCTAGGCAAGTTAAGCAATTCTTCTGTTCCAACAGGCACATGATTAACTGGTGCTCGGGGTAAGCTGTCCATGGGAGGGAAGGCATCATCCAGGCAGTTCACATCTGAAGTGTGACAAACTGTAGCTACACTGTTTGTCAGTGCTGCAAAACAGATGAACACAAATGCAAATGAAATAGTTGTTTGTGTAGTTCCAACCAAGATATTTTTTTTTTCTTGATTTACCTGTCAACTCATTGGCACTGATAGAGTTCAGAATGCTTAGCTGCTGATCAGGAATGGTTTCTGTTCGACTATTGGATGTTAAGGCTGAAGAATGCACTGCTCCACCAAGGGATTCTGCTTCATCTACCAAACGATCCATGTAGTCCCTAAAAGAATATTGCATCCATCATGTATTATATAACTGGAAAACAACATCTATAAATGATGATAGATTTAATTTCAGTTGCCATAGCCACTGAAGCTTTACACTGCAATGGCAGAAGAGGGAGGGGGTGGGGGGAAGTCTTCTACATTTACAATTTGCAACAGTAAGCATATTCCAAGAACATTTTACTTACGTAACTCCTGGATGATGGTTATATCTCTTCTTTCCAAATCTTGTTTGCTGAGCAAAGTAATCATAACGTTCTGACTTTTTCCACATGTAGTAGAAAGCCACACACTCAGCAACTGTTCTGGTTCTTACCTAAAGTGCAACAAGAAGAATTGACAAGATTGATGCAAAGACTTAGGTTTTGTCATCTTCCCAATTCCCACTCCTGCAATATTGTTAGTTTTTATTGTTCTGGAATAAACCTTTGCAGATTTCAAAGAGACCTACAGTTTCAAGTATTACATTCATTCTACTCTATGCATTATTGGATTTTTTTTCAAAAACTAGATTGAAGCTCTATCTACTTTGGAAGTACTTACACATGTAAAACATTTTAAAACTGTAAGATATACCCTCTCTTAGGATGGAAAAAACTGAGCAAATTAATGTCCTAAGAGAAGTGAAGCACAAAAGACTTTGGGTACATATTCCACTGGGGCAGTTCAGAACTGTGCAGGCTTTGGCAATAGAAAGCTGTCAAATCACAACAGTAAACGCTTAAACAAAATAAAACTGTATTCTTGTAGAGAAGGTATAAATGACTCGACTAATTTTGATCTATGTTAACTGTTTGTCTCTTTACCCAAAATGCAGGTTGCTATGTAAAGTCAGATTCTTGGAGAAAAAGTCATTAGTACTACTTGTACTTATACTGACTTTTTGATGCAGAAACATTTCACATCATCATCACATCACCCACAGTTCCAGTTTTACAACTATAATATACAAATCTCTTCAACACAGTCTGGCAGTAAAATATATTTGAGATTTCTCAAACATATAGAAACATCAGTGGCAAAACCAAAATGCCTTGGGTGAAGTAGTAAGCCTTGCTAGTTTAGGCAAAGACACACCAGGCAGGGGAAGAACTTAACAGGTGTCTATATGCTAATACATAACGCCCCAGTGAACAAAGCCTTGCAGCGCAGTGATAAGCAAACACATCTTGCTAAGTTTCTCCACACACTAAGTGTCTTGCCTAGCTGACACTTGCTGTATACAAGTCACATCACCTTACCCTGGGCCCCAGAACTTTCCCTAAACTTTCAGTCCTTCCACATGGGAAAAAACCCAGTAGATTTCTTAAACAAGTTCTGGTCCACAGTGACAGATACATCAACACACATTTTGTTCCATGTTGGAAAATACATTTTTAATCTCTGATGCATTAATGTTTATTTGTGAAGTCCATTTAGAATATGAACCACCTAAGTTATTTAGGATGGGTTAAACCAGGTATTAGGCAAGACCAGAAGACTGTTGTTGAACAGCAACTACAACCCTATAAAGAAAAAGATCTTTCAGTGTGGTATCAAAAGCATAAAGGAGGCATACAAGCAATTTGGAAAAACTGATATTGTCAACTATTGCTTTTTGATAAAAAATAAAAAAAAAAGGGCACAGACGAGTCAATCAGAAGCAATCCAGACCAAGATTAGAACTCTCTTTTGGTTCAGAAAAGAGAATATTATGGATGACTACACTTCATGAAAACACAAAGAGCTCAGCCTGATTCTGTAAACTTGTGTCTTCCTGGTTACAAAATAAATTAAGCAAAGATGCATTCTTCTACAGCCATGGTATAGAAATATTGGTCACTTCTAGAGGAGGCACAAATTTAAACTGAATTGTAATGCACCTGCATAAATAGAAGTAATGTCAACATAAGTTGATTTCAGAAATTATAATATTGACTCATCTCAAAATGCCTAATATTTCCAGAAATACTAGTGCAAGGAAAGGAAAAATTATTTTAAAAATGCCAAATTTATTTTAATATGCTTCTTATTACCCTCTTCTGTATGGCTTCTGACAAACAGATTGCCTTCACATATTTTCAGTATCATGCAATTTACCCAACTTTTCCTTTTAACTGTAAAATACTAACCTTGTTTTTCTGTATGAGATGAAAGTCTTTCCCATACATCAGAAGTGCATTTTCAAAGCTTCTGCATTCTTCTTCTGTCCATGCTGTCATCTCTTCTAGACAATTATAAAAGTAGCATGAGAAACTTGATTTCACTCACTAACCTTTTACAAAGAATAAAAGCTTTGTTCCTAATGGATAAATATCCAAAGGCATTCTAAAAAAACAAGTAATTCAGTTATTTAGAACCATGTTAATTCCCCTACTGAGAAGCTATCCTACCTAAATCTAACACTCTTCTTTACAAAGAATCATCTAGAAGAGTCAATTTCTGAAATCTTTCATCCTTGAGGGTAAAGGATATTTGAAAGATTTATTGTTCTTAATAAATTTGTCATCCAAAAATAGTGTTTGATTATATCACTGAGGTGGTGTGATAAGAACAGTGGTTATTGGAAAAAAGGAAAATCCTGTTCAGATGAACAGCCCTGTTCTAACTGAGTGAGCATCACAGACAAGAAGGCCTCATGGAGCTCAGCACTGCTGTGCAAACCACAGGAACAGCGCAAGGCCCATTTCCTCCTAGGCACTAAGGAGTCTAGGCCATGTCTTACCCAGGAGCCAACTACCAGCATGAGTGCCAGCCTTGGTGCATGTCACTGTAAATCAGGTGAGAAATGGCGTGGGATGAACTGACATCAGCAGGCCAATTCCAAACTGACACGGACAGCCAATGGAATCAGCACATGAGACAGACTCCCCAGAACCTGTAATACCTTGCCTGACCTCAAAGCCCCTGGTAAGGCAGTGGACCCCTGGAAAAGGCATAATGAACTACGGGGGAGTGCCTCAGCACTAAGCCTAGGTCAGGCAGCCATACAGGGCCAACTGACTAGGACTATACTTAACCTGATCCAGGCTTTTGAAAAATAAGGGCTATCAGGGAATCCAGAACACACCAAATAACCACCTGCTCCTAAAGATCCACAAATAACCCCTTAAGATCTCCTAAGGAGAAACTGCAAATTTTTTTGAATTTTTTTTTTAAAGATTAAACCTGCATTTTCTAAAACTGGGTTTTGGTTTGACAAACAAGTTTATTTGAACTTTGGGCTGGAGTATGGGTAGGGAGTACCAGTTCTTAGGATGGAATTTTGGTCTATGAGCCACAAATGGATAGAGGTATTTTTCAATCCTGAAACAGAAACCCAGATTCTAGAGAGGTATTAGATTTAGGATACAGCCCTGCAGCTGATACTTTGTTTAATGTCTACACAATCTCTTATACATGAGGCTCCTAAACCACTCTTTTAATAGTCCTTATTGTCCCCTTCAGCTTGATCTCAGTGTCCTAGTTTTGGCTGAGATACTTTTCCTTTTAGTAGCCGGTACAATGCTGTATTTTGGATCCCATATGAGAATAATATTAGTAACACATTGATGTTTCAGTTGGTGCCACATTGTGCGATTAAGGACATTTCAGTGTTCCGTGCTCTGCAGTGATCAGGTGCACAAGAGGCTGGGGGAGGAGCATGGCCAGGAAAGCTGATCTGAACTGGTCAAAGGGATATTCCATATCCAGACTGACATGGCCAGGGTATGAACTGAGGGGAGCTGCTGGGAGGGAGCAATCGCTGCTGGGGGACAAGGTGGGCATCACTCAGCAGGTGCTGAGCAACTGTACCACTGTGCTTCACTCACCTTTCTGGGATTTCATTCCACTCTTTCCCTTTCATTACAATTATTGTCATCGGTGTCATTACCATTCTTACTATATCCTCTTTTTGCTTCAATTATTAAACTGTTGTAAGCTTAACCCAAAGTTTTACTTTTTGTCCTCCAATTCTCCACTCCACCAGGGAAGGAAATGGTAGGGCAGAAGGAGCGAGTGAGCAGCTGTGTGGTACTTAAGTTGCCAGCCAGGGTTCAACCACTTAGATACTTGTCTCTCACAGCACCTAATTTCTACACACTCGGCTTCCCTTTGGATCCAGTTCTGAGCAGGGGGCCATCTGCCAGAGTATCAGCTTATAGCAGAATTCATAGTCTGTTTCTGCTACACAATACGTATGCAAAAATACAGGACAAAGAACCATCTTTGTTAAATGACAGACTGATTTTCATTTAAGGGATTAATAAACAATAGAGACAAACAAGCTGGAAGCCCATTTTCCAATGCAGACTCAAGCAAAACTCTCCATGCCCTATGGAACTATACAGTAGAACCCGTTTAGGGTTGGCATAGCACAAATGTTAGCACAGTGAGAACAGAGTGGGGTTTGTTTCTCTAGCTATGTTCTCCTGATTTTGGTACAAAATCATCAGACTGCAATCAATCACGATCTCAGATACTAAACAGTGGATGAGAACTGCTTTACGGCAGCAGAATCACAGCTCTCCCCACCCCTCTCCTCAAACTGTTTCATTGTTACAACAGTGGCGGAGGGAAGAAGAGATGTCCTAAGCAAATTCTCAGCCTTTCTACAAACTGCAACTTCTGTAGCAGAACTTCCAAATGGCCAACTGTCAGACTACACTTAATTAGTGCTACAGTCACCAAGACAGGGATGTGCTTGATAATCTGATTCTTACGCAAAGGTTTTCCACTGAACTTTTTCTTTTATAAACACACTTTTCTGAAAAACCAAGTACTCTCTTACCCTGAGATGCCTTTCCATTTGAGCAGTATCTTTCAATTGCTTCTTTAACATTATGGCTACTTTTAAGAAGTTCGTAAAGCGCCTATAAAACAGAAAAAGTCTTTAGAAAAAGTCAAAGCTTTCTAATATCCAATCTAGACCACCAAAACTAGTCTTCCAGTGAGCATTATCTAATGTCAAAAAAAAAAAGGATTTATCTTTGCACATTATGAAAATTTTAAAATAACAACCAAAAGCAAAACCACACAAATGTAAAATACTTTATGCAATTTTTAAAAAGGCTGAATTTGTCAACAGTATAACAATCAGAAATATCACAGATCACAACACTGCCAGCATGCAAATACTCATGATTTTTAACCATGTGCTTAAAATTTTTCATAAGATCTTGACCCAATAATATCCAACTAAAGAATGAAGAAATTGAATAGAGGTTTATAATACAAGGCAGAGAAGGAGGCCACATGTTAATTATCAAGTGCTGCATCACAAATGGAACAGGATATAAAACCTACTTGTTCATTGTCCCGTGTATGTAGTCCTTCAGGAATTCTGCCAATCATTTTTTCATTTCCTGTTCTTAAGGAGGTTTCAAAAAGGTATTCTTTAACTTTACTTTCTGAGATCACATCAGGTTTCCAAAGTAAATGGTCTTCATTTTCATAAGCTGATAAAACAGAAAGCCATTAATGCCAGGTGTACCAATTTTAAGGCTGCAATATTAAAAGCTATTTCACAATTAAAAAACAGGAACACAGAGTAATCAAGCATGATCATACCACTTTTAAACTGCAGCTCACTTTGCCTATTTAGTAATTTTCAACTAAAATTTGCCAAAATTATGTAACAGAATGGCAATCCATATCACAATGTGGTAAATTTTTTCCATTCAGTAGCAACTGAACGCTCTTAAGAACTTGGTATGTTGAATACTTTACATGTAATTAGGATGTAAAGTCCTCCACAGTATACTGAAATGACATCTACAACTCTCAGACAGCTTATTTCAAGGACAATATATTGGAAAAGCGAAAGAGTTGACCTGAACCTTTGTCAGTCTGTCCGTATGTTTCAACACTTACTAGTTTATAGATTAAATTATAAATCCTTTACTCTGATCGACAGATGTGATTACCATCGCACATCATGTTTCATGTGCTCTCTTGGCAATACAGAATTTGAGTTATTTAATTCAAACACAGAATCGTAAAGATTGTTATAGCAGAAAGGATGGAGATGCTCAAAGCTCTCCTAAAACTGAAGGAAGCAACATTAGACTAAGGTGAGGCATAAAATGACACCTCTGAAAGTTCTTTTATGGTTTAGCAACAGAGAGTGCTTTCAGACAGACTTTACAAATGTAAAGTTTATAGGAGAGCAGAACTGCTTTCTAGCACAATTCTGGTAGCTCGGACTACATGACACTAATGTAAGCCCCTGTTTTCCATCACTAGCTCTTCAGGGACTACAGAAAAGGCTTTCACAGATTCATCCACCCCTACAACGAAGCCCAACCTTCCAGAGTACTACTGACGCTCATTTTCAGCTTTCTTTATCAACCAAGACAATGCAGCACTTTTTGCTGGAGTCCATGACTAATAATCTTAAAAGGAACTCCTTGAGCTCTCTTATCTGGGTGCTACCCCTTTGCTACCCCTTAGCCACGCCATCAGACAAGACATTCACTGGTTCTCTCTAGTTCCAGCTCATTACAGAGAAAATTGCCAGATTAACCCCTCCTTGGTCATCCTCTGGTAATTTGCACTTCCTTAGTTCTTGGCTAAGGAGAAATCAAGATGTGGAAATAAAAGAATTACCCACATAAATCCAGTTCCTCCATTTCTCGCAATCCATTAGCATCATGCTTGAATCTTAAAATATTGGAGGCTTTCCTAGATCTTAAGCAACACAAGAAAAGTTCACTTCCTAATGCTTCCAGCTTCATCACTACCAAAGATTCTTCTCCTCTATTGCAAAGGATTATTTCTCAAAAGAGCAGGTGGCAACGTTGAAAAGACTCAATACAATTCACTCAAATAATATCCCCATTAAACATTACAGTAACAACTCAAGAGCCTTACAGAATATCAAAAATTTACAGAAACAGAACAGAACATCCTTCATTTATTATTATATCACCCTACCCATTTCTTAATTCCATAGCTGTTCCACCCATAAGCAAATTTTTTTGCATTATTTGCCTTTTTAATTCCACAGCTATATGTGCTAGGTTTCTAAAGAAACAAAATAAAATGCTATTAAATAAAGCTCTTTTTTCCACTCTAGCACAACTGCAGTTTTACCTAGATTTGCACTGGAGTAACATCATATTTGAAACATCACATTTTTAAGAGACAGTATATCAGGACCTATACTAAGGAAATGGAAAATAGCTTATTGTTTGGTTTTCCATATCAATTTCGTAACTCACATGGTTTTACATGCCAAAAAAAAAAAACAAGCAAGGAAAAATACTGTTTTGAACATCTTCAATGGCAACTAACTTACATGCTCATAGACTAGCAATGCTTCGCCAATGAAAGTACTCCCTTCTTCACTTACAGTTACTTGCCTCCTAATATTACCAGATACTTCAGAATTAACTCACCAATCCTGCCTTGAGAGTCATGCTTCTGAGATAGAAGTATACAGTTGCACTACTTCAATTTTCTACTGCCTTTTTTTAATGGTCTCTGAGACTTTAGCTAAGTAATTGAATTGACCTTACAAATTTAAGCAACATTTTTCCATCAAATGCCATATATAAACATAAAGTAAGAACAGTCACAAGAACTTACCCTTTTCATCTGCACTGCATCTGCCAAGGTAAGCTGGAATTTCAGCCTGGTACTGTGAACCAACCATTATTTCCTGAAAATGTAATAAAAATGAAGAGGAAAAGTTATTAATGATATTTTGTGTATGGAAGTATTAAAAATGTCATTAACCTGGCATGTGACAGAATTCCAGAAGGAAGGTACTCTTTTACATACGTACTAAAAATCTTAATGGAATTTTCTTAACAGCAAAGTTTTTTTTAACTTTTAAAAAATATAACTATTACCTTTCTCAAATCTTCAGGTGAGTTACCACTGTCCGCCTCTACATCTTCACCATCAGATTCCTTATCTCCATCACACAGGGTGTTTGCTTCAGACACAAAGAGATTTGTTTTTAGCTATGAAGAATTTACAGTTCAAGCACAGAACTACAAGATATCATTTACTTTTGAAAGGAGCACCTCCTTTTATTCAGGCAGACATTTATGATGAGTCTGTTGATCCACATCTCTATCAAAACCAAACTAGAATGAAGTCAGAACGCACTGGTACTTGTATACTGCAGAACTGAAACATTTATCATCGTTGAAAATGACACAATCTACTAAATTTCCAACAGCCAAAAGCAAATGAGATGAATTTTTTTGGTTGATTTTCTCAATAAAAGCTTATACTTAGAGAAAAAGCCAGAAAACTTCCAGGGCTGTGACATAGCCTTGGGTGAATACAAATAGAGTAAAGCTGAAGGCATGTCTTTATTACCTACTAAAACCTTTCATCAGAAGTTTTAATGGGCATTCAAAACATTCCTTTAAACCAGGCTGCCTTGGCATGGAACAAAGATACAGGAGACACACAAAATGGAGTAAGTAAAAGACAGCAAAATACTGCTTATTCCTCTTCAATTTTTTTCCCTTCTCTTAGGAAGAAATAGAGCCCTCCAAACAAATCAAATACATTACTCCATAGAATAACTCATATTTTAGAATCTGGAACCCTGTGGTACTGGGTTCTGCAGTAGCCCTCTTTATATAGTTGTATAATCCCCAGCAGAATGGAATCTACAGTTCTGACATGATTTACAGCTATTTTTTATTCTCCAACTTCAGAAAAAGCATACTCATAAATTGGCCTGAAATTTTAGCTTCATCACAACTAAAAAGAATCACAAACAGCAGAGACAATATCCAAGACTGTACAGACTGAAGCTCTTCTTCTGTAATCATTACTACAATCATCAATCTATCTCTTTTTGGTTTTACAACTAGCAAGCAAGGAGCTAATTTGCAAGCATGGAACAACAACCTGCCTGAACAATCACAGGCAATTATTTTGCAAAGTTAATGTAAATTTTACAAAACAGCCTATGTTACATATTAGATATACATTACTTAAAACAATGTTATCTTAGAATCTGGAAAATGGACAGAGATCAGAAAAAAATGGAACTGCCAACAGCAGAGAGAACTGGTATCTCCTTCCCTGAAATGGTGGATATTTGATTTTAAAATGTCCAGCTTAGTGTTCTAACAAAGTAACATTTTGAAAGAAAACCATGACAGCTGAGAACAAAGATGACTGTTTCTTAATCCTCAGTACAGATACGGAGCTAAATACTTTTTTTCTATGAAGCTGCCACACTTAAAATGTCATCTTCATTAACAGGTCATAAGTGCCAGCATGTTTTGGAGTTTAACTGAAAAAGGGGCCTTATAATTTTTAAGTTTTTTGTATCTCTCCTTCAATACAAAAGTCTTGAATTTATCACACAGCAGCATGCAAAGGGCCATGATTGCTGGTGACTGAGGCAGCACATTCCCTTTATCCTCCCCTCCTCTAGAGGAATGAAATCCCCCACGGAATACCTTAAGATACTTGCCAAATTAAAACTGTGATAAAAGTCCTCCATATTGCTTTAACTCTAGGACACCAGTGAACAAATGAGATATAACAGGCAATGAGGAATAGCTCATCCAGGTTGGATAACTGAACCACTGGTTATCAGATCTTTCGCATCATAGCTCCATGGATAGTGAAATTTTGGTGGTCATGGGTTCAGAGGCCCCATCCCATATAAAACTACTTTGGCTCACCCCATGAAGTCCTATGGAAAAGTTTTGAATGTGTGAAGGGAAATAATCAAAAAGACACTGAGTCCCAGTTCACATCCACAGGCTGTAGAGAGGAGTCACTGGCTTAAAAGCAGCAGCAAAAATTTTAGTAGAGAAACACTAATTTAAAAGAATGGGTTACATATTCATATAATTCACTAACATATTGAAAATCATGAAGAGTGTTCCCCAATACTGTATTAACTATTGATCATGAAGTCACTGTATTTATAGAGGAATTAATTTTACTTGCACTTTGAATAGAGAACCAAATAAAAGTCTTTTGGGTAATTGGTAATACCAACGAAAGGCCATGTTCATATACAACATCCGGCAGAGCACTGTTTCTCAACTCCTGGTACAGTGAGCAGTACTCCTCGATTTTGGTATGTTAAGGTACGAAGCTATATATAATGCTAAGATGTTTTGAGTACTATTATCAAATTAGGTTTCCTACATCTTAATGGCCGAGGAAAGAAGTCAGTAGCCTCATGTGAAGTAACTGATGGTGTCAAGTCATCAGCAGAGGATTGTGTTTCTTCATCATCACCCGACAAGAGGTCTTTAGCGATTTCCTCCTGTATCATTAAAATAAAAAAATAAAACCTCAGAGTGACGATTAAGTGTAAACTGGTATGCAGTTAGATTCAGCCAGTTGCAAGCCTCATTAATTAAAATGAGTTACCTTACCGTAAGAAAATTTAGCAGACCATGCTCCCTTAATTAAAAAGCTAGTTTGCTCCCCCTAACTCTAATAATATAACCATTCATTTCAAATATAGGGGTTCACTCCCCCTTTGTCTTCTGTTAAAACAAATGCACAAGAACTAACTTTTGAAAGCATCAGTCTCAGATGTTTCTACAATTTCTTCCAGTAAGAAACACCAATAGAAACTGCCTCACATATTTAGCATTCTGTCATTCTTTGCAACACAGGTATACTGAAGCTTTAAAAGCCTACTGCCCTCTAAATAAAAAAAAGAAGAAAAGAACTCAGGCAGGCTTTTGTAGACTTTTGTTGAGAGCATAGCTCCAGATAATAGACAATTTCCCAAAACACAAGAAAATCTGATGTTTCTGTAGGTTAACGAAATGATATTAAGAAAGAAAAAGCACACTTCCTCCACAAGCAGACATGTTTGAACCCCTCCGACAGAGATTTGGAAAAACTGTATTAGACAACAAGCTGACTACATTTCTGTAGCCTCAACACAATCGTGAATCCTAACGAGAATCAGATGTGCAGAGCCATCATTATATCCTCCTTTCTGTGGAGTTTACCATTACATCATACTGACAGAAAAAAAAGACATATACTTACTACTTGCATACTTTCTAAGCTTAACTACAAGCTGCATATGCTTTGTAGCCAAAAATCAAAATAAAATCTCAGAATTTAAAGACAACTTGCAAACCACAAAAGCTGAAGTCTCAGGTGTTTATATCAGCGATGCAACATATATAGTCACTGCATGTAAAACAATCTCTCTCTCAGTCCCCAAAGCTAAGACCTTCCCAAATGATATGCACTTGAAAATAAAATTCCAAAGCATTCAACAGCGCATTTTCAAGTTATTTTTGTACCATTTTGGTACCTGATGTGTGCTGGAAGTCAGAGTTATTTCTGGACATCGCACATATTATAAAAAAATCCCACTTAAGTAAAAAAAGCCCAAAACAACTAACAAACCACCTACTTAAAAGTTCTTTGCATGTGTTTTAGAAGAACTGTTGACATATTTTTCTTTTGTACTAACACAGCAACATTAAAATTGCTATGCATTTAAAACTATTATTATTAGAACTAGATGCACAACATCCTTGAAGAGGTAGGAACCCTGAGTAACAATGTATACAGAAATTAACAAAGATACGAATTTTGTAACATCAAGAGACTATGACATGTAATTTAAGGCCACCTGGATTTCTGCTTTTCAACAACGGTTCAGGTGAAAATGGTTCTGACTTACTTTATCTAGAGTCATATCTGGAAGTTCATCTGCAAGTTCACTTGGAGAGCTATTCGCACTGGAACCTGGCATAACTGGAATCGTGGATTCATAGCCATAGAATGCTAGTAAATCTTCCAATGGCATGTTTCCTTCCTAATACAAAAATATTTACAATACTTCAACCCATTGCAAATTACTTGTAAACAGCTCAGATCTAAGATGACAAGACATAATTTGAAGAACAGAAGTAAAAAAAGCAAGCAAAAAAACCTCAACTGAAAGCAGGAATGATTACAGGTTTAAAATATTGTGATTCTATGACAAAAATAATTCATAAACTTGTCTCTTGGCATATAGTGAAGTTCTGTCAAGCTATTGGGCAAAACATATAACTAGACGAAACTAAAGATCAAGTATTAAAAGTATGCTCCTTATCTGATTGATACTATAGAACATGATTTGCCAATATTTCTCCAAGAGAAATACAGAAAACCTTGAATACTTTATTCCTACATAATTATAGCTGCACGTGTGAAAACCCCCACAAAGTAAACCAATATGGCAAATTTTAAGCCTTTCCTTTCATCTCCCGCACTATGTATTTTATATTAACCACGGAGAAGGTAACAAGAGAAAGACAGCAAAGAAAAGGCAAAAATCACAAGGCTTGATTTTGAGCTTGTCTTTTCCAATACCTTTTAATAAAGTGATTCTAATAACTATCATCATACTTTCATCCTAATACAATTAATAAAATAATAAACACTGAATATTTGTTTTTAGTTACCTGGTTCAAGACACCGAAGTATTAAAAATATTTTCAACTATTTATACCCTTACAAGTTATACCTCTAAAAATCTATTGTTGAACTCAAACGCTGATTAAATTGCTTTTTTTTCTTTCCTCAGGCAAGGTCTTAGTCCTGCAAAGACTTTTCACAATGGGTAAATGCAAGCTCATGTCCAAGTATTTCCATGATCAGGACCTAAAGTAATAAAGTGTTTAGGATGATTGGCTCTCAGTTCTTCTTTTTTCTATTAGAGAAGCAGTAAAGAGAACTTTGAGGAGTAACAACTCCATTTTAACCATCAGACCTGGCAAAATGCCTCACTACTATAACAGCAAGTTCATAATAAGTGAAAATATATTTGTAAAAGTAGTAACAGGAAAAAAAAGAGAGAATCAGGAGTATAAACACTGTCAAGTCCACATTTGTTTCCACATGGACTACATAAATACAACCTTGTATTTGATGCTAAAAACTGCACTTTTTTGGAAGTCTGTTGACTAAAACCTGCACTTATGCTGAGTGGTGTATGTGGGTCACCAATCAGTCATGCAAACAGCATCAATTTGTGGGTGTTCAGCATTCAGCAGGCATTTAGAATGGGTGATGCACTGCCATGGATGAACAAGGGGTGTAAATGCCAAAAACTTCTTCTTAAGAAGTGTAAAATGGAATAGGAAAAGCCAAAGAGCACACTGATTATTTCGTATACTTACTGAATGCTAAACCGATGTAAGTAAGACAAGGCAGTATCATTTATATAGCAAATTAATGTGACCCATCATGCCTAAAACAGGGTTATCTCCGTATTGGAAAAGTAAAACCTGACCAACATATTGAAATACAGCTCGATGTCACTTTAATAGTATGCAAAATGTAGTTTCAACATACAAGTGACCTTAGATGACATGACTCTAAAACCTGTGCCAGTGATTTCTCTACCAAAGCAAATGTGCTACTAAATTAAAAAAAAAAAATGAACACTAATACATTTGAGAAGCTAAATTCAGCCTTTTCTGTGATGATGCACTGCTACAGCCTAACCTGTGTTCCTTTTAAACAAGCTGCAAATGCATCTTTGCAGAAAACTGCATTATACAATAAAAATTGAAGGACAGGTTGAATGTTCTTTTCAATGGGAAAGTTACAAGATGGACAGATATTCAAAAGGGAGAGAGTCCTCTTACCTTTTCTAAATCTTCAATTTCAGAGCTGAAATTTTTGCTTTCTTCCATCATTTCCTCTTCTTCGAGAGTTCGCTCATCATCATAATCGTGCACCAGCATTTCAGCAGATGGGTCAAAGTCATGATCCTCAGATGATAAAGAGCCAACTATCAAAAAAAACTTAATTTGAGAAAATTTTACCTCTATACTAATATATGAAATTAAATTCCACAAAAAAAAAGTCGCATGAATTCTTTTACAAACAGGTCAGAACTCTCAGTGGAGTAACAAATTTGTAATTACTTGACAAATTCAGCTGCTTTAGCAGACCTTTCCTTTTCATATTTTTAAGTAATAAGCACAACTTTGTCTCTTACAATACATAGAATACTTGGGAAAAGTACCTAAACAACCAAACCAAAGCTTCAGAAACTACAATCCCAAATTGGTATTTACTGAATAAAAGTTTGGTCAAAATACCCTTGAAATCATCATTAGGATATATAAAGCATGCACACCACAAGATTTCAGAAGCTTCAGGACTGTGATCTATAGACTACAATTTTATTTATGTGATTTATATAGTAACAAGCATAGTTTTGCACTGGCAAACAGGTTACTTAGGTTATGAATTCACATCCTATTAACAGCAAAAGAAAAGGAGACTCCTTTCACTTCCAGTGACTTTAGCCTCACAAATGGATCTTCTAATAAAATTAATTTGTAGCACTTGATCTAAAAGAATAAATGAAGCAGAGTTTCAAGCAATATTATGGAAAATACACCAAAAATCACAAAATGCTTCTACTGGATCACATTAATTAACAAGCCAGTGTGATAGCTCTGTGGTCCAACAGAAATTATTTCATTACTGGTGATACTCAGAGGTCATCACAAAAGGATGTATTATTTCAAACGCGTTTTGTCATTTGAAAGGTTATTATTAGATTCAACGAGTTTAAAGATTAAAATATTCTGCACCAGAAGTCAGCGTTCTACAACAAAGAATTACCAAATTCAGGGTTGTTTTGTTCCTTAATGTTCACTTTTTTATGTCTTTCAGGTTGGAGAAAAAACAGATTAGGATATTTCTCTTTAACTTCTCATTTTCCCCTTCCATACTATTGCTCTGTTGGAATCCTGGGCTTTCAAGCATCAAAGAAAAGGTTTATCAAGAATTATTTACATTAAGGAGCTTCTTCAAAAGTTTTGAAGGAAATAGCTACAAATTTTCAGCCCTCTTCAGAAAATAATACAGTATTCTTCATGGCACTGCTTTCAGCCTTGAAAGAGTCAGGTGTATATACCAATACTTCTGAACTTTAAATAAAGCGATTTTTCATTATTTATGCTAAGTGGTCACTCCGTACACACAGGTAATTAAACTTTGTTTAGCTTGCTTAAAATGAGGCAAAGTTTGTAATATCATACTGCAGAGAAACATTCAGGCCAAATATGCTTTTTATTCACATGCTACTCATATTATGGTTTCACAGAACTTTCAGCATAGCTGACAACGCTACCACAGTTCCAATAATCACATTATGTGTTTAATTCTCCTGCTGTTGGCCATCACATTCAGCTCAAGTTTTAATGAAGTATTAACTGTCTAAATCTAACATGTAATTTTAAGAGTGTATTCAAGATTATTGCTTCAAATTGCTTTTCTAACTCATTTTCCATTTAATGCAAGGGGAAGTTCTGTTCTACAGACTCTACATTAAGCAGTCCCACTTCTCCTGTAGTTCTAAATGGTCAACACCCCATTTGAAATATTGAAAACTATACTGAAAAATACAAGCTCAAGAGATTTCATAATAGTTAAAGATGATGACAAACACTTCAGAAGGCACTTGCATAGAAGCAAATATGTTCCCCAAATATTTGAGAATAGCCCTTCTGATGTTAATGATGCTAGGTTGTATCATGTATTCCAAAGAACCTCAACAGCAGTTAGTTACAGCCTTAAAAGTTACTTGTCATTATGATTTTAAACATCTTCTATTAATACCAAGAAGTCAAAAATATAGATAAGCCTGTAGTTATCAGCAACAAGAGAAGCTGTCTCTCTCCAAGCTATCTGGCTTTACTGAGATTTAAAAGTGCTGATTTAAAAGTGCTATACAACTTTGATTTTTGGTTCTGAGCAGCAAATTTCTAACTGCAACTGGGCTTAAGTGGAGGATTCCGCAGGACACATCTCCTCTTAAAAACCTGGCAGGCGATTAACAGCGTGCACACGAAGCCTTAGGGAAACTACGAGGGGATAAATTTGGGAAGGAGCAGCAAGGAGAGAGCGGCGTGTGGGCGACAGGACGAGTGCCGATGCAGGAGGTGGGCGAGGACGAACCTGGGCTCGAACTCCCAAAGGAAGCCTGCAGGGAGAAAAGAGAGCGACGTGAGAGCGGGCTCCCTCCGGCCCGGCAGCAGGCAGGGCTCTTCATTTCACGCAGCCGTCGGGGCTGCCCCGTTTCCCCGCCAGCCCGCTTTCTCCCGCTCCCCTCCGGCCTCAGCCCCTGCGTCCCGCCCTGTTGGCCGCTCCATCCCGCTAACCCTCGCCCATCCCTCCTTCCCTCGCTCCCGCCCCGCCGGCCCGGGCAGTGCCCGCGGCCCGTCCCGCACTCACCGCGCGCGCACACGTGGCCGCCCCGCAGAGGGCGCCGGCAGCGCGGGAGCGACAGCGCCAGCCCCGCGAGCACGTGACCTGCTCCCCCGCCGGCCATGTTAGGTGAGGGCAGGGCACGCCCCCGGCGGCGAAAGGTCTCCGCGGCGGTT
>VZRM01004859.1:22131-33718 GCA_013397955.1 Grantiella picta
GGGCTGCCGCTGGGGCGGCCGGCGGAGCGCTCGGGGCTGGCAGGGGCCGGGCAGCTCGGACACCCCGGGCTGGGAGCGCCGTGCAGAGCGGACCCGGCCGTGTGGCCTCGGTACCGAGCCCCTTCCCGAGTGCTGATGTGCAGGAGGGCTGGTGGCTACGCTGACCCCCTCACCCGAAGTGTCAGGAACATGAAACAAAACTCCAAAGCCTGCAGCCTTTCTTGTGTGCGTTGTCTGCTCAGGCAAACAGAGAAAGTAAATTTACTTTGCAATGTTTTTGGTGTTTTTATCTAGAACGTCCAAGGTCTATTACGTGCGAGTTATATCTGCTCCATTTTACAGAATCACAGAAATGTTAGGGTTGGAAGGGACCTCAGGAGATCCCCTAGTTCAAACCCTTGCCAAGGCAGGGTCACCAAGAACAGCTCACACAGGACACATCCAGATGGGTGTTGAATGTCTCCAGAGAACTAGACTCCATGACTTCCCTGGGCAGCCTGTCACAGTGCATTGCCACCCTCAATGTAAAGTTCTTCCTTATGTTTAGTTCTTCCAATGTTTTAATTGATGGTCATTACTTGTCCTCCTGTTGCTGAGCACCACTGAAAAAAGTCTGGCACCATCCTGTTGGCACCTATCTTTGAGATATTTATACACATTAATGAGATCTCCTCTCAGTCTTTAGACTAAACAGGCCCAGCTCCTATAGTCTCTCCTTATAAGAGAGATTCTCCAAACCCCTCATCATCTTTGTTGCCTTCCATTAAACCATCTTTGGTAGCTCCTTGTCTTTCTTGTACTGAGGAGCCCAGAACTGGACACTGTACTCCAGATGTGGCCTTACTACGGCCGAGTAGAGGCAGAGAAACTACTTCCCTTGACCTGCTGGCCACACTCTTCCTGACTTCTTAGGGGCATTTTTTGTCCTTCTACTCATAAAGTTGGATTGGGCTGTCTTTAACTTTATTCTTTCACCTCAGGCCAAAAAGACTGATGCTTTTAATTTTGGATTCACAAGTTTCTGCTTCTGGCCAGAATTTCAATGGCCATACTCGCTATATTGAATATTGCTCTGGAGGAGTCTGCTGGAGGGGTGGTATGTGTCACAGCAACACTCACAGGCAGTAGTGCCCCAGGCTGTGTCCCACATAGGGCACTGGGGAGGCTCCAGGCTGTACATGAAGTGAATGGCTCCTTTGGATGCATCCTAAATTAGGTTTGCAGACAGTGTAGAGATCTCAAGCTACTTTAGGTACTTGAGCAGGAGAGTTCTAATGCTCAGTTCATTCTTCTGGGACCTGTTGCTCTGAGGAACAGTAAATTAAATTGTGTCGTGCTGCACTGCTGAGTCAAATATAATTCCAGTACTCACCCTGTTTGGATGCCTTCAAACTACACAGCAGCTTCAATGTAGTCATGTTGCTCTCAATGTACCTGGAGTAAGATGGTCACAACATAAAAATTGCACAGCTTTGCAGAAGTAAATTTTTTAGGGAAAATTGTCACAGTCACTGGCAGCTTCATCAGTGCCTCAACCTCTGTTGCCTGATCAACCTTCGTATTTTTCGAAGTTATCTGGTAAAAATTGTCAGCGACACAGATGGGCTGTGTCAGGGCACATTGCACATACTCAAACATTAAGAAGGAAGAATCAATCCTTTCCACTCAAAAATTAAGAAAGCAGAGTTGGTCTTTTCCACCTCTGGGTGATCCAGAATGCCATTATAACCCCCTGACGCTACTCAGCCTTTCTAAGTTTTGTTCCCTCCAGATAAATCCAGTTCCCTCTTCTCTTGAAGCTTCAGGCTGGGTAAGGCAAATAGCTTCCAGGAACTCAGAATATGTAATACATACACAAGCCTGTTCATCTTACCAACAAAATAGCACAGAAAATGCAGCAGGAAAAATTCTCAGTTCAGGGAAGTACATATTTACTACTATATACATTATATTAATAGAAATTCTCCCCAATTCGGATGCAAGTACCTATTTCCTAACTCCTGAAGTAGTTTACTTCAGAGTCATTTGACTGATTAACATGATTAAGCTTTTCAATTTTGTGCAGTTTTACAGAAAAATCTGTTGTTGCTACTTTATATATTTTATCACATTTAGAAGTGAGTTTTTAAATTGTAATTTAGTGCTTTTTGATAAAATAGTAAGAGCTCATAGCTCTATCACAGCAGGTCATGATGTGTATTTCAGAGCTGCCATGTAAGTTGCTGCAACTATACTGGAAAAACTAGTGCTCAGAGTTGTGGACAGGGAGCTATAAGGAAAATAGGAATTACTAGATTCTAAAGCATAACAGTGAAAAAAACTTTC
Organism: Grantiella picta; assembly: GCA_013397955.1. Lineage (NCBI taxonomy): Eukaryota > Metazoa > Chordata > Aves > Passeriformes > Meliphagidae > Grantiella > Grantiella picta. The sequence continues at coordinate 24,457 of VZRM01004859.1, forward strand.
ACTGAGAGTTAGTTTTGCACTTGGAAATTGTAGCTATGCAGAAAAACATACAAATATTTACATATTCCAATACATTAAAAAAAAGGAGAAAATATGGATCTTGAGGATTTGAAAAGAGTTGTTATGATCCTGTATAACAGTGGGGGTTGGATTGTGATAGCAGGATCTGTAATGCAATTATATCCTATGCTGTTACAAGATGTTTTACCTCCCAGTAGTTTTTACTGCGTACAGATCAAGACAAAGAGTGAGGATGGTGAAATTACTGGGCTAAAATTGTTTTTCATGGAAGTGGAAAGGAACAGAGATGAGATTGCCCCACTTTCTCAATTTTTCTCCAGGAACAGGGGTGAGATCCTGACATGCTTGTAAAGTGCAGCTTGGAAACAAAACCACCCTGTAGTTTGGTGGAGTCTGGCATGGCATTGATGTGGAGCTTCCTCTGGAGCCCAGTGCTGTCATGAGCATGTTTCTGCCATCTGTCTTGCTCCCCGAACAGGAAGGCAAGGTGAGATTGGTCTTTCCATATTAAAAGGACTCAGAATTAGACATGGCAGAAGAAAATATGCTTATGCATGAATAGAGCAAATCAAATAATTGCATCAATGTAGATGCAGTTTTCTGTAGCTACTGTGCATATAAAAACACACGGAGTTCTATATTTGAAGGTGTCTTGTCTCTTGTATTGGAATCAAGAAGATGGGACAAAAATGTGCCTGAACTGTACTTTTGAAAGTAATGGAGGATGATACCATATGTATGTATTTTGGCTATATTTTATCATCTAACCTAATCTCAGATTTTAAAAGAAAATTTCAATTGATTGAAACAGTAAAAAAAGTGGAAACAAATAAAATTAGTTATAAAAAACCTGAAACAAAAAACCCCAATAATGCTACGGAGCTGTAGATGGGGAGCAGTTGTAGATGGGGTGTCGTAAGATAAGGAGGGCAGAAGCTCTAGAAAAACATAACTTGATCTGTTGCATTTTTTCTCCTTTACTCTCAAAGAAGGGTAAAATTTAGTCTTTTGCTTCCTGCACTCTTACTGTGTGCTGTCATGAGCATATCTAACAGACACATATGATCAGAGATTACCATAAACATGTTTGGAGTCATAATCTGTATCTACCTATTTACTTTTTCACTTCAGTCCACACTCTTCCAGCAAATGGTTGCCCAAAGCCCTACAACATTGGCCTCAAACAGCCCTTTCTATAGGCACAAGGAAAAAAAGTAAAGCCTGCTTGTTTAGGAAGTTGAGCTGGTCTTAGACCTTTCATCAGTATCTGTGCTACTAAATTAAATATGCTTGGGGATGTTTGCCTGACGTTAAACCAACAAGAAGCACAGAACTGCACTTATCTCTGTGGCCAAAATCTCTGCTTCCGTCAGAGACTACCTGTTGTAGGTGGACAGTTGAACTCAGTAACTCTGAAAGGTAATGAGAAAGAAGGCTGCTGGTCATGAAGCACACAGGAGCCATCCTAATAGCTTGATGTCAAGGATGACCACGTCCCAGCACTACTCAGCTTATCAGGAAAGAAAATATTACAAAAATACAAGGCACAATCTCCCACAAATCTGTATTCTTTGAGATGGGAAGATGAAAGGAGCTCCATCTGTATATTAGGCATGTCATTTACTACTCCTAATTATATTTCTTGTTGTGCAGATGCCATTGATTTGAGGATTGTATTTCAACAGAGAATGGATGTGTGGAGTAAGTTTTAAAATTCCTAGATGTTTGTCGTGGTTTAATCCAGTTCGCAACTAAGTACTGTGTAACTGTCTGCTCACTTTTCTCAGGTAGGAAGAAAAGTCAGGAAAAAAAAAAAAACTTGCGGATTGAGATAAGAACCATTTAATTACTGAAACAAAATAAAATATAACAATAATAATTATAACAGTATCAATAATATCTTAATCATCAACAACAATAATAACGAAAGAGAGAGAGAGGAATAAAACCCCAGAAAGGCAAGTGATGCACAAATGCGGTTGCTTATCACCCAGTGACAGATACCCAGCCTGTCAACCTGCAGCAACGAGTCCTTCCCAGCCAGCTCGCCCCAGCTCATACCCTGGGCATGTTGGGTTTTTCCAGTTCAGATCAGCTCTCCAGGCCATGCTCCCCCAGCCTCTTGTGCTCCTGATCCCTGCAGAACACGGGACATTGAAGTGTCCTTGACTATGGAAAGTATTTAATAATTAAAATAACAATAATAAGAATAAGAATAGCAAATAACAATAATAAACAACAACATAATTTTAGTAGTGAGCAAAGCAGCTCACTTTTGGTGAAGCTTATGACAACCAGCAGATTTATAGCAAGATGTTTTATCCAGACCTACAGATATATGACTTACACGAATGACTTATGCAAATAATGACAGCACTGCTAATTACACAAGAGATGCACACAAGAGATGGTGTAATGCAAATGCTTTAATTTAGGAGATTTTTACAGAGGTTGCCTAAGGAGGGCTTCCTAACAGGGACCTACCCTAGGCTGCTACCTTCAGCTCTCCTTATGTTTTAACGTCTATGGAATGGATAACCCTGGTGCGAAGGGAATGAGCCCTATGCTCCCTTGAAGACACAGCTTTCCCAGGAAGGTCTTGCTTGGAGAATGCATCTTTCTGATTGTCTGCATACTGAAATGGGACTGCCCTTGCAATATAACTGAAAATAACTGTTAGCTGTACAAACGAAAACAGGCAATTGAGTACCTCCTCCGTATGCCTGACTGTTGGGCAAGGAGGAAGTTTTTAATGAAAGGGTAGGTGTGTAATTCAATTATAAACATTTAAGAGCCTAATGAGAAACAGTTTCTCCTTAGTATTGCACATTGCTAGTTTTCATTTTATAGCATTGGCAGATGTGTCACACATTATGAAGGAAAAAACCCACTGTGCTTTTCGCTGTCTCTCAAAATATTTTAAATGCATGCACAATAGCATCATAAATCAAAAAAGTATTTTTCAGAAACTTGCCTTTACTTTAAAAAAAAGTATTAGCCTTTCTGGCAACATTACTGTAGTATAATATCTTTATTTTGGGAGAATTGGGGCATAATATTTCCTAAGCAGGAGGCCTAGTACTTGTGATTTGAGGGTGTTTTGCCTATTTCTTTGGAGCCAATTTGTAATAATTACAGAATCACAGAATCCTTTATGCTGGAAAAAAATCTTTCAGATCATAGGGTCCAACCTCTGACTGGCCACCACCTTATCAAGTAGACCAAAGTGCCACATCCAGTAATTTCTTGAATACCTCCCAACTTGGTGCTGCTCAGGCAGAACCTGCCTTTCCTAGACCTATGCTAGCTGGGCCTGAACCCTTGGTGGTCCTGTGTGTGCCATGTGATGACACTTTAGATGACCTGCTCCACAACCTTGCTGGGCACCAAGGTCAGGCTGATAGGCCTGGATCCACCTTCTGCTACTTCTTGTGGATGAGCATCACATTTGGCAACCTCCAGTCAACTGGAACTTCCCCAGTTAGCCAGGAATAATGATAAATGGAAGAAAATGGCTTAGTGAGCTCTTCTGTCAGCTCTCTCAGTACCCTAAATGACCAAAGTCACAGAAATTATCATCACTGTCTTTCAAAAAGGTCACAAAGATACACAGCATATCAAAAAACTTGGTACTATGTACATTGATGGGCAAAACTTGCAGAAAATCCTTACAAAATGGTTTTCTGCACTTCACTTGGATGTACAATGTTTCCAAATTAATATAGTCATTAAAAATGGGGCAAATGTTTAAAAAATGGTACAAGTTGGTGCCAATACAGATTTTTTAAAGAAAAAAGGGGTATGAAAGGAAATGACATTAAATAGAGATCTGCTCATATTTAGGTATGTAAAAGATCCTGATATCATTCTAGCCATCTAGTATCCTTCTTTCAAATTTAATATGCTCTAAGTTCACATGTTAGAAAGGCTAATTTTAGGGAAAACATAGGAATTTCACTTTATAGAGAAAAGAGTAGGGTAAAGACAAGCATCTTAGGAAAATTAGTCACTTGGTATTGAATGTTTACTTCATAATTCCTTCAACATAATTCTTTTCACTTGAACAGTTTCTTATCATTAATAGTTACTATTTTGAGTTACTAAAACAGTTACAGGGTTTTTTTTTCATTTGGAATGGTGAATATTCACTTGCTTTACTTTGTGGGTGCAGAAGCTAAGTACATTCAGAATTCACATGTGTAATGTTTTAGAGAAGGTGTATACCATGATTTTATCCTTCAAAAGAAGAAACTTGACGTAGGCAGCATTCATCTGGGACATATTTGAAAAAAGTTTCACCCTTTTAACCTCTATTTATTATCTCTCATTACAGGGAAGGAATACTACTTAATGGGGATAAGCCATTCAATTGGCTTCAAAAGCCCTTAGCTTAATACTGCACAGTGTTTTTGGAATGCATTATTGGAGGTGGATGCTTTTACTGTTAAAGGGGAAAAAACTATTAGTCAGGCCATTTTCAGTTACAATGTATGTGAAAACTTGAAATGGAGTAGCTGTTCTTTTGAAAACTTGTTTCAAAAGAATTTCTATCTACAATTAGCATAAACAAAAGCATGGCCTCACAGTTCTTGTCCTGGCTTTTCACTAGTGTCACCAAGATATTAATTATTTGAGGTGGGAACAGCCATTATCTCGAGAGAGGTAAAATGATCAATTAAGTTCAATCATACAGGTCAAATTTACACTTACGTATCATTCAAAATTAATACAGAGGTATTACTTCAAAATATGGACGGTTAACTACAGCTTTATTGAAGCCTTTGCCCAAAATTCTGCTTCTGTCAAACTCAGTGGTACTTTTAATATAGAAGTTCTTCAGAAAATAAGGACTTATGTTTTATAAGTTTTATTATAAGTTCCACAAGAATTTACTTTTTAATTTCCAGACCTGTCTGGTACTTGTTGTATTAAATACATTGGATGCAGAGATGCTCAGAATTCTAGAAAAATCAAATAATTAGAGGTTGTACATAATACAATGCAAATAGTAATAGCCAATTATTGAATGAAGTCAAATCCCATTGTTTTGCTTATGTAGACAGACCCACTGAGACCCTGAATAAATTGGTAAGGTTATCTTACCATCCTTTCCTGGAAGGAATAATACATAAAAATAGACAAGCCCAGACACTTTATACTAGTGTTTGTTGTGTTACTGCAAATTATAATGAGTAGATGTTGCTGTGCACTTCTGTATACTGCTTCCATTCTTTTAATTCTGCTACTTGAAATGTTTCCTATTGTGAACATGTAGCTGAAAGATATTTAAAACTTTGCAGTAGGGACTGTTCATTAGAACTGTGTTTGTACTGAGGAATTCTCACTGTGTTTGGCAGTTGATTTTACAAATAATCATTTGCTGAGAAGAACATACATTGGGTTTTGTATTATTAGCATTAGGTGGCCATTTCCTTTCTAGTTTTTAAATATGGGGCTCACTGCATCAGGAGCTTTCTGGATCAAATCTGTGTTAATCAGATTTAAACCCGTTACATGAAAAGTTTGATTTTGCTTTCTGACTGATACTTTGGTTCAGATTGGTTGCACATTGGGCACACTGGCTTTTTAAAAAAAAGGTTAGGGGGGGTTTTGTACATCTTCTGGAGTGACACGAAAATGTGTAATAGTAGGAAATTGAGTATGTTTCTATATTTTTCTATAATATTTAATTAACAATCTGAGTGTGTACTATAGTCATGTAAGTATCTTGTATTCTGCTACTAGAAATTAAAGCACATTTCAGTGCCTGCCAAAATACATTTTTGGTCTCATACTTTATCCCATTAGGTGAGGAAGGAGAGATGGTGGGGTGTCTTTGTGCAGTAGGGAGTGTTTCAACGGCATAGAGCTCAAGGATAGTGATGTCCTAAGTTTGAGTCCTGATGGGTGGGAATCAAGGAGATGGCCAACAAGGCAGATATCCTGGTGGGACCCTGTTTGAGACTACCCAGCCAGGATGAAGAGGCAGACAAAGCATTCTACAAGCAACTGGCAGATGTCTCATGATCACTGGCCCTTGTTATTGTGGGAGGATTTATTTTAACTTGCTGGATGTCTGCTGGAAACTCAGCACAGTGGAAAGCAGGCATTCTAGGAGGTTCCTGGAGTATGTGGAACACAGCTTCCTCACACAGCTGGTGTGTGTGAGCCAGTGAGGGAAGAGCTCACTGGACCTGCTGTTTGTGAGCAGAGAANCAAAGCATTCTACAAGCAACTGGCAGATGTCTCATGATCACTGGCCCTTGTTATTGTGGGAGGATTTATTTTAACTTGCTGGATGTCTGCTGGAAACTCAGCACAGTGGAAAGCAGGCATTCTAGGAGGCTCCTGGAGTATGTGGAACACAGCTTCCTCACACAGCTGGTGTGTGTGAGCCAGTGAGGGAAGAGCTCACTGGACCTGCTGTTTGTGAGCAGAGAAGGACTGGGGGTGATGTGGTGCTCAGAGGCTGTCTTGGGCATAGTGACCACAAAATGATAGCTTTTAATTCCTGGTGAAGGAAGAGAGGGCAGCAACAAAACTTCTGCCTTGGCCTACCATAGGGCAGACTTTGGCCTCTTCAGGACAGTGGTTCAGAGAGTCACTTGGGAAACAGTACTTAATAAAAAAGGGATCCAGGAGGGCTGGACATACTTCAAGAAGGAAATCTTAAAGGCACAAGAGCAGCCCATCCCTATTTGTCCAAAGATGAGCCAGGGGAGAAAAGAAGCCTGGCCTGACTGAAGAGGGAGCTGTCCCTGCAACAGAGGGAAAAAAAGAGATTTTATGACCTTTGGAAGATGGCAACTCAGGAAGAGTACAAGGATGTTATTAGGCCATGAAGACTGAAAATAAGAAAGGCAAAAGCTCAGCTAGAACTCAATCTGGCCACTCCTGTGAAAAATAATGAAAAAAATGTCTATAAAAAAATTAACAACAAAAGGAGGACCAAGGAAAATCTCCATGCCCTATTGGATGCAGAGTGGAACATTGTAACAAAGGATAAGAAAAAGACTGAGGTACTTAATGCCTTCTTTGCCTCAGCCTTTTACACGAAGACAGTTATTATCAAGGCAACCAGCCTTCTGAGGTGATAGGCAGGGACAAGGAGCAGAATAGAGCCCCTGTGATCCAGGAGAAGTTGGCAAGTGACCTGCTGAGCTGCTTAGACACTCAAAAGTGTAGCGGACCAGATGGAATCCACCCAAGGTACTGAGAGAGCTGGTGGAAGAGCTCACCGAGCCACTCTGTATTATTTACCAGCAGCCCTGGCTAACTGGGGAGGTTTCAGTTGACTTGGGTGGAGCTTGGCCAATGTGATGCCCATCTACAAGACAGGTTGGAAGGAGGATCTGGGACACTACAGGCCTGTCAGCCTGGCCGTGGTGCCTGGCAAAGTTATCGAATAGATCATCTTCAGTGCAATAGTGCAATCACATGGCATGTGCAGGACAGCCCATGGGATCAGGCCCATCCAGCATAGTGTCAGAAAAAGTAGGTCCTGCTTGGCCAACCTGATCTCCTATGACCAGGTGACCTGCTTAGCAAATGAAGGAAAGGCTGTGGATATTGTCTACCCGGACTTCAGTAATGCCTTTGATACTGTCTCCAGTGCCATTCTCCTGGAAAAGTTGGCAGCCCATGGCTTGGACAGGTGCACTCTTTGCTGGGTAAAAATAGTCAGGATGGCCAGGCCCAGAGATTGGTGGTGAATGGGGTTACATCCAGCTGGTGGTCAGTCATGAGTGGGGCTCCCCGGGGCTCAGTACTGGGGGCAGTTCTGTTTAATATCTTTATTAATGATCTGGATGAAAGGATTGAGTGTGTGCTCAGTGTTGCAGACAATCCCAATCTGGGTGAGAGTGTTGATCTGCTGGAGGGCAGGAAAGCTCTGCAGAGGGATCTGGACAGGTTGGATTGAAGGGCTGAGGCCAATGGTGTGAGGTTCAGCAAGGCCAGGTGCTGGGTTGCTGGTTCATAGCTGGGCCAAGTGACAGAGCACTGCCCTGCCTTACTTGTTCATGGTTTCCGGCTTGGCATCAGGCTGTGCAAATAAGCAAGGGACATGGGGAATGCTCTTGCACCCTGCCTGGGAAGCCTCACTTCTGCAGCAAAGGCAAGTAAAAGAACAAAGAATTTCAAGGGTGAGAGGAAAGTAGATTTCACCACAGTCAAGACTGTGATGAGAACCTAGAAAAATGCTGCTGGTGTCAGAAATCAGAACTGGGGTTTAACTACTCAGAGTTGAGGTGAAGATCAATGTGAACATAATTGTTTCAGAGCTTCTGTCAATTGAAGGATGAAATTAGCATGTGCTTTTTCTACTTTATTTTCTCAGTTGTTGATTTTTAGTGAATTTTCTGATAATTGCTGCTTTCTAGGGATTTCTATCAAGTTATGAAAAATAGTTTACTTTGGCCACATATACAAGCCTGTAAAATACATTATAAAAAAGAATACTACAGTTTGAGACAACTTTTGTCAAAAGTCAGTGCATAATCTCAGTTCCTACAACTTAAAACTTGTGGAGAAAACTGCCAAAGAAAACCCGGAATCAAATGCAGGCACTACAAACACTTGCCAGCACTCTAATGATATCAAAATATAATTTTGTAAATTTAGTTTTTTTACCCAATTAATTGAAAAAACAATTTTAGTGGCATTGACAGCAGGATTTCAAAATTGCAAACCGCTAATTTAGACATTTAGATCCAGGCAATAAGAATCTATTCATCATGTCTCTCTCAAAAAATGCATGCGCAGACAAACTACGCTGACCTCCAGGGTATTTCCACTCGTGCGCTTGTACACCGAAGCTGTTCCTGTCGATTTAGTGAAGATGCTGATATTTTTCTTGATAAGTGGTGGTTATTATTTTTTACTGGGCTCGGGCCCCGCCGGCGCAGCAATTTAACCGCGCTGCTGATGCGGGCAGCGGGAATCTCACCGGCACACACCAGGCTGACATCGTGCCCCGCTCGGCGGGCGCTCCTGCCCACATACGCGGGGTACGGACCTTCCAGCCGGACCCTCGCTCGGCCCGAGCCCGCGTCTCGGCTCGGGTGCGGTGCGGGCACCGCCTGGGCGCTCGTTCGGCCGGCGCCGGCGGGGCTGCGGGGCTGCGCGGCTGCGCGGGAAATTACTGCGGCGCCGGGGACTCCCCGCGTGGGGGCGGGGCGCGCGCTGGGGATTCCTCGCCCCTCGCGGAACGTTCGGGATCCTTGCCGTGACGTCACGGCAG
>VZRM01004860.1:0-36336 GCA_013397955.1 Grantiella picta
TTTTTTTTTTAGAGAGAGAGAGGGAGATTATTTAAAGAGAGTATGGTTTTTAACTGGTGATAATAGCTCCCTGCTGATAAAAGCTATCTGCGGCATACTGAGCAGATGGCAAAAAGCAACAACAATCTGTTTCTCCTTATGTGTCCACCATAGCAGCTTAGAAAGCTAGAGCTTCTTGTGCAGGTGAAATTTAAATACATCTTTTTTCTTTGTCCTTTTCTCCTCCTTCCTGTTCCCAACACACCGCACAATGAATTCCCTCCCTCTAGTGAACTATATATTATTTCCAACCGCACACAAATGAAATTACAAGCTGAAGAAAGAACATAAAAAAGAAGCCAAGCTATCATAAAAGAAAGAAAGAGGTTGGGAGAGGAAGTTGTATGTACATTGAATGTGCCTGCTGTTTCTCAGCTGGGAAGTAGAGGAAGAACACAATGTACAGTTTATTCCATAAACTGAATTATCTGCCCTCTTCTAACAATGCAGTTGATAATAGACATACCAGTAACTGCAGATACACAGTGTAAATACATTACAATGCATCAGCTCACTGAGATTCATTCGCCCCAGATTGCTGCAAAAAGTCCCGTGCATGATCAGCCATGCTGTAATCTCTCTAGCAATGACTCCTGAGCTGGTTTATTTGCAATACAGCAAGGAGTCCAACAAATCTCCCCCACAAGTGCTTATACACTGCCAAGAAAATAAAATGAAAGAAACTAAGTATAGGAAATAATTAAAAACTGGAAACATCACTTTTTTTAGCTGTTGGAAAAACACTCACATGAGGACAAAACCATGTAAAAAAGAGTCCTTGGATTTCCTTAAGGCTAGGGTTTCTTTCAAACTAAAATGTACTGATGAATAAAAACCCAAGCCTGGACAGAAAAAGAAGCTATGTGAATCAAGTGCTGTTCCTCCCTTTCCAGGGAATGGCCTTACTTTTATCAGCAGAAAGAAACCTGTTCCCTTACAGAAGCTTTGATTCATTTGCAGAGAGAAGGAGGGAGCTTTTTTCGCCTGCTACCACCTTACAACTTCTATCTGCTGAAAAGGCACTGAAGAGCATTTTTAAGTTTTTGAAATCTGTCGTGATAGTTATCTGAAAACAGTTATGTGCACATCACGCAAGTCTTGTCTTCATAAAGTGATTCAGAGCGCAATATCTCTTAAAGGCACAGCAACTTTCTCATCTGCCCTAGATTTTACCAGAAAAATATCCTGCATCCCAGGCTTTTCAAGTTAGTACACACATCCTGGGAAATAGGAAAACATTAGGAAAGAGAACAAGGAAAAAAATAGTTCAAAGCTGGTTGGTGTCTCAAAAAAACCCATCCAGGTGATTGCTGCCAGCAGAATTCAGTTTTGACACCCCAGTGAAGAGGCAAGAGTTTGACTTTGGGAGTAGAGCAGAGACAGGAAGGATGGAGTGAGAACAAGGACATGGGGAAAGGAAACCCTGAGGAGAAGAGGTCAGAACACCTGCATTGCCCCATTGGCAGAACCATCTCTGCTCACCTACACTTCTCTCTGGCTTGCACAAATCAGGATGCATGACAATGGCTCAGTGATGCAGGCAGCACTGAGAAGCACCCCACATACAATGCATATACAACTTTTATGGACCTCAAAAATTAACGTATCTACCTAAAGTCCCCCAATAAGAAACTTAACAGATGAAGTAATTGCCCCCTATTCTAATTACTGCCCCCCCCCCNAAAAATGGGGAGGAAGCTCTGTCCAAGGCTGGAGCCTTTAGTTCTGAGATAGCATGAATGTTTGATCTTCCTGCTTTGCAAAATCCCCAAACTAAGCTAAATATCAGACCACAATAATTATAGACATGTGGGGCTAAGGGCTGTGTATAGAGGGTACAAGCGAAGAGAAAGGGTATAAAAATGTATAAAAAGGATATAAAAAGAAAAGACAAAAAGCATCAGGCATCACAGCCTTATGTGCGAAAAGGTTTTCTCACAGTGAGTAACACTGTGAGATAGTAACACTCTAATTCCAAACTGTAAATGTATTTCAGTGAACTGTGGCCTGTGGAAACAACCCAGTATTGCCAGTGTAAATATTACAGGTAATAGTGAAGTGCAAAGCGAAAATCATCAATCAGAAATTTAGACACCTAAAGCATCACCCATGCTTGACCACTTTCACTTGTTTTCCTCTGCTGATGATAAATGGAGCTGAAATGAACTGCTGAGATGCGGACATGCACCTGTGCATGTGCACAGATCACCACACAAGTGTTGCCCATTTAATGCTTACGCTGCGGTAGTCAACATAAACAAAATTTGCCTGATCTAATGTTATGTGCTAAACAATCCTCGTGGAAAAACATACAAGTAGTGATTAAGAACAGCTAATACTTTTCTCAGAGGTACTATAATTTTCAAATAAAGACAGTACCCATCTGACATCACTGAAGGCAGTGCAGTGAGTTGTGAAGGGATGGGAGTGCTACTTCCAAAGACACAATTTTCAGAGAAGGTGATTATTACCTTAGAAATTACATACGTTAATGGCAGGTATTTTTACACAAAACCTGTTTCTGTCTGCAATGGAAGTTTTAATGGCTCACATTTTATTCATCATCAAGGCAGGGAAAAAGTACACAATTCCTCTTTGGTAGACAGAAAATAAAAGTCGATGATGGTGCATATGTTTCCTTTCCAGTTTCAGATAGTTGAGTAATTTCTGGGTTTTTAAAGCACTTATCTGCTGTCTGGTTTTAGAACCTTTCTGGGAAGCACAAGGTATAAGGAGATCAACTTGTAATAAGAAAAATCCACCTACCTTTATTATTAGGGGTTGACAGGAGAATGGAAGAGAAGGAGTCACATTTGGCAAATTCAAATACATTTTTTAAATTAAGTTACGTAGTTTCCACTCAAGACTTGATTTTTAAAGAATTGCGAAAGCCTTCTATTAGGTAGAGATTCTGCCTCAGCGGCTGGGGTGAAATTGTACCTGCTATTTGTTCCTTAAATTCCAAGAAAAGCCTTTACAAAAATCCTACTAATGTATATTTTGAAAGGTAATTTGAGAGATATTGACAATGTCCATCTTCCTGCTTGATGCACTTGGAAGAGCCAGCTTTGCAGAGAAAGACATTCATCACTTTCTGCACTCTCACCCAGAGATGGGAGGCAAAATATCAACAGGAATATTTGAAAAATGTGGCTGTCCCATAAGTGGGTATCGTTGGGTGAAAAAGTGGAGATGTGGTTTGAGAAAGAAAAAAGATCCACAAACTCACTCTATTATTGATGTTGATAAGCACAGATTGACATGCTGAAAAGCACACTGTGGAAAAAACCCATCATCGTATCCCATTCTTTGCAGCTCATTAATCTCAAAACAAATATAATATTTAGTTTAGTCAAAAATAAAATAAAATCCTACACACAGAGATGAAAGGGATGGAAAACTATTAAAAAGCTTTCTTCAGAACTTCATAGTTCAGTGAACTCTCCATTTTTCAAGAGCAACTTATGAACTGAAGACATACAGGCAAGTTTCTGTTTTGTTATTTATTAATCTGAATGTTCCTGAGCATGCTCTTTTATAAATTTCACAAATCTTCCAGTAAAATATTTTGCACCCCAGAATGAATGATCCCTTTAAATGATTTATCTTTGTTGTTACTGCAAACCTGACCTAGTCTGCTTATCTACTTTGAAGCTTCCTCAGGACTAATCAGCTGTCTCATTTCACTGTCTCAAAATCTCTTGTTTTGTCTGCCTTTCAGGATTTTCTACATAACTAGAAAGAGCGCAAAAGCCAGGAAGATGGATAAGAGTTTAGAAGGCTATAAAAACAATGAAAGTCATTAAACCTGTTAATCAACACACTACATGCACATGGGGGAAATTATTTTTCATAACATTGTGGTAATTTTCCCAGAAAATGAAAGAACTAAAAGTGGAAGATACATGTTCATATTAATAAATATAGTCTTTTTAATTAAAATGTGCTCCTGTAACATTTACTCATGCCCCTGTAGGACTGACCCTTTGTCCACCACATGCAATGTGAGTACACCAATCACAGGGTTAACCCCATACTTTGGATGTAGATAAAAGCATGGTAAGGGCCTATCAAGCTCATTGGACAACTCATTTATTAAAAACTGAAGAATACATTTGAATCACAGACAGGTTTATGCGTCATGCCTAACAGCTTGCTTTTATGGATCAAGATCATCAACTTGTACGTGGAGCACTCCCTAGAAAATACACAGTTTAACAACACCATTGATAAGCACACTTCCTGCTGGATGAGAGAAAACAGATTTTTCATCTAAATCATTACGTGGTTTTCCAGAGACCTTTCACAATCTCTGTGGCTTAGAAAAATGAAGCACTGTATGATTTTTGTGAAGAAGTGCTCAGTGCAAAAGCTAGCTGTCTCAGCCTATAAAAAGGAATTAATGCTCCTAACTTACAGGGCTTTCCTGAGATTATTTTTTTCCATGAAGCAGGATCAAAGTTCTTGTCATAGCAAAGTTTTCCAAAGGCAAACCATTTCCACATAAAATCTCAGCTTTTCTGGCAAGGAAAACACTGATTCCCAATACAGTTTTAAATTATTTCACTCTAGCTGAGACACAAAACAGGGTCAACAGTACCCTGAACTGTTTGTAACAGCTGTTGTTCACTCCAAGGTCTTATACACCAACTAGAAAACAAGAATATTACATGTATTATTCACCTTTATTTTGAAATATATGTATATAGATTTCTCAAATCCTTCATTATATTTTTGTATTTCAATGACTTGATTACCAAAAGAACTATTAACCGTCTATAGATTGTAATAGCTCACTTTATGGCTAAAATCACTACTGCTAAGCTTATGGGAACATGAATGAAAACAAGCAAGAGTGTTTCATTCAGGTGCTCTTTATTTTAAACAGAGATAAAAGGGAGAATTGAGAACTTTGGCATGATCATGATGCACATGGTACATGACCTGTAATTAAAAGGTGGAGCTTGACAACTGACTTCAGGTGGCTACTGAGTACACAATATTACATACTGCATGAAGATATTGGGTCTGCCCCAAAACTAGAGGCATAGTCTTCAGAATTGCCTCAGAGTTATAAAAGCACATATCTCTCTAAACAAAAAGAAAAATTAAATAAAGTGCTATTGGACACATTTCTACACCTATGGAAAAGGGAAGCCACGTGAAAATTACTCATATATAATTGCCTTTCATATTCACTTTCTCTCTCAATTCATATTCCTTTCTTCAAAAATCCTTATATAAAAATACGTGAAATCTGGTGTTGACAGCTATGCTTGTTTGTCCAATTTTGTCCTCAAAGCAGTGAATTCTTTTCCCACCCCAACATGTCTCAGAATGTTATTGCCAGTGTGTGGATGTTCAAGCAGAATTATTACCACTTGTTTAGCCCTTTAAAATAATATTTCTGGTGTATAAACAAAACAAACAAACAAAACAAATTTTTAAAAGCATAACTGTTTTTCTTGCCACTGCGTGCTGCAGCAGTTTCTTCTTTGACAGAGCCCCTATTGAGTGGCTGTGCCTCAAGCTTGGATGGGTGCATTTCTGTCCATGATTTCATCCTTCTGTCAATTGGATTAAATTACTGACAATGAACAGTCAGAAGGACTTTCAACCACTATAAGATTAGAACAGACAAGGTCAAAAGGGGGGTTTTGTATCCTTTTCCTTTTCATGACCTATTAAGTATGCAAGCATCTTCTGGAATAATAACTGTCCAGCATTAGATTGCAAATTTTGTACACGTGTTGATTACTAATAGGTTGAAACTGATGAAACGACTTCTTCTCCTGCTGCAAGGAAATATCACAGTCAAAAAACCCCAACCCCTGTTAACCCAATCCAAACTTAAAATATTTACCAAGTTGCGCAAAACTATAGTCTCCAAACCATACAAAGGCTTGCGTACCTGCAGTATGCCTGCAGCTTATTGCCTGCCAAAAGTCCCAACAATTGCAGTGAAATTATTTGTAGTCTTAGACTAGAAAAGGTAGGCAAGGGCTCTGATGGACCTGGATGAAAATAAGCCTCACATCAGAAAACAGGGCTGCAAGCTCATGCCAAATGCATTACATGCTTGAAGGTCTAAGGAGTCCTCAAAGCACTGAAAAGAAATGTCAAGTGAACCAGGGTCAGCTCAGGGTTTGAAGTCCAAACCAAGCATAATTCAATTTCTTTTGCTCAGGCTTTCTCTGGAGCAAATTCAACCAAAGCCCACTCGGGATATTTAATGCAGCAGAGAAAATACAGCAGTAAGAATTGATCTAACATTTCATTCAAGTTAGTTGGGGAACATATTTCTACCTGTTCTGAGATGTAAAGTAACTACCTTCAAGCTCTCTTCCACACATGAGGTCAAAAAGACCTTGCAAGAGATGAGAGGTCTCTGATCACCATTCCTCCATTCATTTAGGGAAAACAAACTCCTTTGTGCACCAGGGTAATTTAATCAAGGGTATTCACTTCCCAAATCACTGACAACTTAAGACTTGAGCAAAGGAAAAAAAAAAGGTCCTCAAGCCAAACTCGGAATTCAGGTATTTTTTCTGGTAACCAGCTGCAAATAAAAGGTTTTAGAGTGGGCTGAAACACAATTGTATGCATCTGTGTGCTGCCAAGAGAAACAGAGGGAAGCAAAGAAAGCCTGAAAGAGTTGAAATGAATCCAAGGGCATAAGCAGACACTCCTGATGAGCAGAAGCCTGGATGAATGCAGAGAGCTGAGCTGCACATACAGAAACATTACTGTGCATCTGCATCACCTGAGGGCCATGAGGATTTGCTCAGCAGCAGCACAGAGTGCCAAGGAAAAACTCCTTGAGCACCTCCGGTGTCCCAGGCTGGCAGAGGTGAATGGGCCTTTGTCATAATGGAGCTTTCTAGGGCAGCTAATTGGCATCTACTGTGCAAGTTCTGTTTAAACTGCTGTCTCTGCAAACATGGTCTCTTCCCTATGGGACACAGATGGCTCAACATGCTCCTGTTCTCATGTGTGGCGTTTCAGCCTCAAGGAGCTGCCTCACCTGCAGCAGCAAGCAGGGAGCTGCTGCCAGAAGAGACCTTCACTATTGACTGCAGCTGTGAGTAACACTCTGACAGCAATTCATCGAGTCCAAAGGAGGGCAATCACATATTCCTATGGGCAGAACACAAATATCCTCTATTCCCATCCACAACTGCTGATCTCACAAGTCTACTGCATGAAAATAAGTCAAATTTTGCTGTGACACTTTCTTCCATTTTGATTGTTGGGATTAAAAGTGTGCACTCTTGAATCCCTTAGAATGAGCAGAAGGTAAAGTATTATTTTTACCCACTGTTATTCAAGAGATGGACTCTGTTTTTACTGGCTGTGATTCTTTTAAGAGGTTTCATCATGTCAGTCTGCTGCAAGGAAAGCAAGTAAAGGAGAGAGAAGCAATGTTAAAAGCACAGATGACGTACAGCTACCTGGCAGGAAACCTCATGAAAAATTGTTACCTCATGTTGCCACTTCTGTTAATTTAGGATATTTTCCTGAAGAAAAGAGGAAAGGAAAAAAGTAGAGCTTACAAGACCTAAAATATTCAGCATTTATAGACAGTGAGCACCCTGTTGTTACTGTGAGCAGGAGCTGGGTAGTCTCAAAAGCAGCCACAAACTAACACTACACAGACCTCCTTTCTGTCAAAAGTATCAGCTGAAAATGATTTTCAGGTTAACAGGCACTTGAGAAAATAAAACAGGTGCATCAAGACAGCCATGAAAAATTACTCGGTAGGTAATGTCTTTCATGGGGATTATTTCAGTGAATTATTTCACAAATCGAACCTCTGTTCCACAGGTTTATCCAAATAACAGTCTCTGAATAGCTCAGAGGAGGAGTTTTCTGCTGTGAGGTGATCTGTGAGCTGTTTCCTCAGAAGTGGCTGTGTTTGACACAACAATCCATGAATGTCAAACATAATAGCAAATGGCAAAATTTTTAACAGAGGACATGGAGCATCAAACTGCCTTTTTCGCACGCAGATAAACTCCATTCACTTACTAGAAAATAAAAATATATCTAAAAGGATGTTCCTTCTTGTGTTTTCATAAACACCAATACAACAAAGCTGCATACAGAGACATGGAGGAGCTGGGCTGAGTCTCTTGCAGGGTCATTACAGAGCCCTAACATCTTCCCAGCCCCCTCAGTGCTGAGAGCCTATTCACCAGCACAGCCTCTTCACCAGACCTGTTCTACTGAAGTGCTGGAAACACCGGCAGTGTGATAAAATTGCTAAAAGTTTCTCCTTCCCCTCTGCTCCTGGACATCTTTTGTTTGCAGAATTTCTACACTCACAGTCTCAAAGCCCCTGCTCCTTGCCAGCCACATAAAGGATGTACCCCATGCTGTATTTCCCCCACAGCAGAAATCTCAGGGGCTCTCACAGGCTTTAAGGAAGCCTCTGAGAGGACATATAGCTGCAGGATGGGACTGCCAGATTTGGCACAGGGCGATGGAGTGCTGACTCCTGCATTAGGAGGGAGGTGACTCTGAGTCACTCCTGCACTCCCCAACACCACAAAACACAAGATTCTTCCAACCCTGTGTCCACCCATCCTAGGATGACACAGCAACCAGCTGGGAGGGATTGCAAGAGGTCATTTAATCTTTCTTCTTGCCCAGGGCAGGACGCTGATGATGCTTCTGGCAGGTGCTTGTTCGACCAGTCCCTAAAAACCCCCACCACATCCCCAGGCATTTTGTCTCACAACATCTACAGCTCAGTGCAGGAGTGCCACTACTTCTTGCTCTACCCTCTGCAAACCAGATTCTCTATTTTCTTCTTCTCTTGGTGTTTGAATTAATTTCCCCACCATTTCAGAAAAGCCTGAATCATCTCAACACATTCCACCTTCCCAAAGATTTTTTCCCATGGCTGTTGCTTTCACAACCAAATGGCCAGGGATTCTGCTCCTGAAAAGTTTCAGACTTCTATTGCCTACCCAATTTATATTTTATCTTGGTCTAAGTGACTCACACAGGCTTGCCTTGCTGCTGTTAAGAGCAGGTATCAGGAGCACCAGAGCCTTCCCCAGGTTGCTCTGGCAGTGCATGATTGCATTTCTACCAGAAACTACATTTCAGGAACAAAACTTCTACCTCTTCAAAGGATCCAGTGCTTCCCATGACTCCCAAAGAGCAGAAGTCCCAAGGGGCTACCAAATCCCAGTGCTGTGGGCATTCAGAGGCAATGCAGACCTGTTCCTTCTCTCTTTCAGCATTCACACACCCTTAGGAGGAGGCTGAACCAATGCAAAAACAGAACCATATTCCAGCTCCCCGGGAAAGGAGAAGACACTTCCCCAGAAAGAGCAACGTAATATGCATGTCTGCATCCACAACAGAAGAGCTTCACAGGCACAATTGACATCAAAAAGGCAAACTGAGTAGTGCCTAAAAAATCTGCAAGGTCTTGACTGTGAAACTCTAAAAAGAAAAGAGACCAGCAAAATCTAGAAATAAAAAAAGTCAGAAGGGACTCTTGCCTGAGGGTTTTAAAACATGTTAAAATGAAAGCCCCAGGGTCACACTATCTTGATTCCTCAATTTTTCACAGGAAATAAATTTATGATAATATTTTCCTGAAGACAGTTCATTATTCTGGGCTTATTAAAAATCAATAGTCAGGAAGACTCCACTGCTATGCTGCCTTCTGTATACTAATTAAATCCTTTAACTGCATTCAGACAGAATAATTACACACTCCAGGATGCGTGAGTGCCTTATTAGAGCTTTCTCCTGAGCCTTACAGTTTCCCAGGGTGCTATAGTCTCATTTCTAGCCACATCTATCAGTCAAATGAATCTCCAGTGCACAGTATAATTTCTCCTGCAACAATTATAGTATTATCTAGGCTATCTTGACCAAAACCAGACAGCTTTTAGAAAGGCACATTTATATTAAAACAGAGCATTTTTCTCCTTAGGATAAAATGAAGAATCAGCATCATAATCCAATATTAAACAACCTCATATAAACTTTACCTTTCAGGAAACCTAGAGCTTGAGTGTTTTGTATTTGTGAAGGTATTGCATGTGGAAGAACAGCTTATTATGCCTCAGACATCTGATACTCTTAACATAAAATGCTCTGAGTACTAAATAAAACCCTGTACTTTCACTTTCTCTGGTATGAATAAACAGTTTTCGCTCCCGGTCATCTGCCTGCCTGGATTCAGCCACACAAAAAGGACACCGAACAGCACAGTGCAGTTTTTTATCATCATTTCTGATATATTTAACAAACATTAGCTGCTCTACTTACAGGCTGCCTCAGAGATGCATCATGACTATATTATTTAAACACAAAATTAATAGATTGAAGCAAATTTATATTCCACTAGTAACCCCAAATTGCAGTAGCCGTAGAATAACAACAAAATAAAGATTTTAAGAAAGAGCTAAGGCTTAATTTGCTCACCACCTCTGGTAGCAAATTTCTAATACTACTTGTAGTCTCCATTCTCATAGTGGCTGCACAGAGATATCATTACATCCAGATTATTTTTTCTTTTTCTTTATATGTACACTGCCTACAGTATAATAGAATATATTTGAAGAATCCAGCTATGGATTCTTCAAATGCCCACAACTTTCAATCACTCTTTCCTCTATTTTTTTTCAGTAATTTCCTTTTTTTAAAACTTAAATTAGTAGGAAAAAAGCTATAAGAAAAAAATCCGCTACTTGCATTCTCCTAATATTTTGTATTGATTTTAATATGATCATGTTTGAAAGAGTGAGGTGAAATGCTGGAATACATTTGTCCTAAGCATTCAGAAAAATCTAGTCTTTATTATAATTTTGACCTACTACTTTCTTACCATCAAGGCAAATCCCTGAATACTTAAACTTAGATGACTCTCTGGGTGAATTTCTTAACTTCAGGTCACTGCAGTCATGTAAATATTGCGCTAACTGTGCTGGCTGATTTACTTACCCTTCTCTCTACTGATACAGCTTTTGCTCCACCATCTCTTCCAGCTTCAGTTTCAATGCAGGCCAATTTTATGATGGCATTCTCAGCGAAACGAAATGTACTGAGTAAATGACTATGGATTTTTCTCTTTCCAGGTCAGAGCATAAATAAACCTAGACTTAATGATGTGAAATCCAGATGCTGCAATATTACAAGAAGACATGATTGCCTGAAGAAATGTTGAAAACCATGGTTTTTTGAGTGTGTTGATTCAGAGAAAAAAAAACAACCAATGCACCTACTCTGAGGATGAACATCATCCAGATCTCCCCTGCAGTGCATGGGTGAGTGTGGCTTTCTCAGAACCATGGTTTCTCTTCTTTGGGTGCAATGACTGTCTCCTAAGGAGAAAAGTCCCAAAATAA
Source organism: Grantiella picta (assembly GCA_013397955.1). NCBI lineage: Eukaryota > Metazoa > Chordata > Aves > Passeriformes > Meliphagidae > Grantiella > Grantiella picta. The sequence continues at coordinate 11,412 of VZRM01004860.1, forward strand.
GCATGTCTTACAAGCAGTCAAAAAAAGGCAACACTACCCGAAGTAAAATATAAAAGCCATATGTTTTACTGCAGCAGATAGGCATTGCAATCCCATCTGTTTTACTCAGCAAATTCTCCCCACAAAGCATCTCAGCCTCAGAAAAGTGTGTTTTCTTCAACCTCTTTTACTCCCAACTGTTTTCAAACTTTCCATGCCTGGTCCTCCAGGAGCAATTAGGGCAATTGAGAGTTATTTAGAAGCAGAGGGGAATACAATCCATTTGATTTCCCTCTGAAAAAACACACATACAACAAGAGAAGAGGAAAGAGGGACATGGCAGACCGAAACAGTGGAAAAGGCAAAGACAGGGCAAGATAGTCTTTTAATCAACACATACAGCTTTTCTGTCTGCAATTTGGAGACCACCCAGCCACAAAACCTTATCACACCAGCCTGTCACTCCTATATCAATCCTTCAACTCTTCTTTTTTTAATTTCCTTTTTTTTTTTTTCCTACTTTTTTCAGTCCAGATTGTGCTTAAAAAGGTGTTCAGACATTTCTAAAACTCACCAAGTAATAGCAGTGGTCTCTGAGGGTCCTTGCTATGAAAGATATATACTATTCCTCTTTTTAATGCATCGCTGTTTTGCTTATGTACAGAGATATTGCAGACACACGACTTCCAGGCCCCCCAGCACCTGAGGTCAAGTTAAGTCTCCACTGCAGAGCTTCTGTCTCCTGTGCCTTACCCGAAAACATGCTCCAATGTCAGCAACAGGAAGTGTCCTGCTGTTTGATTTGCTCTGAAATGTGCCATTATTTTATCATTTTGCCAGTTGGTTCCTCAATATGTCTGCTCTATTTAAGCAGACAAAGGGTCCCACTACAGCCACAGAAAGGCACAGACTCTGATAGGAGCAATTAGGTGTAAATATTTAGAATCAATAGCAGAAGGAAGCTCTAAAACAAAAGAGATGCCAAAGGAGTTCTGCCTTACCAGTGCCACTTTACATTGCAAAGGCTCAAAGACCAGCAACCCTCAGCAAATGCAGCCATGGCATTAAATCACACTTTCAAGTAGTATATAACTTAAAAAATATACCTTGCAACAACAATTCACAAGTGGTAATGCCTTAAGTTTAAAGAGCAGCATTTTTTCCTGCAAACCGTTGAATGTGTCCTACTCAGCTTCTGCTCAAACAATAGTGTTTTCACTACCTATATCCAGCAATATGCTTTAACCTGTGGTAGATAAAAAGTCCTGCAGAAGTGCCACAGATATTATTTAGTGTTTCCTTGCTGTTAGTACAAACAGGATTAGTGGCTATTACTGCAAACTGCTGCTTGTTTGCAGGCTGGAGCCTCCTACACTCCTCAAATTTAAGCAGGTGGGAACAGAGAACAAAATTCAACCCATGACAAATCAAAACCTTAAGCTGCAGTAGACATGACCACTGCTGGGACCCTCTGGGACTATCACACAATCAGATATCGAGATTTTTGTTGTCATGGTGCTGGCACTACATAGTCCAGCCAGAATATATGACAAGCCCACATCAGGAATCACTGGATAAACATTGCCCCTTCTTTACAGCAGTCAGAGAAGGTAATCATGATGCTGATAGGCTTCAAGTCTGTGAGTTATGATGCTGTTCTACCTTCCCAGGAAGCACTTAACACATATTGCCAAATAAATTGTCTTCTAAACGTTTGGAATACAAAACTGTTGGAAAATTGTTCTGAAATAGTATTTGGTCAGGGAGAGGATCGCTGTTATGTGCACTAAGCCATTCTGTGCCATGTGTGTCACAACAAGCAGCTTTGCCTTAACTTCACACTTAGACCCTTGCAGAGTCTCCTCCCAGACCTGACCTGTCCTTGCACATGTGCTGCTTCACAAAAGATCCTACCACAGAGATAACTTGCTAACGCAGGAAAAATGTGCTACAACTTAAAGTGATCAGTAGTTTTCTCCAACTGGGCAAAAAGAAGCCAAAGTAAATATCCTTTTTAGGCAAATGAACTGATCTGGAAAAATTGGTCCCTCAGGTAATATATCAAAGACAGAAAAAGAAACCACAAGAGCTGAAGATTTTAAAATAAGAGGGCGTAACTGAAGAACTAACTTCTTAGTAAATTAGTTAGTTAGTTAACAGCCAATTCGACTGTCTTATCTGTAAGAGAGTGAAAGTAATCCTATCCCAACAAAATTGCCCATAAATATTTACATATTAGCTTTTGTGTTAGATTCTTCTACTACAATCTCATCTTAAATTTATTCTTCATTGCCACTTTAAATATATTGGCTCATGAGTTTTCCTTATTAAAATTCCCCCTGAGCTGGTACCTTTTCAGTGTTCTGGGCACTTCTTACACACAAATTAGTGCATGAAGAAAACAGTGCAGTTCCCTCAATGGTGGGGTTAGTTCAGCTTCAGCTACCAAACGTTGACAAGGTACTGGTCTGGTGGATTCTCCTTATAAAGGTACAATACTTTTCATCCAGAAGCTAGTTGAAAACCACCACCAATGTTTCTGCAGTGACAGACTGATGACTAGTTTACAGTGGCATGATATGCTCATATTTTTCTAGTATCACTTGCCTGAATGATGCCTTACATGCATTACACTGCAGGTCTGGGACAGATGATGGTGAAATACATACAATGCAGTGTAAAACTGTAATTTCAGCAAATAAAACACATAATGCCAGAGCATGTAACATCAGTGAATATAACAAAAGTTTACAAATGTGAAATCAAAAGAAAACAGCACTCTAACTCCACCTTCACACTTCGGTTATGCATGTGAAATGAACTTGTCAGAGGCAGCTGTATTTCAGTGGCAAAGAAAATGTCACAGCCTTGGAAGTTTACTCAGCTTTGAGAAACTGAAAAAAGCCACCGAAAGGAGACATTGGTTTCTGTTTGGATATCCACACAGAGCAGCCAGGCTCAAGGATCCCATTTAGCAGCTAGATATTGGAGCAAATGGCTCAGAAGCTATCTGGAAAGGTTACCCAGAGGACGCAGAGCAACTGCACTCATCGTTGCCTTTCCAGTCTTTATCCACCAAAAGGGATACATCCAACACAGGACTCCCAACATCACAATTAGGCCGCATACCACGTCACCCTACAAGTTTAAATCCATTGATTCCTATTTTAATGTATCCCTGAAGTTGACCATAAGCAATGTGTGAGAAGCTTTATGTAGGTTATTTAGCAGTTCCCACTGCTGCAGGCAGCCCACGTGGCAGATGATGCCCAGTCAGCCTTCCTGGAACTGCACTGCTGAGATTCTGAAGAAGGAGAAATGTTACAAAATAGGAATTAAAAAGAGGTCTGTGGATTCTCTGAAACCAAACCCAGAAACATGACTTTTACAAGAGCAGCTTCATAATCCCTATACCATTTAGACCAAGGTAAGCATTACTCCAATTTCACTTACTTAGGAAGGCTTGTGTTAGTGTAGTGTTAAGTATACTGAAATTCCATTTAAGGACTTGCACAGGACATGAAGAAGGGATCAAGCAGAGGAACTGGCTCTACAGGTGGAGGAACTCTCAGCTAGCTTACTCCAAAAACAGATTTTATCTTAAGCTAAAAGAAGAACAAAGCAGAGCTCTACATAAGAAAACAATTTTTTTTTAATCTGACCGAAGGAGGCTTATAGGGGAAATATTCAGCCACAGCCACAGGGCACATCCATCTACTCTAACAAGTGCAGACAGATCTGAATGCCTCTCTACAGATTTCTAGAAAGACAAACAAAAGCCAGCTCCAGTCACCAAAATGCAGCACAGCCCACCAGGTAACAGGCCCATGGAGCAGCTTTCTGGCTCAGACGCAATGCTATGCCAGCATGGCAGACAGCTCCAAACCAGCGCTGCTGTAATGCTCAGCTGTCTGTGCAGATGCAATCACACACACCTCGGGAAACAGCATGCTCTAGGCTGACCCCATTATCTGTGACATTCTAGCTACTGGCTGCCGTTTTCTGAGATCCAGGCAGCTGTGAGCCCACAGGCTGGAAAGGGCGTCTGAGCAGAGCCCTGGGCTCTTTTAGCTGCCAAGGCCCTAAAAACATTGTCATCTTTGCTGTTCTCCTCAAGTGCCAGACAGCATGTGTGACACATGATACATATTACAGCTACACAGTGGATAATGAAAAGCTATCTTCTCTCTCAATTTTGTCTTCCCTCTTTGTGATTAAATGCATTTACACACACACACACATTTATACAAAACTATCAGCTCCTCTGCTCTGTATTTTACTATTCAGTTCTCAGAAATTCCCAACTGGTGAACCATAGCAGAGTGTCAAGTAGTTTAACACATCAGATCAAAGTCATTTCAGCTGCAATGGATTTTTAAAGGACAACATTCAAGGCCCATAGTGATCATTCAGGCTGTCAACACATTGCTAGCAATCAGTGAGCACAAGAACTGAGAGGGCTGCACTCCTGTCATTTCAAACTGCAAATAGATTTAAGTGCCTTTCAGAAGGTTGTGCTTGACTCAGTTTTTTTCATTTCAGTGGACATTACTCAAAGAAAGGCCTTACTTCAGCTGTGACCCAAAAGAAGAGAGAACAAGGCTCAGTAGCAGTGCAATTCAGATGAATGAGGAGGCTCTCAGTGAAGAATTGCAGTGGTGGTGGTGGTGTCTTTTATTAGACTAAGTTGTACAGCTCAATTAGTAGAAAAGTTCCTTTTGGCATCTAAAACAGAAGTAGAAGATTGCAAATGCAATTACAAGCTGAAAACAATTACAGTTTTATTAGATATGTAACAATTTGATTATCTTTGAAAGTAAAGTTAGCTTTACCTCACTGGAGTAGAGGGAGGGAAGCAGGTGATAAAGCTGTTGTCTCAGTGTCACAAACTTACAAAAAGACTCAAGAAAAAGACAGTATTTTCTAGAGGCTAAAATATTGCCTAAGATTCCAACAGCAGAGCCTTACTTCAGCACATTTTCTCCTCTGTGCTCTTTATCACCCTTATCTCATCTCTGTTTGTGTTGCTCTCTGGCTAAAGTAGGACTGTTTTGGGCCCTGAGCAATGCAGACCACCACCCAGTCCTTCATCAGTGATGGGGCACCAGCCCAGCTTCACGTGTGTTTTAATTAATAAAATAAGCAAGAGGATTAACTACTTTCTTGGGCAGTGTAAAAACTATGCTGGGTTAAGGTGTCAGCTTTCTCTACCAGAAAAGTCAGTGTCCTATGTATTAGGTTATCTCATTGTGAAGAACGCTCCAGCAAGAAGAAGCAGACCTATTTTGTGACTGCATGACTTCAATGGAAGCTGGTGTCATGCAATAATGGTTGCCTACAGCTCCCCATCTCAGTCCCTCAGGTCTTCACCTCAGTCCCTACCCCTTGATTCTCATCACAGTGCAGTGGCACTAGGATTCTGGTTCCTCAGACAAACAGGGTCATGTTATTAATGTTGCATCCATAAAATATTGGGTCCTCAGGAAAGGTGAAATAAAACTGCAAGAAGCATTGGGCGGCTGGCGGGTCTCTCTCTCTCTGCCCAGTGTAACAGCAATTGAGTTGAGATTTTACTACTGTTCCAGTAAGCAGAGATTAACAAAGAAAAGGAGCAGTGCTCCTATACAGGCAGTACAAGCCTGTCTAGGATGGTGCTGTCTCCAGAGAGGCTATCTCTAACCTCAATCCTTTCTACTTTGCTGACCAAGTTAATCAAGGGCTCGAGATGAGTGTTCAGTTTTATCATGACGCTGGTCTAGTTAAACTCTCACAGTCCCAAAAGCTATCCTGCCAGGACAAGAGGTGAGCTCTTTCTGCTGTGCTTAGTCATGAGTCAACCTAATATGATCAGAAGAGTTTACTTTGAAATCTAGGTGTACCACAGGGGTTTTTTCCAATTTTTTAAAATTCTCATACATATACTCAGATTTCTCACTCATCCTACAGCTACCACACCGTTGACACAGTTCTGCTTCAGTGGTCATCTTCCTCCTCACAATGCTTCTGTGGAAAGCTAAAGAGAAAATGCATGTATACACTTTTTTGAGATGAGAAAGTAGTTCAGCATAGGTGTATGTCTGGACATACAAGCAGCATTACAGACTAGAGCAGGCAGATGAAGGTGGCCAGTGGTGCTCAAAAACAAAGGGAAACAGTGAAAACCACCAGGCGGCCTCTTGACCCTTTGAACACACTTTTCACATATGGCATGGGGCACTGCACTGCTTCGGCCCAGGCCATGCTACAGAGCTGGTACCCACAAAGGCATCCCAGGGACAGCAGTACCCACTGCCCTCACGCTACATGGCCCCACACCAAATGCAGAGTTGAAGCTATCAGTTGTCTGGATTTGTTCATACCCATCTTCCGCACAGAGCCTTAATCCTGTGGGTACAAACATATCTTGATGCTCACTGACAAAACAACCTTGTGTTTGCCAGAGCAAAGGAAGTTTACATAGCAGACATCAACACTGTGCAAAAATATCCATGCAGGCTTTGACAGAGATCAGGTAATTAATAAAATACTAATAATTAAAATTAGTAGGCTAAATCAGCTCAAAAGCACTGCTCTACCTCTGACCGGGTTCAACCAGATAACAGTTCCTTTCAAATCTGAGTTCTCCTCTCTGCATATCACTGTAATACACCAGGGTGATCTAACCTCCATGACAGGAGAGAGATGTCACCCACAAAAGGGGGCTGTAGAGGGTGGAGCAAGCACAGGCAGTTGGGAATGATGGGCAGTGAGAGTCCCAAGCAGAGGACACATGCACTCACACACGTGCACACACACGGCCAGGATCAGCTACCTGCACATTTCCCCCAGGGTCCTTCAGGCAGACAAAGCACTTCAGAGGTCCTGCAGCAGTGACTCTCCGAGATGCAGGGGACTGGCTGCTCAAACATGGTCGTCATATGACTCTTCATCTTTTTGGTAAAAAAACCAAAAATTTGAATCCGATGTGAACACTGTACCCTGGATTATTCCCACCCTGACACAAGGAAGAGTGGCTCTGGGAGCCACAGGAGAAAGTCCCAGGCAGCTCCACAGCCTCTGCACACTCAGTAGGCAAGAGACCACGTCTGTCCTCACCCCTGTATATTGACATGAAGAAGGCAGAATGTTTCATAAAAGAAGGGGTGAGTCCACATGTGATGGAAAGCCTCTCTGAACGATTTCAGCTCACAGTCTAATGCCTGTCTGGAGTGAGAGAAATACAGCTGACAGTTACTTGAGCAAGATAGACCAATAGTTGCCTGAGGTCATGCAGGCACATTTGGCTTTCTATGCATTTACATTTTGTTTTTAAAAAATGCTTTATTTATGATTTTCATTTTATTGGCGATTGTCTTGAACGTTTTTTCTTTTTATTGTCATTTTTCAAGGTTATAGGTCAAAGCTAAGAAGGGTAATCAAGCATGATTGAACTCAGACAGCACGAGAAACAAAAAAACAACAAAACAAACATTCTGACTCACATTCAGTGATGATCAATAGGGAGCAGCATGTCTTCTATTGTTCACTGTCCTTGCTGATCACAGCCGTATTGATCAGCGGTATACAGCCAAGGAAGGTCTGACTTTGTTAAATGACAAAACACATTGCAAAGCACTGGCAAGGGACATGGTTTTAAAAAACCACCATAAAACAAAAAAAAACCTACAAAACAATGACAAAAACCCACCAGGAAAAAAAGAAACACAAAAATTATTTTAAAAGCCCTACCAAAATAATAATGGGAACCATGATTTTTCTAACCATTTATCTAAAATAAAAGACATCTAACTCCAGCAAATATATAGGAAATTTCTAGGATTCTGCTCAGAGAACAGGTTTCATTTTCCACATTGTCCAGGTTTCCTATGAAAATTTTCCTTTATCAATATTTCCCAGCTCACTCTATATTTTCACTAGACATCAAGACTCCAGTCTAAAAAGTATGCACACATTTGCGTCTGTAATTCCACAAGTTCATTAATAGGATTATGAAACTTGGAAATAAGGAACATTCAATATCAAGTTTTTCTAAAAGATAGCCACCAACCAGTGGAAAATATTATCCAGAATGACTCTAACTGCAACAATCAGTGTAGGTAAGTAGGCAGAGTTGTCATATGTTCTCAGTTATTATAAGCACCTCTTCATTTCTTTAACAAAACTGAGTCAAATGGGAATGGACTGTCATCTAGACTAGTTACAAAGTCTGGGACAGGGCAGAACCTGCCTGTCAACCCAGAAAATTTCAGATATCCTTTTCATTAGTCAGAGAGAATAAAGATCAGTGCAGATGTCAACATCTGCCCAATTGATCCAGAAGTCTCTGGTGTTGAAGTGATGCACAGCTACACCTGCAGACCATTGTATCCATTGCCAAAGGGCAACCAAGGATGCTGTGCAGGGGATCTGTGGTACATTTTATGCATTCTTGTATTTTTTTTGAGCTGTCATCTTAATGATACTACCTCTTAACATGAGACAGATAAACCCAGTGCACCTCACTGAAATGAAAAAACCTGATTTTAAGTAGAACACAACTATGGTTTGGACAATAAACAAGCTCCTGTGAGAGAAAGCTTGTCTCTGAGTTTTACAGAAGCCTTCTAGCTTTGACTGACTTAGCTTATAAAAATGACAGGAAATTCTTCTAAGGCATTATTTGGGGTTATTTATCCAAAGAGTGCTTTGGACCAGTTGTACAATTCATGTATTGCAACAAGTAGCTAAATTTCAGCAGTTGCTCATTTGGCGGTTATCAACAAAACTAAAATATATTTTACAGGTAAAAATGCTCTGCTACTAAGGGATAATCTTCAAAGTGTTATGCCAAGATACTGAATCTGTTAATTAACTAGGACACTGGGTTCTAAGGAATACAGCTAATAATGATTCTGTCCAAGTGGCGGAAGGATTTGATAAGAGCTGGCAAACTACAACCAAGACAATCAGCAAATGCCAATACAATTCTCTCTGAGTAGTCTGTTCTGCTAACTCCACTAATTAATTCCACTAATACCTTTAAGTAGTTCCTGAAAACAACAGGATCTGTTGTTTTCTGCTGCTGAAAAGAGCATCTTTAAACATATAAAGCCCAGAACTAGGATCAGGGAATTACACATTATTTTGAGGTAAAATTTTAATTCCATAGGCTGCATCAAGTTGCCCTATTCATATAGCTAATAGCTTAGCCAGAGTTAAAAGATGGCAAATAGTTTCTTTACAAGAAAAGCTGTAACAAATGCTTGGAATGGGCACCTGCACTTGGGCCTGAAGGGCAAAATGTCTGGGAAACTGAGTCCTCTGCTTAGCAGCCTTGATCTACATGTGAAGACAGCATGGCTCATGGGCACCCCATAAGATGGGCAGCTATGTGAAGTGCCACATACAGGTAACCAGGACAACCACCAAACCACTGGTGAAATGCAGAGTAGATTTATTTAATTACCTTGCTAACAGCGCCTGGCAACTGAGACATTGAGGGGGACAGGCTCCATCAGGCTCAGCTCGTCCCACAGCCTGCCTCAATATATGAAAGGGCTTTGTGCATGCACACCTTGTCCAAAGGCTGTGCTATTACGATCTCTCTCTATCCCAACAGGAGGTTCAAGCATGTCGCTGAGAGTGTATTATCTCTACACAGGTATTCTACTTCTCAAAACAGGCAGAGGATGAGCACTAGGCATAGCAAATGGAGTTTCTCCACACTAACAGTCTTAGCATTCCCAGCTGTGAGGTCAGTTTGAGCAAAATTATTCTCTTCTTGCTAAATCTTCCAGTTGTAAGCCTTTCCTCCCAACAGCAACACAGAGACCAGCCAACGTCAGCTGTGTTTTCCTAACGGTGCAGCTGATGGACTCACTGCACTAAAACAAGAAGTAGGTCAGGGGGAGTACTTTATGCAGACCTGAGCACAAAGGACAGGACTCTGTGCCAGACACTATTACATTTACTGGATTTGTAACTAGTATAAAAGGTAATCAATACTGAAACCAAGAAAAAGGCCTTCATCCAACCATAGATGTTAAACCCACCCAGGATCTCAGAGAGCAGAGAAGACCAGTCACAAACCTTCTGGTCCCTCTGATGGGTTGGGAGACTTCTTGTGAAGGAAAGCTGCACTCCACATTTTCTTCTTCATCACATTTACCGTCTTCCCTGTGTATGTATCAGGTTTAATGCATTTCATATGTGGTATCTCCAGTCCAGATGGCCACACAACAGGGTCTTCCTCTCGAATGGATTGGGAAACTTGGCAAGTTAGGTAAACATTACTTCCCCAAGGTTTTGAGCTGGATTTCAGTGTGGTGTCTCATGGATTGTGGTTGTTTCTCCAACATGCCAACATCTGAAAGAAAAAAAACCTCAAAATGCCCAGATTTTTTAAACAAGTTTTTGGGATAACGGTGAAATCAAAAGCCAACTGAGATGCTCCTCCTTGTCAGGCTGACTGGAGAGCCCAGTTGCCACATTCACCCCTAACATACTGTGGTGTTATTGTGGGTATGACTGAATGTGAGCGGGTTGCTTTATAAAAAAAATGCTTTAATTAATTGCTCATGCTTTTCAGCTCAGACCAAAGCCCTGTAGATTTTTGTGTCCATTTGCTTGTGTGTTTCCAAGGCTTTTCTCCTAAATTCGAGCTGCCTTCTGGTAAGTTGTCCCATGTCACCAGTGTGGGTTGCTTGAATGCAAAACCATGGATCAGCTCACGCTTCTCGTGTTTGACACCTCTTCATTTAGAGTTTGCCACAATCACAAAGGCACCGGCAATGTTGTTGGATTTAAAGAAGAGTTAACATTTGGTTAGGATTGCACCAGGCAGGATGAAATATCTGCCTTTACCTCACAGCCCTGTGCAAGTGGTCTGGGAAGAGAAGGTAGAGGAACCTAGGATGCATTTTGCAGCCATCACTGCATCAAATATGAGGGAGTTAGTTAGAAAACACGGACAGATGCACAGTGCTGGATAAGGAAATCAGAGAACAGTTCATTGAAAAGAAATCCTTACCTTCTTTGTGAGTGTTCATTTCCTTAATATGTCATGTCTTTTGAAATACATGACATTTCGACCTTCCTTTCTTTTTCCCATGAATCTGTGTGAAGGAGTTTCTGTTGAATGCAGCTGAAGCAAAAATAGCCTGTCGTTAGAGGTAATTCATTTGCCTTGGTAAAGAAATAGGCAGTAAAGTTACTATCTATTTCAGTTTTCACTATTGGTCTTCAATGTCAGAGAAAGGGAAAAACCCAGCAGACACCTTTTTTCTTTATGTTCTTGTCCATGTTACTTCAAGTGTAGATTCTTCATTTTGAACAAGAAACAAATGGTCACAATTAAGCTTTTACTGAGTCACACAACTAGCTTGTTGACAATTTATTTATTAATAAGCAGTATTTATTTTAATTAAGAACCAAGTCCTAACTGTCTATGCCACACTACTAATTACTCTTCTGGTTTACAACTGCAGTAAATTTCATACAGGAATTTTAATTAAAAAGATGTTTGAACGGTGAGTAGGTTTATTTACTTATTAATTGAGATAACTGACACTGCAATGTGGTCTATGATGTTTATTAGCCTATTCTTTGAGAAAGATAGTTCTACTGGAACTTTGGGGTTTCAGATCCTCAGGTGCAAATGTGAGATAATTGCAGTGTTTAGGACCACGGGAGGATAGCAGCATGAAGGTTTATGTTCCAGTGAATGACCATATCTTCCTGCCCATTCAAGACTTGGCACAACTAAGAAGTACAAGTTTCAGATTTTACTTAACGAGGTTTCCTTTTTAAATCTGACAAGGGACAAGATCAGCTAGAGGTACTGCTGTATGAAAAATTTACAAGAACCTTCTTTCAGAAGGAAAAATAAAAAAGGATTAAATGATGTAGCTAAAATTAATCACTCCACAATAGATGACGATGGGTAAGTGTAAGCTGCCATCTGCCAAGGCAAGACCAGTTTTCTAGAAAAGGCAGAGAACAAGGACCAAAGTCGAGGGAATTTTGCTTTTTAAGCCTTTTTATTGTAGTATCACTCATAGAAACAACTAATGCAATAAGAAGAACAAAATAGTATAGAACCACTGATTATCTCTGCATTCACTAGTGATTTACCTTTCTTTCTCTTCCTCTTCCTCCCTAGGGCTGCTCCTGCTCTGTTTTTCATGTGGGATATCCAGAATCTCTTCCAGGACATCCAAGGAGAGCTTACTCAGCAGGCTGGGCTAGGCTGACGGCCACCTGTGGGTGGGATGCCTTCCACTCAAGGGATGGCTGTCCCCATCTATACTCACCTGTGAATGGAGTGATAGGTGACAGGTAAGTCACTGCTGCAGGCACAACGAAACGCCTCCAAGACACACAGGGTAGCCCTGGTCTTGGCTGTGTGGTTGGAAACCACAGTCTTGCAGCACTGCTCCATAGGGAATTTGGTCTGCTCCCAGCATCAAGAGCTGCTCAGCTACTCCATCTGTCCTGGCACTGGGGCTAACCTCAATATTGTAAATAAGATTATGCTATTTACAAGATTCCAGTACACTGGTTTGTGCAGTTTACCTCCCATTTGAAGGCTTGTTCACTGGTTCAGTGGAGCAGTTTGGTGTCCCCAAGAGCCAGCGTACATGTGGCTGATTGAAGAGAGGAGGGACAGCTTCTGGGGGAGGGTGGAGCAGTGGCTGTGTGTCATGAGGGGACATCTCCTGGCACATCTCAGAGAGATGGCTGTGATGGAAATCTGTCTGGTGCTGCACCTGCTCAGCAATCCAGCCCTGCTGGCCCTACGTGCCAGGGATGGCTACAGCCATGGGGCACGACACCACACTGAGCCATATTGCCTGCCCAGAAATCCCAATCCATTACAGAGGGAAGTTGGGAGACCCAACCCAAGCAAAAGTAAGTGAAGGCCTAAACCTGAAGTCTAAAACTCACGTCAAGCCAAGACTTATGAAAGGAAAATTATAAATATTGGCAATAGACTTTAGAACAGTTGTTCACTTCATGGTCTCCAAAATGTAATGTTGATGCACTGGTAAGTGTGGTAGTCACTGGTTTTCTTCCAAAGTCCTTGTAACTGACCCACTTTCCTCACGAAAATAATCATGTTAAAGATAATTTATTAATTTAGGATGTGCATACTTTTTACATAACGAAAGAGCATCCAAAGTTGGACTGCTAGGATACAAACAAAATATTTCATTCTGTCAGGTAACTAAGGAAAAAAATTGAGTTAATAAAGGAATGTTTAAACACCTATGAAGACCTTTTAAAGCAGGCTTGACAAGGTTTGCATATATCAACTGCAGAAGATCAAAGTTGACTAGCAACTTAATGTTACCTTCCTGCCACTTTTGGCCCCTATTCCCCACCAGAAAGGAAAAAACCAAATAAGGTTAAGAAGACAAGCACAAAGAGAAAATTCAATTAAATAAGGCAAACATTACAGACAATGTTTTGGGTCCAATCGCATTTACCCTCAACACAGCTTAGGCACTCACTCCTGACAATTTTTTTCATGACAATACGGGACTGCATGAAAAAGGAGTCAAGGCCATACAAAAGAGGGAGTTCTGTTGCTTCCACGATTTACAACTGACTAAAGAAAAATCCCATTTCCCTTTAGTTTTACCCAATCAATAGCAGGTATATTTTAAATGTTGAGTTTATTCCAGCCCATGGGCCTCTGCACTTACCTAGAAACACTTACTGATGCAGCATAAAACGAGACACTTGGCTGTCTTAAGTGGTAGCCTTTACTGAAATTCCAAATGCTGCTTAACAGGAAGAAAATTTTTGTGAAGTTTCCTCCACCACAACTCTCCACTATAATGGCAGGAATAAATTTGATTGAACAAATACAATATTTACAGGACACAATTTTACAAATAGAAAAAGCCATGAACTTTATTTTGCTCAATTATTCTGCATATGTATAACTGCCTGAAGTGATTAAAAAAACAACTTCACACACAAAAACAGGAAACAGATGGGATCAGATGAAGATGGCAGATGAAAGCACATTACAAAAACAACTGACTCAGTAAATGTTAAAGAAAATAAGACATTTTTATATCTACATATATGTATGTATGTATTTAGTGCCCTATTAGTCGTATCTTATGTTCTCATTTAGATTAACTACCTTGGGCTCTAAGCTTGAATTCCTGGTCCTAAATTTTATCAGTAGAGTTACTCCACACTAATAAGGAGAAGTCCTTCTACTACAATGTTTTATATAGTCTACAAACAGTCTGCTTCATATCTTGTGTCCCATTCCCATATTCATATCCGCTAAAGAGAAATCTGGATCACATTCTCAATAAGATCTCTTGTGGCTGTGACCATTGCTCTGTCCCCAGCTCCCTTCTTCATGCTCTGTCCCATGAGAAGCAGAGTACAGTGCACAGCACAGACTAGAGATCATCGCTCAGAAGTATCCCCTTCCATTTACCTTAGACATCTAGAAAATAGATCAGGCAGTGCTGGTGGACCCTTTCTCACGGGGCATGCTCTTAGCACAGAGAGCGTGGATATAATCACAATTCTGCTATCTCCCTGATTTCTGGAGCAATGTGTCCTATTTACCAAAACAGATTGTGTGCCAAGCACCTTACTACAGGACTAAATTCTGCCACTGTTTACAAGAGAAATACCTTAAGCATTTTGCTGTTATTCTGAAATTATTATTGGTTTTGCCAATTTAGTTAGTTTGAAAATGTAAGAAGGAAGGATGGTCATACAGGCCCATAAATGCTTCCATATATATGGTCTTTGACACCTGTAACTTCAAATTTTATATTTTTATTTCTTCCTTTCTGTATGCTAGAAATTTGGAAGAAGAGTACTATAAGTAATTATTCTAAAAACTTGGTGGGGAGCAGGGGTGGTGTAGGAAACTTTTATGTAAAAGATTAAAAGGGATTGTTTAGAATATCTGGACCAGTGCTTTTCACTATTTGGCTAAGGCATTTAATTTACAAATTTACAGAGGAGTGGGATGAGCAAATTTAAGTTCAAACTTTTCAAACACAGAGAAGTTTTAGAGACAATTTTTAAACTGAAGGATCAGTCTNTAGGTTACAGTTTGGGGAAGAGACCATTTTGCTCTCCAGGGGGTGTACTGACTAGGGTGCTTCCCACCAGCGAGATGCTGCTGTGCTGGGACTATTTGGTTCCCCAGCAATTCCTGAGGTGGTATTATCCACCACCACATCAGTTTTCTCTTACTAAAAGCACATATCCAACAAAGGCCAATGTAGTTTATAATTTAGACTTCTTTTGTACTTCTTGGAATACCATGTTCCCTCTTCGTAGCTTATGCAAGTAATGACTGTTTGCCTGTGAAAGGAATCACCCTTTTCCATCCTGGCAAATTACAGACACTGGTTATTTGTACCTCCGGGTCCCTCTCAAAAGCTGCAATGTCACATGCCCAGATCATGAAAGAAAATGCTAGTGACAAAAATTTTACCATACCCTTATCCCCTTGGTATCACTGGCCATCATCAGCATATCAACCCTGTCCTCCACTTCTTTCCATAACGAAGGGAAATAGTCTATCAGACTCAAAATCTTAACTATCAAGAGGCAGAAGGCCTAGGTAATAACTAAAAGCCTGTAGCTGACAGGTGTTTTTCTCAAGAATACGCTGCTTTTCTAGCACAAATGCTAAACACAGGACGAGGACAAACTTTCCCAGGAGTCCAAGGAAATAACATGAACTTTCCAAATGTATAACAACCATCACAACATTGTGGTCTCTGCTCCAGGGAGTGGCACATCTCTGATGTCTCCTTTTTCAGTCTCAGCCCAGCACACTGCAGGTTTCAGCAGTTCTCCATGCCACACTTTCCCCTTGGGGAGGCAATTACTGTAGACACAACTAGAAGATGCTCAAAATCCTACACTTCCTAAGGCTGTATAAATCCCTATTGTACATCAGAAGTTAGGACAACCTATGCAAAATTCTAGAGCTCAAAACCACTGCTCAGACTAAGGCAATGTTTTTTTCACACACTGGAGATGTATCTGCAGCACCTGTAGCTGTACTCAAGGTATCATGAGTGGAGTTAGCAGCAAAGACATACACCTACTTAAGTTTCAATACTGTGTAATCTGCCAGGTTCCCTGGAGGATGTCTATAGCCTAGAGTACAATTTTGTAGCTATTAATATCCAAGTTAGCTAAATTAAACCTAGCTCATGTACAACTGTACGTGCTGCAATCACACTTTGAATCACACGACAGAAAATATCACAAATAGCTTAAAAGCAGACTTAGCAACAAACACCAAGGTTTTCATGGGCACACCTGCCTGCACAGACAAGTACAACTGGCTTCAGTATGCACCTGGAGGACAGCCAAGGCCTGGCCAGCACGGTGTGAGGACATGAGCACTGCACTGTAGCACAGCACAGAGAGGCAGCAGAAACCCACTGGCACAGCCTCCAGTGCTCCCTGTTTCTGAGCAGGAGAGCTTTTCCTCAGTGCTGGAGCCACCCTCTGCTCCCCAGGGTGCTGCAGGGAAACTGCACACATTTTCCACCTCTGGCTGAAAAGGGTCCTGGCACAAGAATGGAGCTTTTCTCCACAGGAGAAGGGTATGAGTTACTGCTTGGTTCAGAAAAAATTCTTACAGCAGTATTTTATTGAGAAAAATTGTTAGATTTCTCTTGTGTGTCAGCTTCCCAACCTGTAAAATTGATGTATCTACTTGCAGCCCTTCAGAGGTGAAAATTTCTAGATAGGTGCTTATTAGATATGAAGAACAAGTAAAAGTGTACAGAGAAATGTTATCATGTCACATCTATGCATTATTTTTGTGTGTTTTCTGTAGATTTCAATGCTTATTGATTCTTTTAAAGCAGATCTAGACAAATACAGTCTGGGTTCAGCCACTGCAGGTAGACATTTAAAAGAGTTAAAGAGTAGATATATATTTTAACTAATCAACAACAAAAGATGGATCTTTCAATGTCACTGTCTCTGGCAACTAAACCAGTTTAAGAGATTAACAGTTTCTTCTGCCCACTTGACCCTGATCTCCAAGCTGGATTTATGCAACCAATTTGAGATGTATAAGTACATCCAGTGAAATTACCTATGCTAAGTTAGAAAAAAAAGGAAACAAAAAACAACACATACACCCTCATTCCTTTCCCAAAAAAGAAAGAAGTAAAAAAAGTTAATCCCATTTAACAACCTGGTGGAGTAAGAAGCTTTGTAAATATGGTGGGATAGCTCAGGCACCAAAGCTCCCACACGGAAACACTGAGCTACACTCGAACTTAAGCTGGGGAAGAAAATTGGGGAAACACAATGGCAAAAATCTTCTGGGCTGGTTACAAATCTGTCTGCTAATTTAATAATTTTTTTCAATTTTCGTTTTGATGAGGCCCTCAGATACATTTGTCCTTCATGTGTAGGTCCAGATGTGGGCACCCCTCTCTGCTACCCAGTATATTGTGCGCAGAGCAGCCACATTGTAATGCCCAAGATGAAGAAGCCTCATGAGCTGAGAAACCAAACATTCCTGGGTGCAGGGAAGGCACAAAACCACACCATAGCAACTGTGTACATCATGCTGCACATTAGCTGTAAGCCCACATGCAGGCACTGCAAATATCCACGGGTTTCAGGCATTTTCTCACACTGCTGCCGGGCAGGTACGGAAAAACCACTGGTGCCACAGGCAGGCACTTGGTGCCTGGGACTGCCAGTCTCCAGGTGTCTGGATCCAAGCAGCAGAAAACAGTTGAAAAAGAGACTGGCCTTTGTAATTCCCATTTTGGACATGCAAAGGATATCCGGCACAGGTCTGTGCAAAAATAAGCATCCTGTGGCTCCCCAGCTGGGGAGGAGGGCCATTGTCCCACATGTGCCCCCAAGCACAGGGAGTGTGTGGCCCTAAGTGCACTGTGAGCACACTGCCAAGAAAAGGCAACTGAGCCTCCGCCACACTGCATGTATGGAAAAGTATCTGAGAGGGGAACAAGTGCTGCAATCCGGCTGAAACAGAGAGTGTTCAAGCAAAGTCCTGCCAAACTAAGCCCACACTATTCTCTCTTCTTATCCCAAAAACTGCTTTTAAAAATGCACTTTTTATGCAAGTCTTGTCATGGGATATAGCTTACAAGCTGTTGGAAGAGCATGCCTAATGGGGACCATGGGCCAGGCACTAGTCAGTCCCCAGCTGACGTGTCACACCAATTTTCTGCCATAACACATCTCCCAGAAACAACCTCCCATTACCCAAAGCTGCCTCTGGCCTGGGTGAAATTTTACTATGTGAAATGAAACTGTGAAGACACACCACTGAGACATCATAAAAGCTGGTTAAACCTTTTAAGGATTTATTCAAACTCCACCAGGAAAAGCAGTGAACAGTACTGCCTACAGTGTCCCAGTTTGTTTATTTTCATACACCTATTTTGAGAGATATGTCAAAACAAACAGAAGACCAGAAAAATATGTGAGATGCAGTTTCTGCAACTGTTAAACTTTAAGCTAAAATACAGCTTAAATGTGCAAGAGAGGTCACGTAAAGATAACCTGGCTTACTATCAGATTTCAAACCTTTTCTCACCAGCCTCTCTCACTTACAAAACTTGGGTTGACTCACCAACCCTGTCAAAATCAAAAATTTGAAAAGCAAACCTTATATGTGGTGTTAATTGGGATGTTTCTGTTTGCCACAGAGCCACCGGGACTTTGCAATTATATCCTGTGTGATTTACCTTTTGTCTCAACAATATATGAAGTGTATATCCATTTTATTTAGCATGAATAATAGTTCCCAGTATTAAACTCTTTTATTTTGGATGAAAACTGAAGGCAATGATTTCCTATTTAATATGGAATTGTTAATAAAATGAGAACAAAGTTGTTGCTAAAATATCCATAACACAAATAATTGAACAGAAGAAACACCAGTGCAAGAATTTTCAGATGCTACATCCTGAAATTCTCCTCAGATGTCAGAAGCTGAATAGATAGAACAACAAGGTGCCATCTGTTTGTATTTATTGGCAAGGGAGAAGTGGTTTATGTAAATTAACTGCTCCAGATGACATCAGACTCCCTTAATCTATTTTGTCTTACTAGGAGAAAATGAAAATCCCTTTGAATGCAAGTTTTGCCCAGCTTCCTGCACCAGCAAAATTAAAAAATTTCCAGCCAGCAGAAAGTAATATTTGAGCAACTATCTGCCCTAGGATTTATGTTTTACAGAGGTGTACAGCAAATGGTGCTTCATAAATACTGCATCTGCTTAGGGAAGCCATTCTCAGAGTTTCAAAACTACACAACAGCACAAGGCATTGCAGTAGATTTCAGTAAGAACTGGCACAGACTCCCACGCAAATCACTGAGATGCAGTTACAGCATTGTGAATTTCATTCCAGTTTGCCACTTAATTATTGCACAGCCTTCAGCAAGTTAATTTACATCTCTCCTTTTCTTTCTGCTCACACATTTCTTTATACTCACTTTAGAGGTGGAAGAGAAGAATGGGTAAAGGGCTTGAAACATAATGGTAATTTTCCACCAGGAATAAGCCTTTACTTCTGGATGGCTTTTTTTCTGAAAAAGGAAAAGCTTTCAAAGTGTGGTCTTCATACAATGGAAACTGCTGTCAAGTGCTCCAACACTAACATGCACCAGGATTATGTCTTGCGGTTTTGGGTTTGATACTGCTTGATGCTATTGGATACTGGGTTTTATTCAAAGTGTTCCTCTTGCCCTCAGGTTTAGGTGTGCTCATTAACAGCAAGGTCCAGGGGTTTTGCTGTTCCCCATTTTAGACATAGGATTTTAGTAAAAAGGGAATATAATAAGCTTGACCTGTGTAAGACAAATTGTTCTGGAAACAGCAGAAACACAAATCCTACATTAAAAAAAAACCAAACTGGTCTCCTACCACATAAAAAATCTTTTTTTCTGAATCATAGAAACCTTAAAATGTTTTGGGGTTTTTAAAATAGCCAAAGTGTCAAGGACAGCTTTTTCCTCTGATTCCTAATTTGAAATAACTTTATTATTTCATTTCAAAACTCTCTCTGGGCTAATCCTTGGCCAAAAAAGCAGATTGAGGCAGACATAAAATGGTTAGCATTTCAGCTCAAAGAGTTAAAACTCATGCTGTCTTGACAATTGTTAGCAAAGTGACATGTCAGTGCCTGAAAAGCAGATGTGCTACCATCCATATGATAGCACAGTCAGCTTTGGTGTTTATAGAAAAAAATATTTTTCCACAACAAAAAAAACAAATTTTAATGCAAACTTTTTCATAGCCTAGATTAAAATTTATCTGTAACACATTTTACTTAATAATAAAACAAATAAACCATCTTTCCACTTCTGTATTTCAGTCACACTTACAGACCCTAAACAACAGCAGAAAAGATGAGTATAAGACCACTAATTAGTTGGGCATGTGCTTTTCATTTGATCTGAATTTAGGGAAGAATGTACCGTTTTGTCCTTTTATGTCAGAATACATTTTGTCCATATCATTGCAATGCCAGCACAGGCACATTCTTAATTCTCACCTAAGAGGGAAATTACATGAAGCTTTAATTTTCATGCATCTTTCAAAGTACAACTACAACCAGAAAACACTACAGAAGCAGGAACAGAAAGAATGAAGAAAGAGTTTCTAGTCCCCCTCTATTTGTAAACGCAAGAGCGACTGAGCACAGTGAAACAAAATAAAACTACATCCAAATGAGGATAACAGCTAAATATCATAAAATGGACATTAGGGGAGATATCAGCACAATCTTCATAGGTAAATAAATGAGTTAACTTGCTGATCATCCTCTCACAATCTTTTATTTTCTAAGTCAACAAAACAAGAATAGTCCCCATGTCTCAACTTCATACTTTTCCAAAGAATCAGGATTCCAAGGGATTGAATAAAAGGGTCTTCTAAAAGAATTTTCAGGGTCACAGTTTCATCAGGTACAGGGCTATCTGCCTCTTCTCCTTAGCTAACCATCATGCACAGGTGGGAACAATAAAATGTGCTACAGGAGAGAGGTGGGGGCTCTAGGCGTTTGGTTGTCCTTGCTGGCTTCTATCAAAGGTGTTTCAATGGTTGGTGCATTTAGTGGTACAGGCTTACATTGACCCTGAGAACAGGCTATTTGGATGCTATTTCCCTCTGTAGTGCTGCAGAGGTGCTTAGTTATCTATCTTTATTCATTTGCTGAAAACAGGTAGTTTTGTCCCTTTTCTGTGCCCTCCCAAAACTCGTCCATGTGACTCTGGAAGGATCTGGCTGTAGTTCAGAGGAAGATGCCATTGGCTCTGCCATGACTGTAGCTCACAGTGAAGGGGCAGCACGTGCAGGGAGGCCACTTACAGGAGGAAAACCCAAAGGGATGGTTTCTCAAAACAGTTGCTGCTGGGACCACGCAGATCGGAAACCTGTGTTGTTCTTTTACTTTCACTTTAACTGGAGTTCACCAAGATCACGTTGTTATTGCCACATTATTTGTCCTACAGAAGAAATCAGAATCAAATCTTCAGAATTCTGGGGCTACATGACTTCATGTTACCATCTCCTAATATCAGAAGCTAAGGAAAAAGCATAAAAGCTCCAGTTGCATACAGTAGCTTGGACTACTGCAAGGTCCAGCCCTGTTTGCTGTTCTTCCCCTCTGTTCTGGAGCACAATACAGACAGTGGAGGTGCAGCTGGGGTCGACCAAAAATCCAAAAGCAGGAG
Source organism: Grantiella picta (assembly GCA_013397955.1). Lineage (NCBI taxonomy): Eukaryota > Metazoa > Chordata > Aves > Passeriformes > Meliphagidae > Grantiella > Grantiella picta. The sequence continues at coordinate 33,111 of VZRM01004860.1, forward strand.
AGGTGTCCTGAGCCTGAAGTATCATTTTGGACATAGTAATCACTTTGGCAGTGTGATGCTTTCTGGTGTCAGAATCAACTTCAAAATCCTTTGGCTTGCCCATTATATTTTCTCATTATCTTATGAAAGTCTTGGTTAAAACTTGCAAATTATGCTGTGTCAAAACATTTGTGGTGGGGACTAATAGGTGACACAATATGTGGCTGTGGTCTGCTGGCTCTGAGCAAGAAAAGTACGGCTGTCACTGGCTCCATGCAGGAAAAGTAAAGGTTTCCTTGCAGAAGGGAGCAGGGTCTGTTGCCCCAGTCTTGCTCTCACCATGGAGCCCTCCTGCACTTGTGAGACTACAATTTCACCATAAAATTCAGCAGAAGAACTTGATCTAGAGTGACATCTATATCCTCTCACTTCTTCCACTTTCCGGAGGACTGGCTTATCAGCATGTACGATAAATCTGGCTTCTATGTTGCCCATAAAAAACAATTCCAAACGGACCTTCATGCTAACATTGCATGATTGAAGTACCTAGCATATCAAACTACATTTACTCTCTCAAGAGCAATATTCCTCCTGGTAGAACAGTGACTAGTCACATAAGACTTGTTTTTTTGTTTTCCTTCTCAAGCAATGTCCTGATCAGTGACAACCAAAATCTCTTCCTGAAAAAGTAGGGTAGGGTCTACAAACTGTATGAATGGTTTAAACACACATCCTTCACAGACACTTCCAGCTCTGTGCAAACTCAGTGGGATTTTGTTTTCCCACAATTATATCTGCTCTGTAATAAAATCTGAGATTTTACTTCTTTAACTGAAACAAAACAGCATGTGTTAAAGGAGGGTAAAAGCACTCTAAACTTCATTCCAGTCTGAATAGCCAAAGAAGGCAGGGTTGAAATGTCAGCATAGGCTTGTTCTCTGTGAAAATCTCTTCATTAGCAGTATGCATAGGCCAGATTCAACTCATATTAGTGTAGTAGTAAAAAAGTATGCTTTTTGACTGTTTATGTATTTTGGAAACTGCATCTGTTAAGGCTTCAAAGATCCTTTGGTTTTGGTAAGTTTTAATTTATTGGAAGCGATCAATTTGCAGTGTGTTTCAGTTCACATTTCCCATAAAGTGAAAAAAAAAAAAAATTAAATTATTTTGTTCTAATGTTAAAATCCTTTATCATGTACTCATAAGTATTCATTAACCAGTCACTGCATAAATGTGTAGCTGCGAGCTTAATAAAAGATATTAAAATATTTCTCAAATTTATTTAAGAATAGCATGAAGCTCTCCAATCACAAAGTTTTGATCTACTTGAAGAGTAGCATGTTCTTTCTTACAGGAGTAGTATTCTTTTAAATCAGAGCTCCTTTTAAAGCAATCAAATCTCAATGTTAATCAGAGTTCCTCTTCTGCAGTGGTAGTGGAAAACAGTCCCTCAGAGTGCTGCTTTATGGGAACATGAAATAGCCTGGGCTAGCTCTCCACCATATGAAACTCTGTTTTGCCTGAAATGAAACTCTGCAAATCAGCAGAAAACATTCCACAGCTATCAAACACAAGTTCCTGTCCCATCCACGTGAGACAGGACCAGAATTTTCTGTAATTCACATACATAAAGAGCACTTTTTTACACACTGCTCTGCTCTGCTCTCACACTTTTTTACAAACTGTTTCAGATGTTTACACATCTGAAACAAATCTATTCCTACAATCTACAGGAAAACACTTCAACAAGCACTTAACAATCTGAAAGGCAGGTGACTGTGATTAGCTATTTGTATAATTAGCTTTACTGATCATAATCCACTTATGCAAAAAAATAGTGTATTTAGGCACTACAGCTGCTGCAGGGAGAGTCTACATGGACACTGAAGGATAAAGTGTGCATTCCTGTTTCTATGAAAACACTAAACTCTTAGCTGTTTGTCAGGGGGAGGTTCACTAACCAGAAAAATAACTTCATGTCTGCCCTCCCAGGTCCCACCCACAGCATTGCATGGAGTCCTGGTGCTTCCCTAGGGACAAGGGGGACCCTCTGCAGCACCCCTGCCAAAGCCACCAGCATAGCTAACATGCATGCTGCCCATCAGAGCAATTTGTGTCAGATGTCTGCTTAGTTACTGCCCCAATAACTTTGAGTATTTGCATTCACTGCAGTGGTTACAGAGGCCACATATTTCACTCAGGACAGCTGACAAAGCCCTGCTTACACTGCAGAAAGGAAAATATTAAAAGCATCTTAAGAAGAGAAAACCTCAAATTTGTTTCCCACTCTTATGTTCCAAATGCTGAACCTGACAAGGTCATAAAATAGGAACACAAACAGAATAGTTTGGGTTGGAAGAGATCTTCAAAGGTCACCTAGTCCAAATTCACAACAATTAGGAACATCTTCAGCTATGTCAGGTTGATCAAACTCCCATCCAGCCTAACCCTAAATGTTTCTAGGGACAAGATATGCACAGCTTCTCTAGGAAACCTGTTCCAATGTTTCACCACCCTCACTGAAAAAAAATTTCCTTTTATGAATCTAACCTCTTTCAGTTTAAAGCCATTACCCCTCGTCCTATCACTACATGCCCTTGTAAAAAGTCCCTCTGCAGCTTTCTTGTAAAATCCCTTTAGGTACTGAAAGGTGCTGTATGGTCTCCCTGGAGTCTTCTCTTCTCCAGGCTAAACAACCCCAACTCTCTCACCCTTTCATCATGGGAGAGGTGTTCTATCCCTCTAATCATTTTTGTGGCTCTCCTCTAAACCTGCTCCAACAGGTCCAGGTCCTTATGTTTCTGGGGCTCCCAGAGCTGGACACAGCACTGCAAGTGGGGTCTCACCAGAGCAGAGCAGAGGAACAAAATCCCCTCCCTTCCCTGCTGCCCACACTGCTTTGGATGCAGCCCAGGACAGGTTTGGCTTTCTGGGCTATGACTGCCCATGGCTGGATCATGTTCAGCCACTCACCCACCAGCATCCCCAAGTCCTTCTCAGCAGGGCTGCTCTGATCTGTTCATCCCCAGCCTGGATTGATACCAGGGTGTGGTGGTTTTGATTAGCCCAAAACATCAGTAAAGTATTTTTAACATCTAGGAGAAATTTGGACCCCCCAGAAGCTATTGTGGTACACCTGGAGAGGTGTCTGAGGGGTGGGGAGTGGCACAAAGATGGCTCCTGTATGTCCTGAGTGAAAGTTCTGGAAGTTTTACATCAAGTCCAGCAGAGCCAATCTCTGATGGCT
>VZRM01004860.1:36902-91411 GCA_013397955.1 Grantiella picta
GTTATAAAAGAGGAAAGGGGGTGAATACTATAGGTTCGTAAGAGGGAGGGGGGGGAGTGAACAAAATAATGTATGGAAAGTGTATTTTCACCTTGCATTTATCCTCCAATTCTGTTAGGTAATTAAATCACTTTTTTGCAACTTTAAGCTTAGAGCCTGTTTGCCCTTTTTTTTCTTTTTCTGTGCGTCCTCCTACCAACCAGTGTCCTATCTCATTTGACTCATGAGATTGGTGTGTATTTTTTTATATATTTTTTTTCTGTAGCAAGAGAGAGTCGAGGTGCCTGGCGTTTAGTCAGGGTCAAACCTTGACACAGGGCTTTCCCTGATCTGTAAGAAACCAAAAAAGGAAGGGAAGAGACTGGTATGGATGTGTCAAGGTCTGCTGATCAAACTAATAGGGAAGAATGCACAAGACATTCCTCTTCAAGATGAACCTTGCACTGGCCTTGTTGAATCTCATGTGATTCCCTTGGGCCACTTCTCCAGCTTGTCCAGGTCCCTCTGGATGACATCCCATTCTTCAGGTGTGTCAACAGCACCACTCAGCTTGGAGTCATCTGCAAATTTGCTGAGGGTGCAGTCGATGCCTTTGTCTATGTCCAAGCTTATTGTTTACTTTTAGGTCAGAGGTAGTAAGAAAGACAATTATGTCTCTGGCTTGTAACAACACCTCTCTCCCTTTCCCTCAGTCCAGAGAGAACAGCCTATCTTTAGCTACACTGCAGCTTCACTCGAAAGCAGTATGAAAAATCCCCTTGGGCACCTATTGGAGTCGTTTTCCTCAGGGCTGTATTGACAACAGATCTGGGGTGAAGAGAAGTTTTTTCTGGCTCACTTTGGAAAGGATCCTAGAAAGGATCAGCAGCATGGTGTAGCTAAGATGTTACAGTGTGCTCTGTTTGTCCTAGAGGGAGCAGACACATGGTAGCTGTGGTATGCTACTCTCTTCTGATTCTGCACAAGGCTCACCTACAGTGTCCTGAGGACTGAAATACTTTATTTCTACTACTACTTTCTAGTCCTCTGTTTTGAAATAGAGTACATGGACAAAAATTGACTGGGTGCTTCTGGCACAGAGGTGCTCTTAAAAGCTCCTTGTCGCTCTCACATTGACAGCATCCTTCTCTGACTCCAAGGCTACAGGGAAGCCTCAAGGCACAAAAGAAAACCAAGAGGGCAGAGCTTCTGGGGTTTGTTTGGATTGATATTCTCATAGCAAACAGTAGCAAAGAAGTAACTCTATTCCCTATTTACTTACAGTCCTGAAAAACAGAAACCCCTAAACTATTTTATAGTGGTGCTCTTCCACTCTTTACAGAAGTTTAGCCCTAATACCTTGTACTAAAGACCAATGCTGATCCATGAGCAAGCCTATCAGCTTCAAGGGAAGAGAACAAAGACACGTTATCTTCCAAAACAATCACGGAAAGCAAGAGTCTCTTATATTTGCTTGAATAGGGGCAAACACTTCTTTTTGTTTAACATAGGTCTAGTCTTACAGTCCAATTCAGAATGCCTTTCTGTAGAACACTACATGCTATTCAGGACAACAGAGGTCGTTAAAAGTTTAACAAAAAGCTTTTTCATGGATTTTTTCTCTGACTGAAAACTCCCTGCTGGGGGGCATAAAGGTTTGGGGGGCGGATAAAGTGCTCAGTGCAAAAGAAAATGTTAAACATGTGAAAGCAAGGAGCTGAACTTGAAAACAAGTTTCCAATTTGTCTCACTAAACTCTCAACATGGCCCATTTAACCTCCAAAATATTTATGGGGATTTGCCTTTTCACAGTCTCCATGCTTTACTACAGCTCTTTTCCTGCTGGCACTGTTTTAACTCGTGAATTTAAATGCTCCCTACAAGCACAACTCCCAAATGAATAAAAAGTAAAATTTCTTCAAGGTGGAAGCAAGAAATGGTAGGATGAACTGACCTAACATAACTAATAGCATAACCTGCTGCAATTCCTCCAGTGTGGGATCTTGATGCACCTCTCCAGAGAAATTAAATCCAGATAATTTATCCAGATAAATTAAATATCCTGTCAAAAACGTAACCTACTACAATAACTGTCAGAGATTTTCTGCTCCATGAGTTAACTCAGTGGTTGGGAGAATGTTCAGAAAGATCTAGGTCTGTACAATTTACAGTGAGGCTTGGAGGGACAAGTCAGGGAAGATGTTTCAGCCTTTCCAGGATGAAGCAGTTTCTCAGGCTGTCTCTCTGGTAGAACCGCACTGTCCCCGTGTGGACACAGATGTAAGTCTCTTTGTGTCATGCATTGCAGTTACTTCTCTCTTTATGCTTCGGAATGCCAGCCCTAGCTAGCTAAGCCATCTTCACAACACGATAGCTGAATCCATGCAAGACATCAAGACAGAAAACATATGTAACACACTAATTGTGTTCTCACAATTATGAAAATAAAACCTGCGTGTGAGCAGGCCTTCACTTGCTGGGATTAGCAAATTGCAAAGAGAAAGAGATTATTAGAATTACATAATAATATCTAAATGTGTCACTGAAAACGAACACCAAAGCTGCTTTGAAGACTGTTTTGAGGCCATCTTGGAGGCTCTGTACACTTACTCCCTTGTGCATTCTGCTGCACCAAGGCTAACCGCATGAGTGCAGGAAAGGTAGTGAAACCTCTAAACAAAATACATACATATCCTGCTGATGGCACTAGGAGGAATGATTCATCCTACACATCCTTGGCTTACCCCTGGGTGTGCGTCCTATCTTCCCCTCTTTTAGGCTGTTTGTTCAGAAACTGGCATAATTTTGTTAGATGCTTGGCAATATGTGTATAAAGAACTGGATCTTGGCACATAGTGTTTATCTCAGGAGCCCAAAGATGCATGTTTTCAATGCCAAGAATGTCCAAATCTCATTTACTCTTTGTTTAGTTTGGTCTGGGAGAGATCCATTCTGACCAAAACCCATGGAGTAGAGCTGCTCAGCAGAGGCAATTAAAAGCCAGACAGCTTTCTTCTGATTCAACACAATCTGTGATGCGGTGCTATTTTCATTTCTGTATCTGGAATATTAGAGGGGAAGAGACAGAAATGTGTGTTTCTTGTGGCTTTTTTACATCAAATACTCTGTGATTTGTTGCCTCAACATTTGCTTGTTTCTGGCATGCTGACATTTCACAACCTACGATGAACAGGAAATCCCCAAGAATTATTCTGTTTACATTTAGATGCGGAACATACATTGCTCATAATTAAATGACAGCATCATAAAGACATGTGTTAGCTACAAACTTGGACAGAACTGTAAGAAAATTACCCTCAACCCTCTTAAACCCAGCTAAATAACTAGTCTGTATGTAACTAGTCTGGCTTTGTGATGTCAGCAAAGCATTTAGCCAGGATGTTTACATAATGATTGGGGGCATTACAGGAGAATGGAACCATTTTCCTCAAATTTTTCAAGGCAAGATTGGTACCCATGCCTCTTGAGATAAAATACAGCTCAAAAGTGATGCATTTGGAGGTGCAGAGTGAAAGTTAATGAAAAAAGGACAGAGCATCCCAAATACTGAAAACTTAACATAGGACATTTACATTATTTGAAGACTGACCCTTGCATTGCTAATTCTCTGTGTTAACCCCAGCTAGCTGGTAGCTGTTACTCAGGAAATTGATGTTAGTTGGTATTAAGGGTCTACTTCCTCTGCTCTTCTAAATGAAGCCCAGCTGAAGATGGAATGACATGCAACGCTGTCTTTGTGTTCCGGAGGATGTGGCTGCTTTGTATCTTCACTCTTTGAGCAGAATGAATCCACATCTAAGGAGTCATTCTGGAAGTTCATAATTGCATCCAGATGATCACATGTTGGGGCCTGATCTCTCCTGTCTTTATAGTGCAGAGTGCTTTAGTCATTCTCTAGGACTAAACTTCTGTTCACAGCCAAGAGTCCAGGCACCTACAAAATGAATGAAAACTGGACTTAAGAGTAGATCTGAAAAAATACGACATTCATATATACCAGCAAGCACCAAAGTGCCAAATTTGAGTTATAAACTATCTTTCATCTCTTTTGTGATTTTCAACCATAAACCTGAAGTTGGACACCTAACCCAGGTCACCTCAGTTACCTACCCATGATGACAGGCCTGCTAGATGATGAATCCCAATGAATAAAACATCTGGGTTAAGCTCCTATCAGTCAAGTAGAACAAGACATGCTCTGACAGAGGCCTCTTCCACAGGCTGCAGGTGGATCTCTGCACCCCCTTTGACCTCCACGGGCTCAGGGGCTCAGCTGCTGCCATTGTCTGCACTAGGGGCTGGAGGCGAATCCCAGCTGTGGTGCCTGGAGCAGCTCCTGCCCCTCCCCACTTCACTTCATGATGTTCTTGTACTATGAGGAGTGGCAGAGGGAGCAGGGAGTGAAAAGGTGAAGAAAAGGAGTCTCAGGGAGTACAACTGCCTGAAGGGAGGTTGTAACAGCATGACGGTCAGCCTCTTCTACCAGGCAACCAGCAATAGGACAAGATACACCATTTTAAGCTGCACCAGAGGAGGTTTAGGATGGAATTTCTCCACAGAAAAGGTGATTAAATATTGGAATGGGCTGCCCAGGGAGGTGGTAGAGTCACTGCTCCTGGAGGTGTTTAAGGAAAGACTGGATGTGGACTTAGTGCCATGGTCTAGTTGACATGGTGGTGTTCAGTCGTAGGTTGAAATCAATGATCTCAGGGATCTTTTCCACAGTAATTGATTCTGTGGTTCTGTGGTTGTGCAATTCACTGACCTTGGTGCTTGCATAATTTCTTCTCTCTTTTCTGGCCACAATTACATTTTTGCAATAACTCTTCCTTTTTTTTTTCTTATATATATTATCACAGAAGTGTTACCACCACCACCGATTTTCTCAGCCTTGGCCAGTAGCAGACTCATCCGGGAGCCATCTGGCATTGGCTCTGTTGGACATAGAGGAAGCTTCTCACAGCTTCTCCCAGAATTCAGCCCCATAGCACTCCCACTACCAAAATCCAACCCCACAAACCCAGTACAACAGATGCTGGATAGGGGCACTACACTTCTACCGAAAGAGGGTTAGAAATTCTCACTAAAATCTGGCACCATTCTCCTGCAACAGGATGTCCTCATCCAGGTGCTGCACTGGCCCTGCTAAGTCATGACAACACTGTGATAAAGAACCGTACTCCTACAAAGGTTACAGCCCTTTAAAAACTACCTAAGAGACATGTAATGCAGTATGGATTGTTTTTATAGTCCCACTACATTACTGCCAGTCGAATGACAGCAACATTCAGACCAAGAGGAAGACTCAATGTCGCTGATTCAGGTGATAACTTAGTATCTGTGAGACAGTGGTTTGAGTCCCCAACTCTCGTTAGTGACTTTTGGTGTGACCCCAGGTGACTTCCTTAAACATTTTTTTCCTACATCTCATTTTTTATAAATTTGGTCATTTCCATTTAGTTATATACACTGGCAACTACTTGCTCTCCACCCTTCCCTGATCACACACATAGGCAAGTGAGCTCTCAAATATTACCATAGTAGAGCTAATGGGGAGCTTAGATAAAGCTGGTTAATGCAAGAGAGAGATCCCTCCTGTGTTTCACATAATACATGCTAAGGCAGGACTATGGAAAGCACTAGCAAAAACATGTCACTTTGCTTTACATTCTGTAACTAGTTTAAATATGTGCAACCTGAGAATAATTTGCTGCTCATGGAACTATTTCTAATTGGTGTGATGGTGGAAATATTGGGCTGATAATGAAGGGCCAGGACCAGATATTATTCCTGTACACAATAGGAAAAGAGCCCCCATGATTCTTCAATATAAGACTGCTGGTACACACAGCTGTGTAAATATTGGTGTCTTTCTAAAGTGTAAACTAGTAAGAATTTACTAAAACAAAGTGTTTGAAGGAAACCAACACTATTTTTTTGCAAGACAGAAAAAAATACTTTTATACAGGACTGTTAGTTCATTACATTCCCCAGGAACATGGTTCTCACAGGGGAAGGGTTTCAAGAGAAATAAGTGTGGGACTAATTAAAGAAAAATAATTTTTAACTATTTCCAAAGAGCCTTTATTTAAAAATTGATTGGGAAGGTGTCCAAAATCTATTACCTAAATGTACAGAGGAGAGCCACCAAGAGAAAATAAAAAGGGCTTAGTGAAGCTACTAGCCCAAATCTGAAGCAACACAGTCTCCGTGGCAGCAGCAGCAGCAGGCAGCTCAAGGGTGTAACAATTGGTGCATGCAGGGGCAACCTCAGTGCTAGGGAATGCCAGGGACCTTCTGCTGCTGCATGAGGAGTCGTGTGGAGCCACAGCAGGGCTCATTGACAGAAGGGGTTTCCAGATCCAGGAGGGACTCGTCTGAGCCTCCTTTTCTACTGAGACAACATTGAAAAGCAGATGTTGGAGCAGATGACCTGCTCCCTTTATTTAAACAGCTGACCCAGCCCTCTCACTGCTGCTACATCACTTCCTTCTTTAGTCATGTCCAATATGTAAAATCCATTTAGTATTAAGAAGAAACCTGTACCACTACAGGAGGATTTGTGTCTGTCCTCCTACTCTCCTTCCAACAGGTCACACTGTAAATTCCGTCCTGTAGAAAAACTGAAACTGTGGCAAATTTTTCATCCTTTTCACCACTGACTTTGAGTTGAAGATTTCAGTAAAAGAAGAAGTAAGACTACAGTCTGATGATGAGCAGGGGAAATTAATATCAGAACAAAACAGACAAGAGACCATTTTCATTACACAAGCATACAAGCTGAAGCACAGCCAGGCAAGTAGATTAACAGACAGGACAAGAAATGGGAAGCTTAAATAAAATAATTAAACCATGCGAGAAAGAGTAATTTAAGAATTCTGGAGCCTGTTTGCAAAAAAAGGAGGATGGGACACCACGACTGATAAATTTCTTCCTGAGAAATGTGTCAGTGAAAAGTCACCTCTCCTATGCCATTAAATTCAGCCTTCACCTTGCGTCTGCATTATCCAATTTTAATTAATATTAAAAGTATGTGACCGAAGAACCCTGGGAAAATAAGGCAAATTTATAACACAAATTTTTGAATCCCTCTCCAGAAGTGGGTTCATGGCCTTCTCTTGCATCCATATCAATCTCCTTGCTAGAGAGACCACTGGGTTTGGTCCATCTCCAAGTCCTAACTGCTCAAAAAGGATTTTAAAAGATGTTGCTCTTGAAGTGTGCATTTGAAAAACAGTAACTAACAGAAATTAGCCCAAGCTAATCGCTCAAGGAGGTAGTCACATAAATCTTGTTCGGTCTCTTGGCAGCACTTAGGAGTCCCAGTAACAAAGAAGCATGAAACTGTGTTACGCCTAAACAAGCAAAGAGCCTAAAAGCAGTCTATTTCCTTACAACATAAGTTTTCATTGTATCATTTCATAGATTTGTAGGATCATAGAATGACCAGGGTTGGACGGGACCTTAAAAATCATCTAGTTCCAGCCCTCTGCTATAGGCTGGGATATCTTCCACTAGGTCCCTTGATCAGAGTTCCATCCAACCTGGCCTTAAACACTTATAGGGATGGCTCATCTGCAACTTCTCTGGGAAACCTGTTACAGTGCCTCACCATCTTTGCAATAAAGAAATTTTTCCTAATACCTAAAATAAACCTACTTTCTTTCACTTTGAAGCTATTTCCCCTTGTTCCGTCACTACATGCTCTTGTGAAGAGTCTCTCTCCATCTGCCTTGTTGATTCCCTTCAGGTACTGGGACGCCACAAATATGCCAAAGCCTTCTCCTTTCCAGGCTGTACAAATTCAACTCTCTCAGCATTTCCTCATAGGAGATGTACTCAATCACTCTATCTTGGTGGTCTTCATCTGGACTTGCTCCACCAGGACAATGCCCCTCATTGTGATGGAGACCCCAGAGCTGATGCAGCACTGCAGGTGAAGTCTCACCAGAGCAGAGCAGAGGGATAGAATCCCCTCCCTGGCCCTGCTGCCCACACAGCTTTGGATGCAGCCCAGGACACGTTTGGCTCTCTGGGCTGTCAGCTCACATGGCTGGGTCATGTCCAGCCTCTCATCCACCAGCACCCCCAAGTCCTTCTCCCAGAGCTGCTCTTGGTCTGTTCATCCCCAGCCTACGCTGGTACCAGCTACAGACCCAACCCAAGTGCAGCACCTTGCCCTCAGTCTCGTTAAATTGCATGAGATTCCCATGGCCCACTTTCCAAGCTGGTCCAGGAAACTGTAGACATTGTTCTGTATGTATCTTTGCATTTTTTCCCAGCACTGGAGAGAAAAGGTTGAACTGGAAACGCTGGAGCCTTTGCCATTTGTCAATGCATTCCCTCAGAACAGGGTAGGGTTTACTGTCCAGAGCATCTGATGTGCCTGACCAATGACCCCTAACTAAGCAGTACAATGCAATTTTCAAGCTCTGCTGTATGACTTTCACACAGGTTGACAGTTTATCTGGAGTGCAGTGCAGCAGTTCCAGTACACATAAACATTCCCGTCCCTAGCAGGCTGGAGTGTGCTGCCTGCATGGTGGGACAGTAAGAAGTGCAAAGTTGTTCTGCTAGACAGGGCACTATCCCACAAAAATCTTTTCCTTTCTAATCTTTTTTGTCTTTTGTGGTCCTTTCTTTTTCTGTAGAACAGCTATAGTGCAGTATATTTTCCACATGCAGCTGAATTCATCTGAGCAATCAATATTCCTGTCTCTGCACTTCCATTTTGGATGCTGCTAGAGTTAGAAAGGCCAAAATGCCACAAGTAAATTTAATCTCACAACATTTCAAGTATTGTTAGAACAAAAATGTATTTACATTTTGGAGAATGCTTGCCATTTTAAGAGGTCTATCCCAGTTTTGGGGACCTAAGTTATGTGAATCATTTAGTAATATTTTTGATCATTCTATCCTCTTAATATAACTCCCTTTTGCTGCGTGCTAACTTTATCTAGTGAATAAAAGTACAAAACAGACAAAAACTGAATGAGAATGACTGGGTTTTCTGGTGGTTCCAAATTGGCCTTTAAGCAATACAGCGGCTGAAAGACAATGAGAAACCAGACACTTTGGGGCTCCCTTCATACTCCCTAAAGTCTCTCTGCTATTGATGCTTAAAAATGCTGGTAAAAAAAAATTGAGCTGCAGACATGCAGTATAGGAAAAAGGTATTACCTTGGTTTAATAGGAATAGGATCCCAGATGCACACCAACGACTGAGAGAGCGAGCAATCTCCCTGTATACAATTTTATGGACTCCCTAGATTAGCATACCTGTCTAAAATTCCCCAATGAGAAGTCTAACAAATGACGTAATTGCCCCCTTGTTAAAATTACCTCCCCCCAAAACGGTTACAACTTAGTTTACAAAAACATGTCCCAGTGATGGGGCTCTTTTCAAGGTTGGTGCCTCATGCTCTTGGGATTGTGGAGATTGTTTCGTCTTCTCCAAAGAATTCTGAGTGAGGCAAAGGTCCAAGGGTTGTAAACTTGTAGGGTTAAGATACAGAGAGTAAAAAGAACAGGAATGGGGAAGGGTATAAAGGATATAAAAGAGTATAAAAGTATAATGAAAAAAAGGACAAAAAACCTACCAGGCATCACTATGTTTAACCTTGAAAGTCCAAATACAATATAAAAGTTAGATACTCATGTCTAAAAAACTTGTACAAAGAAATTTTATACTTACAGATACAAGATAAAAAGTAAAGTAAGAGAAGGAAACTGATCCAGGGAGAGAACACAGGAATTCTGATCACAGTTTTGCACCAACCCACTGTAATTGTGATCATTTGCTATAAATTTTGCTAAAGACACGATCAACGAGCATCATGTGATTCATTACCTAATTTGTGAGCTATTGTCACGTCTCTGCAACAGATGGCTTTCAGCAAAGGAGCAATTTAATTTTCTAAAACTGTTGACTTTTGCTAGGTGCCCTAAAATAAAGCATGCTGTTTTAGGCAGGCTGGTGAGAAGTATGGATCTGCTTATTGTACTGAAGTTAGACATTTGAAGTCTCTACAAATACAACTATTTCCAGATTTGCAATGACTTTCAGTGACTAGGAAGGGGTTTCCTAACCAGAAACAATGTACTTTAGTCTTCTATAAAGAAGCAGTTTGTGTCAGGAAAGCCACTGCTGACCGAATGATGAACTAATTCTTAGTTCTCTCATCTGTGCCAACTTGATTTAAACCTAATGTGACCATGTCTAAGAACCCAAAATGTATTAACAAAAAATATTTCTGAAAGATCACATTTACTCAGCTTTAAATACTGCAAGTTTCTGTGACAGAAAATTCTTTTAAAGAGGTGTAGGTGGAGTAGAGATGCAGACAGATTAGGCACCCTCGTGTGCAGCCCACACCATGTGCCATTGAGGTGACACATGTGGGCTTCCCAGGGACACACACCCCCGGCACCCGTGAGCTTCAGCAGATGCCTGGTCTGGGCAGGGAGGAGCAGCTGGAGCTCCACACAGAGACTTCCCGGGAGGAAACAGGAACCAGATGAGCTGTACAGGAAAAGCCAGAGAGCCCTCTGAATGATAATGATGGAGATGATGGCTGCACAGAGAGGTGACCCACTCCTCGGGTGCCCTTCAGCAGCAGGGGGAAACCAAGGGGAGGAAAGGATGAGCTGAGGAGGCTCTTCTCCTCCATCCTGGCCATGGCTTTCCAGAGCTGCCCTGAAGGCAGAAAAGGAACACACTGCAAGTCTGGAGCCTGACTGCAGGAGCTGGGAGATCTCTAAGGTGTCTCTGAGGAAAGTCTTAGGAGGTAGGAAGATTTTTGTTATCTAAGCTTAGGTAAAAATTACAGTTTACTTTTACCTCTTTTCAGTACTGTAAATAAAGCCTGACTTCCTGTCTCACTGAAAAACAGTTTTTGCTTTCCTTTCCTCTCAAACAGTCTCTCAGTGCTGCAGGGAATTTAATCCTAATTTCCCTATGGTGGTCTGTCTCCACAAGGAGAAGATGGAGAACATATTAAAGGGAAATAAGGAACACCTGGAGGGAATTGCATGCAAGAGACACATCGTGGAAAGCTATGGGTCAGGGGAAGGTTACCTGACACCTGCCATGGACCACGATGATGTAAATCCATGTACCCTAGAGGCTGAATTAATTAATCCCTGCAAGAAGTAATTGCCAAAGAGATGTCCTAGGGCCCTCGGAGAGCCCCAGCACCACAGACACCCTCATCCCTCTCATCAAAGGGTAGGATTAGCCCAGTGGGTGTAGCTTTGACCACATGTTAAGGAAAAATGACCCCATGTATTTCTGACACACACCTGCTTCTCCAAATGCAGTGCCTACAGTACCAGGTTTTGAAGGGAGAAAGATTATAGCTGGCAGTCAGGAAGCGAAATCCGTCTTAAAAGGAGCTCTGGATGCCTTTTCTTTACACTAACCCTACAGTACACCCTAGAAGAAATGGAACATTCTAGAACACCATTCTCTCAATGCAAAACAAGAAGGTTTTTTTGCTCTTTCACTTGTCTCCATTCTTTCCACCTTTCCACACAGCACACCTCCTTCAGCAACAATTTCTAGCCATGTTCCACTGACTGGATTCCCCTGCTGTGGGAAGTGATTTTCATTAATCTGCTACTTAGTAATTATTAACACAATTTGTCCATATTCATCAGGGGTATAACATCATTGATTTCAGCTGGAGTCACACCAAGAATTAATGTGGTCTATTAATTTTGCAGAATGTTGTTGATATGCAAGTGGGTATGTTTTTCAGTTGCCAAGAGTGTTGATGCTTCCTCCAGCTCCTAGGGAGAATACCAGTTGTTGTGAGGAGCTCTGCACTATCTTGTTCTAAGAAGATTTAATTGTGTCTGGATAAAAGTTTTTGGAAGCTATTTTTTGTCCAACAGCCTTATTTGCTTTACCTGCTGATTGTATTTAATACTTATTTTAAATTTTCTGAGAAAGCCATGTCAGTCCATGGTGCATGATACTTCTAACAGTATGTGATATCTCTGTTGACCAAATGTTTGGGAAAAGGATGCATCAAGCTTGTTCATGTAATGAGCCTAAGCTCCCTTTCACAACAGATCACTAAACCCTTTTTAACAGAGGGCTTATGTAAAAATTGTCGAGTTTGACATAACACTTGGAGCAACCAGATTTCCCTGCAAGACTTTTTCTCCCATATACTGGTGGCCTTCTCACGTAAATGAAAAATTCAGCATTTCTCTTTGAATAAAATACAGTGTGAATGAAAGAATGAAGTTCAGTTCCCCTAAGGTCTTTTAATTTGATATAAAAATTGATGTCATATGATGTCCATTGATCTTTGCTATTTTAAGGTCTAGAAGATTTTTAGTGGTAAGTGTTGAGGATGCATGCTGTAGAAATTGAAAAAAAGGGGAAGGCTAGCAGAGAATAAGGAAATATTTCAAATTTCAGTCATCTGGCAAGATCCATGGGAAAATTATAGACTACTCATAATATGAGGATATTTTAAGAAAAAAAGTTAATTTTCATCAATTACAAGATATCTACATTAGCATTATATTTTAATGAAGATACATTGTTTGGATGAATGATCAAAACTCCTGTAACCATGTTTAATAAAAGTGTTGTATATTGACAGTTCCCTTTGGCTCCCCAACTCAAAAATTACAGACCCAGATTGTTTGAAAATCATAATCTGTGGCTCAGAGGAGATCATGAAGCAGAAGTCTACTCATATAGATGGAGAATGTGTGCATCTACTACAAGATTTATCAAAAACACCCTGAATGCTATATGGATTTATCACACCAGCTCAACTAGGCACAGGGAATTGCAAAATTTTAGCTGCAAACACAAATTTTCACTCTGGAACACAAATTTTGTTTTTAAAAAAAGGGCTTCTGAATGGCCAGTGTGCACACCCAGATAAGGTCGTTTCCAACCCAGTATGCCTTAGCTTTGTACAAAAAGGGCAAGGGGACAGGGCTGCTAAAAGCTCTATAAATAACTTAAGTGCAAACTTTCTCCACAGTTTGTCTGATCTGACTATGGAGCCTATGCTCTTCTATATATAGCCAAAGAACATGTATTTTTAAAAGATCAGAGGAAGAACAAAAATAAGCTAAGTACATCGAAGCATATTTTTGAAATACAGATTTGAAATTCAGCAACTAATTGAATCCATGGACAATGGGAGATACCTTCTGCTGTCCTCTGGAGAAAATTTCTACTGATCTTCAGCCTCCAGGGAGCCTGCTGGAGGCAACAGGGGCTGGGGCTTCTGTTGAGGACAGCAGACTGCACAATCAGCAAAAATGCAGCAGTGAGTCTTGGTCTTGCTCTCCACATCACCTAGAAAAGAAGACAGCATAGTTCCCTCCCTATCTCAGGAGCAGTGGCAGGGAGGAGACAATTTGCATCTCTGGACCCAGACGTTCAAATAAAGGAGCAATCCAAGCCTATCAGTGAGAGTCTGATTTTTAGTAGCAGTTTTATTATTTGGTGGCTTGAATAAGTCCTGGTGAGGCCACAGATAAGGGCTCAGCTTCAAAAGTATCTCAGAGGCAGGTCACAAAAGCAGTTTTGAGGTCCTGCCCAGTCTGACAATTTAAGCCTTCTCCTAAAGAGCTGCTCAAGGTAAACTCATCACCAACCTCAGTAGAACCATGGGACAGTGCAGAGATAGGGCACCTTCAGAGGGTAGGATATGCTGGCAGGGCCAGCACCACACAGTGCTAACACCACCCATGTAAAATGGAGAAGAGAAGAAAAGAAAGAGGGAAAAAGAAGTTTCAACAGATCTATTCACATCATAGTTACAAATTTGAAAAACTGCATTAAAAAGAATACTTGTAAAGATAAAAAAAAAAAAAATCATGGGAAGAGAAGAAATAATTTCCAGCCTATCGTTCTAGAATGAGATGTATATTAAATGGTTGGTTTTGTCAAAACCAGGTTTGTAGGCAGCATCCAGAGAGTTCTGAGGCATGTGTCGGAAATAAAAATCAGATGCAAACCAGGAGCACATAGATGAAACCTGGCCAGACCTTCAGGAAAATTAGCAAGTTCCCATGTGTGCTTTTAAGTGAACTATCATTGTGCTTGCTTTATACATACCAATTTACCTTACACAAAGAGTAATTCTGAGGAAGCACCATTATTTTAGTGAAAAACCAACACGAGACCAAAATGGTCTTTATTATAGTCTCTTATTTCTTATACAACTTATGCAAATGAGAAGACCAAATCCTTGACCAGAATAGCCCCATATGCTGGAGCCATACTGGATTATAGAGGGGTCATAAAAGCAGTACAAAGAGCTTTCCTTCAGAGACATTTAATTGTCTAAGCCTTTGGGAACAAGGAAGCATTAGGTATAATTTCATGTTACCTTCAAGGGGTATCAGCTGAGGTCTGTTTACAATACCAGCTAGGAGTTTAGCAGTGGGAAATGGGTGGTAAAGGATTAAGGAGAGATGAGGAGGAGAGGCAAAATGCTGCAATGTGTATCAGCAGATGTGCTAGGCATTTACTTCTAATTCCACTACATATTTTTCTCCTTTCCTCTAAAAATAATAAAATGGTTTGTGTTGGCCCCATCCAACCTGGTGTTGAACAGTTCCAAGGATGGACACTGACAACTTCCCTAGGCAACATGTTCCTATGCCTCACCACCCTCACAGTAAAAAATTTCTTCCTAATATCTAACATTAACATATCCTCTTTTAGTTTAAAACCATTCCCTTTTGACCTATCAATACCTGCCCTTGTAAAATGACCCTCTCCAACTTTCTTACAGGTTCTCTTCAGGTACTGGAATGTGCTATAAGGTCTCTTCAGAGCTTTCTCTTCTCCAGGCTGTACAGGCTCTCTCATCCTGTCTTCATAGAAGAGGTTCTCCAGCCCTCAGATAATATTCCCAGCCTCCCCAGGACAGATCTCCAACTGGTCCATGTCCTTCTTACATCGCAAACCACAGAGCTCATGCAGCACTGCAGGTGGGGTCCCACCAGAGCAGAGCAAGGGGCAGAATCCCTTCCCTTGACCTGCTGGCCATGCTGGTTTGATGCGGCCAAGGACACGTTTGGCTTTCTGAGCTGCAGTCACGGTTTACTGGGTCATGTTGAGCTTCTCCCTCAGCAACACCCCCAAGTCCTTCTCCTCCGGGTTGCTCATAACCCATTCACCACCCAGACTGTATTTGTGCTTGGGGTTACCCCAACTCACGTGCACCACCTTGCACTTGGCCTTGTTGAACTTCATAAGGTTCACAGGCCCACTTCCTAAGCCTGTCTGGGTCCCTCTGGATAGCATCCCTTCCCTCCAGCCTTATGGACACTGAATGGGCAAGTCTGACACCATGTGTATGGCAGAGCTAAGAAGCAGGACCTCACTGCCTGGCCATGATGGAAAACCCAACCTGTCTTCCTGGCAGACACACCATGAGGAAGCAGCACCTCCCATCCTGGAATCATCAAAAGGGTGAGATTTCTCAAATTCACACTAGTCTTCCTTCTGTCAAAAGCCAGAGCAAGGCCTGCAGGGTATGGTGGTCCTAAGTGCAGGACTAGCACCTTCCTCCCCACACTGACAGACCAACACTGACAGACAGATCACACAATGCTCAGAGCAGCCTTGCCTGAGGGAGGAATGTTCACAGGTTCTGGTTTAGGCACTTTGGGTATTACGTGGTTCTCATTTCAGCATGCCTCACTTCTCATTTTATACCCTTTTTTTCCCTCTATTAAATAATTGACACATTTTGAAAAGCTGGCATGAGTTTTGAAGCATGCAAATCTTTGGCCTCTGCACTCAAAACCCTAAACTGTGCTCTCAGTTTCTCACAGTGGGAGGAAGAGTCATACCATTACCTCTGAACCCTACGTGTCCAGGTAATCCAGCAAAAGTCAACAGCGGTGTATCAAGCAACACTATGGTGGCCTCCAGCAGTGGGAGAGTCCTACAGCAGCCCATTGGGATGACTCTGCATAAGAGATGCCCTTGAGTCAGGTGGAGGGTCCCACAACAGCCACTGCCAAGTCCTGCGGGGCTATGAGAAGTGGGTAAAACCCCTCTGTCACCCCAACTGGAGACAGGCAATGGTTAGGCAAGGCACAGAACCTTTAGTAAAGGGACCAATGCAGTCACAGTGAGTTCACACAGCAGCATATGGTTATGTTTTTCTTTTAAGCCATTTGACCAGCTCAAAAGCCTTCCTGTGTCTGGAGTTCTTGAATTCATTTGCAGCTCAAAGAGCAGAACCCAGTGGCAGGAGGCATAGTGGGAACCCCCTGCCTTCAGAGCCCAGGGTCCCAGGGTGTGGCTGCAGAGGACACTGAAGTGGGATTGCAGAGCTATCACATGCAGGACGGCCCCTGGACACGGAGCTGCAGAGAAGCTGAAGGAAAATCATCTGCAATCAGGGCCATCAGCAGAGGCTAATTTTATAAATTGAAACAACAATAATGATGGAAGAGGCATGACAAGCCTGGCTGCAGCTGGTTGGGATTCAGCCGGCTTGATGTTGTTTTGATTAGCCTGACATTCGGCTGGTGGGATGCTTGTATGGGCACATGTGTGGGTGGGAAGATAAACACAGCTGAGCAAATCTGGTCCCTCATCTTGCTTCTGCACAAGCAAGTGGGCTTATCCATAGCTCAGATAAGAGCCATGGCCACACTCCCTCCCACATCCAAAAAGGTGCAGCTGTATTTAATGGAAATTTATCACAGGAGCATTTGTGGCAATTTTGCTGATGTTTATTACTGTAAACAAAGCACAAATGCTTTTAATTCTGTGTCAAGCTCATGAAACTCAGACAGTCGAGAAGTAAAAAAAAGGTACCGAGTCAGTTGGGGAGAGAGGAAGGGGAAAAGAGCATCCCCTTGACAGAGAAAATAGGTTTGTTTAAATAGGATTGTTCCTTGTCAGGTCAAGGTTCCCCTTCAGGAAACATCCTTTCAACCAGGTCTTCATTGCAGAAGCTGGGCCAAATTCATTCAAAGCCTATATTTTTTTTCCTATGGTGTGTTAATGGCACCAGCTTGAAAAGAGAAACTGCACCTGAAAGGCCTGGCTCCAGAAGACTGGGGAAGAGAGAAAGAGAGAAAATAATTAGACATTAGAAAGAGAGAAAGCAAGTGTATGAATGGATTGAGGAAGAAAAAACATCCTCCGAAAGTAATTTCGCAGTTCTCCAGCCTCTTCAGATATGTTCTCCACATGTTTTGTCTGCCCCTGTTTTGAATGAATGGCTTGACTTCCTCCAATTCCTTAACATTTTAACAAAAGACAACACATTTTTGCTATAATTTATATAGAAACATTATAGAAAACTATCTCAGACTGACAGCAACAAAGACTTTGTATTCTGTCTTCTTCTATGGCTTCTAGTATTTGGAATTTTTTCATGATGAAGGGAAAAACAAATTATAGGAGCCACTAAACTCCCCAGGGATTAATAAATGAGCACAGATGGCTGAAAAAGCACAGCCAAGACTTTGAGCCTCACGATGGATCCAAGGTTGTAAACCCAGTCCTACGACTACCAGTTTGCTAATTACCCCCAAAAGCTCATCAGTGCCCTGTGAAATTCGTTTTTACAGTGCCCAACACATCAGAGATGCTGGGAGGTGGTAACCCTCCGATTACCATTAATCCCTTTACCACTGGTTGCTCCTTCTCTCCTGCTTCTGCCCTCTAAGAGGTCTATGTGTAAATGCTCACTGTGTATCTGCCGAGGCACTTTGAATCGTGTCAGCTACCTAGATCAATTTGATGGGCAAGCAGCAACTCCACCAGGAGAGAGGCAGCAAGCTTTTCACCAGCACAACAGTTTTAAGAATATTTACCTACTTATTTACATCTATTAACACTCACGGTTTGATGCAAAAGACTGCTTTACCTCCAGTTCTGCTATCTATGCCCCTGTCAGCGATATCTTCATTAATTAGAATGCAATGAGGGTAAGCGCTTAAGCAATAGCACAGCAGGAGGTGAAAAGCTGAGGTGCTTTGTACCCATCTGTGAGTTGGAAGGGAACCAAGGGATTTCAAAAAGCAAGCATAAAACAGGGAATATAGATGTTCAAAATGAAAATGAAAATGGCAACCATGACACTGTTTGCCTCAAGCTTGCCTGAACAAGGAAAATCTTCCATAATCATGCAAATGGGAAGTGCGTGGAACCTACTGATATCCATTTACTTAACCAAACAGTGCAATATATCAAATATAATTCATCTTGCCTTTTGACTCTGCTGTGGTACATAAGGTATGTGTTACATACCACCATGCACAAAATGGAGTTTTTTCATGTGTTTCTTACTGATCATGCAGTAAAAGTAACTACTTTAATAAATTATTCCCTTTATACTGTTCAGAAACAAGCTTGTAATTAAAAGCCCCATATTTCAGCTATCAGTTTTAAGCAAAATATAGCAAAACTCTTTGGAAAAGACAAAATTTGGCATTCAATCAGCACCAAAAGTGGGATCCACCAACAATATGGTTTCTATGTCTTCTCTTGCAGAAAATAGTCTTAAAAATGAGCTAGAATTTATAAAACTCACACAACAAAAATGTTTTATGGGTACAAAAACTGTTAGAACTGTTTGAATTAATTATAACATGACTCAGTCTTAATCCTGATATTCCACTGATGAAGAGTCTTTTGTTTGTCACGCAAGGAGGTTTTTCTGCATGGACTGGGATTTTCCCTCTCTAATACCAGTGCGGCTTTTCCACCTCATTCCAAGGAAGGGGAAGGACCTGGGTCAGAGTGTGGCTCCTTGTGGGTTATGGATCTGACCTGTACAATATGCAACACAGAACACCTCTGAACACTTTCCTCTACCACCGAGTAATAGAAGGATTTGGGTTGGAAGTGACTTTTAAAGGTAATGTCGTCCAAATCTCTTGACAGTTACCAAGGACAGCTTCAACTAAATCAGATTCCTCAGAGCCCATCCAGCCTTACCTTAAATGTTTCCAGGAAAGGGTCAATTCTCTGGGTAACTTGTTCCAGTGTTTTACCACCTTCATTGTAATAAATCTCTTGCTTATCTCTAGAATCAATCTACCTTCTTTCAGTTTAAAACCTTTACCCCTTGTCCTATCAAAACAGACCCTGTTAAAAAATCTGTCCTAATCTTTCTCACAAGCTGCTTGTAAGTACTGGAAGGCTGCAGTAAGATCTCCCTGGAGCTCTCTGTTCTCCAGGCTCAACAAATCCAAATCTCAGTCTGTCTTCATGGGGAAGGTGTTCCAGACCTCCGATCATTTTTGTGGCCCTCTAACACATTCATGCTTTTTGTGTGCTGAGAGCCCCAGAGCTGGATGCAGAACTCCAGGTGAGGTCTCACCAGAGAGGAACAGAGAGGCAGAATCATGTCCCATGAGCTGCTGGCCACACTGCTTTTGATACAGCCAAGGATTAACTGTATTTTAGATTTTGGAAAAAACAAAGGATTCATTAAATAAATTTTCCACTCCACCAGGAAAAATTAAAGGTAATCCGTATCCTACTTTGCTACTTATTAGTGTTCTGGGCTTCAAGCCCTCATTGCTGGATCATGTCCATCTTTTCATTCACCATCACCCCCAAGTCCTCATCAGGGCTGCTTACAATCTCTTCCTCTCCCAGCCTGTGTTGATGGTGGGGGTTGCCCTAACCCAGGTAGAGGCACCTTGCACTTGGATTGCCCTTGAGATTCCCATGGGCCACTTCTCCAAGTCCCTCTGGATGGCATCCCATCCTTCAGGTGTGCCAACAGTTTGGGGTCATCTGCAAATTTTCTGAGAGTGCACTCAATTCGTCTGATGCTATTAATGAAGATATTAAATAACACAGGTCACAGTACAGACCCCTGAAGGCACCACCTGTCACTGATGTCCATTGGGACACCAAGCCCTTGACCATGACCTTCAGATGTGACCATCCAACAAATTAAAAATCCATTGCTCTCCAATATAAAGAGAAGGATGTTGTGGGGGACCATGTCAAAGGCTTTACAGAAGTCCAGGACATCCACAACCTTTCCCTTGTCCACTGATGGAGTCACTCCAGCACAGAAGGCCACTGGCTTGGTCAAGCAGGACTTGCCCCTGGCGAAGCTGTGCTGGCTGTCCCAAATCACCTCCCTGTCCTCCATGTGCCTTAGCATAGTTTCTAGGAGGATCTGCTCCATTATCTTCCTAGGAACAAAATGGAGGTTGACAGGTCAGCAACTCAGTTTTAAAACCAGCTCAGTTTGACCTTCGGAACAACTGCAGAATCAACAAAATCTAAGTTTTGGCGCTGCTCTTTCCATACAGGGGCTAGTCTAGACACAGCCACAGGAGAGGGCCTTCCCTGCCAAATCCACGGAGACCGTCTAGCCATCTGTTGGTTGGATTCAACTGGGAATAAGAGTGTTCTTGCTGAAATTCATCTAACTGAGCCATGAAGTTTCCGTAAGTAACTCTCTCATCTGATCGTCTGCCCAGGTGCAGCAAAGGGAAAGGAGCTCAGCTACTCATAAAATTCTGATGAGCAGCTGTGAGTATAACCATTTAGAGGATATAATACCCAGGCAGCATCAACCACGTAGTCCTGCTGGGTACAAGCCAGCTGACCTCTCCACCAAAAATCTCTTTGGTCAGAGAGCATGCAAGAGAAAAGAAGTAATTAGTTTCCATATGAAGTAGATTGACATAATCTATCAGCTATCAAAATTAAAAACAATTAGTCACATTGTCAGGATTATCTAGGACATGAGGTACAAAAGCAATAGAGGAAATAGAATAAATGTAGAAACTTGCTGAAATGAAAAGGTGAACCAAAGGATTAACTAAAGAAATTTATCATTCCAGCAGTAATAATTAAATAGAATCAATATCTGACTTCACTACCTGTTTATTTATTCTAGTTTACCAATATACTGGCTCATACAAAACTCTGCCACAGGAATTCAATATCTGCTGGCTCTGGTGAACCTTATATTAAGTATAAAGTTACCATAAAGAAGACAAAATTGGACCGCCTCTCCAATACATTCCTGATTATAGGGTGGGCCCCTGTGCTTTTTTTCACTGCATTTTAAAGCATTTATCTGGGGACTTGCAAGCCAAACCCTATGGCTGATCATTTAAGGTTAGGAGACGGAGCAACAAGGTGCTTGTAAAGAGACCCAAGCCAGTGAGTGTCTACTGTAACAGAGAAATCATGCCAAATATGATTTTATAGCTGCACTGACATTGCACATAAAAAGCAGACAACTCCTACAGGCAGCAACTTGCTGAAGTGTGGGAAACAGGCATTTTTTCCACACCAGAGCACTGGCCACCCAGGGAAGGAACTGTAGAGCAAGATAAGAGGGAGCAGGGGCCCTGGTGAGGAGCAGCACTTGCTGCACTCCCAGCCCAGCACCCCAACTGCAGCAGCACACTCATGTCTGCAGAGCTTCTCCCCAGGTGGACTTGACCAGTCTGCACACATTGGGACAGCAAAATCTAATTTTTCCTGAGCTGCACAGTTCCCTGGCCCAGATGTGCTTTAAATAAAGGACTACCTGTGGTAGAGCAGGAAGGAATTTGGAAACCACAAGTTTCCCTGGAACAGTGGGGAGCGCAACCACCACAAAATGGCCCAGCAAAGGTTAATGGCAGTTAGTCAGAGCTTTATTCCTACTTTCCTTAATAAAAATGGATCAGATGTTTCCAGCTAGATCATCTCTGATACAACAACTTCATTCCTCCAATCGCAATAATTGTTGTATCCTGCCATTATAAATAAAATTTTAAAGGATCCCTGATTTTAATTTTCTCCATAACATTTCATTTTCAGATGTACTGCCAAAACCACTAACACAAAACCAAAATTATATGAATAATCAAACTATGCATTCCATGTCTGAATTAAGAGTAAATTATTTTTTCATCTGTATTTAGAAATAAATCATTTTCTACATTATTTGAAAATAAAAATATAAATTTTGCCATTATTAATAAAAAAATAATAATTTATTTTTTGTGTTTGACATGAAAATACATGCTTCTGCCCTGAACAGAAAAAACCTTAATTCCTTCAAGCTGCTGTCAAAACCTCAGCCATAAGTGAATGTTTTGACTGAATTACAGCTTTTCAGTTCCTTTCCATCATTTATTTCATCACAGATACTTCTAAAATAATGTATTCCCTTCATCCAAAAATAAATCTGGCTGAAAACAACTCCTGAGACCTCCACAAAAAGTGATTAAATAATGATGTCTGGAAGCAGCTGCCCAGCATAAGAAAGCTCAGTCAGAGCATGAATTTGACCTTTATGGTTCATACTAACACTTCACCATGGGCCTTGAAAGATCTGGTGTTTGAGTTCTGAGATCAGGACAAAGTGCAACCACACAGTAGAAACAACATTTTGCAAAAGCTGAGATGCAAAAGTTCCTTTATCTAAAAAAACTCAGACAGGACATCCAGGGAGAATTCCCCAGTCACCCTGGAAAAACTTTGGAATTTATATTTTCACAAATATTTGAAGAGTTGTCTTGGCAGCCTCACTAATCTAATCTCAGACAGCAAATCTGGTTCTCATTTACACAAGAGAATAATCTGGATGATTCCAGTAATGCCAACCTGCAGTATTTGTGGTTATATACATGATACAGCACAGGCTGTTTCTCCTGCAGCCCAAGCAAATGCACTTTGGAGCTGTAGCAAGGACCACTGACAACATTAACCTGCTGACTGCCACAGGTCACAGAATCACAGATACATTAAAGTTTGAAAAGACCTCTAAAATTGAGCTCGAACTTTGACCAAATACCACCATTTCTCTAAAGCATATCATGAAGCGCTACATACAAATATTTTTTTAACTTATCCAGGGAGATGGTGACTCAACCACTTCCTATGGCAGCCCATTCCAATGTTTAACGCTCTTGAACTGAAGAAATTTTTCTGAATATCAACCTGAACTTTCCTTGGTGCAACCAGAAGCCAATTCTCCTTGTCCTATCAGTTGTTACCTGGAAGAAGAAGCTAACCCCCACCTGGCCACAACCTCCACTCAGGGAATTTTAGAGAGTGATAAGGTCTCCCCTGAGCCTCCTTTTCTCCAGGCTAAACACCCCCAGCTCCCTCAGCTGCTCCTCACAGCACTTGTGCTCCAGACCCTTCCCCAGCTCCACTGCCCTTCTCTGGACTCACTGCAGCACCTCAATGTCTTTCTTGCAGTGAGGAGCCCAGAGCTGGACACAGCACTCGAGGTGTGGCCTCACCAGTGCCCAGTACAGGGGGACAATCCCTGCCCTGGTCCTGCTGGCCACACCATTGCTGATCCAGGCCAGGATGCCCTTGGCCTTCTTGGCCACCTGGGCACACCCTGGCTCATGTTCAGCTGCTGTCACCAGCACCCCCAGGTCCTTTTCCACTGGGCAATTTTCCACCCACTCTGCCCCAGCCTGTGGCACTACCTGGGGTTGTTGTGACCCAAGGGCAGGACCTGGCCCTGGGCCTTGTTGAACCTCACACCATTGGCCTCAGCCCATGATCCAGCCTGTCCAGATCCCTCTGCAGAGCCTTCCTGCCCTCCAGCACATCAACAGTCACACCCAAATTGGTGTAGTCTGCAAACTGAGTGAGGATGTCTTTGACCCTCTTGTCCAGGTCATCAATAAGGACATTATCATGTGATTCATTACTGAACTGTCAATATGGGTGCAGGCACCTGCCCTCAAATAAGCCAGCTGCACATCACCAGTTCTTTTATTTCCACTTCACAAGCAGGATCAAAAAATGACCCTGTTTTATTTTCTTCCAACACACTGGACAGACAGTGAGTGTATGTATTTTCTGTCACACACCATCCCTCTGAAACCTGGTAGAGAAACAGAAACCTGGTAGATAAATAGAAATACACTTTCTTTTCACAGAATTCAGTATAAACCCACTAGTCAAAGAATTCACTCAGGAAGAGATAGAAAATTCAGGTATATCAAAATAATGTCAGTATCAGTATGAGAAAGTTATGAGGCTTATGCACCCTTTACTGGTGAGTTACCACCACATGCTGTGGGAGAGGGATTGACCTACTGGGTGATAGCACTTCTCCCACCCTCTCCCCAGGCAGAGGACATGTCCTCCAACAACCTAAGCTATCTCCTAGGAAAAGAACCCTTTGTAGATGTGCAACATTTTCAGGTGCATTCAGCACTTACCCAGTTTTATTATTTTAATAAATTATTAATCATTTTCATATGCCTTTGATTTGGGAGTTTCAAGACAGTGCTCAGAGAAAACCACTAAATGGAGTCATACAAGTCTAACCAGAAATTACTGGAAACATTAAGGGCAATTTATTCTTTCAAGATTATCTAGGCTAATTTTGCAGCCCTAAGAAGTTCAAAGGTAATTTGGACTAATCTGAAATGCTGGATGCTTCTGCAAACCAATAAGTAAAACAAACTAGTACTTTTGATAGGCAGTATTTACCACTACATAGAAAGAGACCATGCCATTCAAATATTAAATTGCTCATTCCGTATCAGAACTCTCTTTCACAATATACAAAGGCCACAAAGCTATTTAGACTTTGGAGCAGTGAGATCTCAAATTTGAAAACAAGATTGTTAATTCACCCTCAGGCAGTATATCAAGTTTGTCCAAAGGGATCAAAGCAAAATTACTTTTTTTTTTAATGTGCTTCCAAGTTGGCAACTTCTATGATAAGTTTCAGTATGATAATATTTCAAACAGAAGAGATAACATATAGTATCATGCAAACCAGATTGCTTAGTAGAAACTAAGGGAAGAATACATCTAAATAAATACATTCTGTGATGGGTGAAAAACTGGCTGACAGGTCAGACACCTAGGGTTACAGTAAATGGAGCTACGTCTGGCTGCAAACTGCTCACTATGGTTGTTCTGAAATAAACTGAAACTAGAGAACTACAAGAAATCTGTGAGGGCTATGGTGTTATAAGATCTATGAAATCCTTTTACCTAAACTTGCATCGTAAAGGTAAAGTTGTCAGATCCAGGACACTTTCATTGCAGGAAAATTCCACTTCTTGAAGTTTTAAAAAGTGCTAAGAAAGGAGAAAGTGAAAACATTATAAATATACTATGAACGTTTTCTCCCTGATTGATCAACTGAGGTGCCTGGAATACAAGACAATTCTTGGGTCTTGGAGATCATAGGTGGCTGATAGGATAAAATCAGTATTCTTTCCTACTTCTATGTACTTTCTCTGACTATTATTTTCTTATGTCTTACAGATTCTGACCACTACTTGTCCCTGAACATTTCAGCTAAAGATTTCGGCTTTATAAAATCTAATTTCATCAAGGTGCTAACACCAAGTAGGCTTTACAATCAGCTGAGTATCTAACAGACCAATATTCTCTGTATATTATGAAATTTCTGCAGAGGCAGGAATTCTGCTGCTGCTTTACAGGCTGTGAAGTATTTAGCATCCCACTGAAATGGAGCAGTGTAGGTTGGTAGGGACCTTTGGAGGCTGTGATCTCCATGCCCTGCTCAAAGCAGAATAAACTTCAGAATCAGATCGGATTTCTCAGGACCACCTTCAGTCAAGTTTGGAAAGTCGTAACATTTCAAATGCAGGTTACTGTATGCAGAGATGTAGTGAAAAATTTAAACAGGAATGGAAAGCACCAATCTTACTGAGGCTATTGACCTTTTGCTGTTGGTTTGTAATGGTATGCATTATATGCATTCTGATGGTATGGCAGGATAAAGGCAGCAGGAAGCCATCTACACCCATCTACACAAAAAACTACTTTCTTGTTTCTCCCTGGGGGGAGTTCTCTGTGCTTTTTAAGCCACCATGGCTGCCATCTCCCCTTACCTCCATCTAAACACACACACTGCACCAGCAGCGGTCTTGGACAGCCAGGCCTGCAAGTGTTCTGCAAGAACATCTTTTTTTCTTCTCCCTGCTCTAGAAGAAATGTAAAGTTAAGAGAGACCTCTCCACTTTCCTTTGCGTGGGTGCACACCCAAATACCTCTGTGTGTTGATGATTTCTCTAAATAACCTTGTAACATAGCTATGGGGGTTTTTCAGTTCTTTACACTATAGAGCACCACTGTACTCTCAAAAACAAACTGAATCAAGTGCATGCTTAAGATACACCAGCGGAATTTTCATCCTGTCTAATGTTAAAAAAAAAAATGTCAGCTTGCATGAGTCAATACAATTTCACTACTTCAGAAAAACTATGTAGACTTCTGTCACCTTAGGATTTGCTCAATCACACCATTAAAAGCTGTGAGCAACTAAGTCACAAAACAACTGCTAGAAATGTGTAAAAAAAAAACCAGCAAAGCACAAAGCTTTAAAATACTCAAGACTGTATAGAGTAAAAAAAATTTCATAGCACATAGGTACCATTAAATTAATTAGGGCACATGCTTTCAGAGGATACAGATTGCAAAGCCTTTGTAGCAACAAGACAGCAGCAGTGTAGAAGTAGCATCTTATCTGTACTAACTTTGTCTGCTCCACTCTGGTAATCACTGAGCACAGACAGCAGCACAGTACAATCATACAGATGCGCATCACACTGGTCCCAATCAGTTGGTTATTTTTCTATTATTAGATTTCTACAGATTAAGTTGGTTATTTTTCTATGTAGTAATAGCAGTGAATTTGAACTGAGTAACCTAACACATTACTCATGAGTGGAGAAGTTCCTCTTGTAAATTTATACAGGTCTTGAAGCTCCACCACATTTACAATTCCTAGGGACAAACACTCAGCTAGCACAAACTGATCCCACAGAGTTATGCTGACTAATACCAAGTGGGAACCTACTGAAAAGAAATAATGTCCTTTAGCTTTTTTAGCAAAAGCCTCAAATAACAAGGAGGTTAAAATGAAAAGAGAGAAGGGAAATTAGCCAGTGGAGATGCATCTTCCAGTAAAGGTTTCTTTGCTATTTTAGTGAAATAAATGTATATGAGAACTCCACAACTGGGAGGATAACAAAAGTGGCAACTGACATCTGTGCAAAGTCTTGTCTATTCCTCCTGAATGCAGAGAGAGGCTGGGGAGCTTCAGTACTCAGTACCTGACCCCTTAGTCAGTACTTCAGTACTCAGCACTCACCAAGGCTGAACATGGGAGACAGGACTAGGCTAAAAGGACCTTCACTCTGGTGCACACCTCATGCAATCAGGGAAACAAGTGCAAAACAACTTTGTGAAGGTGAGACTAGCATTTTTAGCAGAGATAACCCTCCAGGCTCCCACACTGCAGAGGAGCAGTGCTCCAGTCTGCAGCAGCAGACCCACGTCTGCAAAGGCACCAAGCCACTGTACAACATATCTACGCCAGGTTAAGCTTGGTGATTGCAGCCCCATTTCTGCTGTTAGCATGTTCATCTGATCCAGTGATATAGGTGGGGTGGTGAGGTCAGGTAAGCAGGAAAACCCATCCACTCAAACCACACCACCTCTTACACAAACTCCCTGTGGCCTTGCCCTCAGAAAAACATCTGCCCTGCCATACTGTTCCACTTCCAGCCACAGGGCAGCAGCATGATGAGTAGGGAAGTGATGGGACTGGGAGCTGCAGAGGTAGCTCATCGTGTAATCCACCTCATGCCACCCCGGAGAGCACCATCACCCTGCTCTGCCTTGGACAGGGTGCAGAAAAGGGCACTACGGTGTACCTTCAAGGCAATAATGTGACGTAGCACAGTAACAGGGTTGGGTCCTGCTGCACTGGATTTCACACTCTAGGAAATCACAGGAAAAGAAGCAAAAGGAAAGTTTGAAGTGCTTTCCCCTTTTGGATACTTTTTTCAGACTCACAGGTTTTGCAAGGCTGACTTGAGTTAAACCTAGTGGGCGCATGTTCCCCACATGAATTCCAGAGGCCATAATAATGTCCTGTGCTTGTTCCCAATATCATAGCATAACAAGCTGATGGCCAGGGTCTGTAACACCTAGCAAGGGGGAAAAACTAACATGAGTACAAAATTATCTATAATAAATAAACTGCATCTAGCAGACCCCATCATCCTGCATCTTCCACTGTAGCACAGAGAAGAGCCAGCTGCATTACATCCCTTCAGTACTTTGCTGATAATAACATGAACAGAAAGAGCAAAATCAGCTGCTGAAAATCTTCCTCTTTAGATTTGCAGCCACTCCCAGTAGCATCACGTATTTCGTATGTTCTGCTCCAAGTAGAAACTGACTTAATTTCATCCCCAAGTCCTTCAGTTTAGCCAGTACACCATTCAGAGCCGGGAAACAGAGCAACATCCACAACCTAAAATCAGCAAAGGAATTTTTTTCTCATTGCTGAGGCATATCTAGTGCATCCTAATTTTGGTGGCAATAATGAATGACAGTTTGTCAGTTACTGGTGCATGGGGGAGTTACAACACGTGAGGATCCCAAATGATGCATAGCAAAGCCTCATACTGTTCATTGCTGAATCAATTTAAAGCCTAATTTATAGTCCATATAAAAATCAAATTACCTTGCTATGGATTTTCATTAGGTTCTACCCTCAGGAAATGCCTTAAATAAACACTTAGAGCTAAAGGAAGGACTCACTGCTAACCATATTAGCTCATGAGTGAGGATATCACCACAAATTATAAATCATGGTTGGTTCTACAGCAGCAACAATCCTGAGTTTTGCTCTGTAGGGGGGGCCTAATAAAAATGTATTTCCATAACAAACAGGAAAACAAGTAACTGATTTAGGAAATGTAATCACTCCAGCTCTCTTTCAGCAACTAGCAAGCTCCTAAGGAAAAGTAGCTGTGACGTAAATTATTATTTTAATATCCTGTGAATGATTGAGGGTCCCACCAGGAGTTTATGAAGAAAGGTGGCATATTCCAGTGAAACCTGGGATACTGTAGAGGTACCAATATTAAACACAGCTGAATTAGAGCAAATGAACCTGTAATTCCCCTTAGGAAACAATGAAAATAAATAATGTTGCTTTTAGAGATATGGATATATTTCCAGAAAATTGCAAGGAGACCTAGGAGTCCTTAAATAATAAATAAATACGAATTTGCTCTGAAAAGCAATTACATGTCAATAAAGCCTTCTTGCTTAGCTGACCTTCTGCATATACTCGCAATAGACTGTGATCCCATGGGCTTGTGTGACCTCCCAGAGAGCTAAGGTATTAAAGGGACAGATATTTTGCCTTGTATTTCTGCCTTTCCAAATGTCATCCCGTTAGTTTAACCTGGTTAGTAGGATCCCTTTGTAAGGCCCTTTATAATGCCTAACCCCCTTGGGTCTTTAGGTGTATCACCTGTTGTAAAATACCAGTAGCCAAGCTTAAAATTTTCTCCTTTCTAAAGAATTACATGCACTTTAATTATCTTTAAGATACCAAACTTTTTGTTTGGACTTCTCTTAGTTCTCGAAAGAGTAAAGTTAAAAAATGAGGAGTGAATAAAGCAAAGCAGAAAAGCCTCCCACCCACAAACAGAACATATGAGACATTAAAGGCTGTCAGGCTCTTTCGATGAGCAATCTATAGCTGAATTGTTTTCTGCTTCTGCTTCTGACTCCAGAAAAAAATTTCTTTCTCACCCTTTATGAGGTGGTTTCTTCTCACTTAGCTTCCTTACAATTTTTCCTCAAAGCTTACATCAATCTGTGGCCAGAAACTACAAAGGACAGGGTGGGGAAGAAATGAAAGGAAGAAAAATTATGAAAATATGAAGCACAGTACAGAAGACAATACTACAGATATGTAGTCACTTTGCAAAGCAAAGGGCTGTGATAGAAAGCTGAATAAAAATTAAGTGTTTCAACTATTTTTGGCATGAAATGTTTTGATATGAGTTTTTATAAGTAATTTATTTCTGACCGGCTTTCAAGCCTTCTAAAATATCAGTTTTGCAAATGCAATATTTTAATCCAGATTAATTATTTTGACTGATCTCACATTAAATTTCATAATATAATTTAATGGCATGTTCTTCAATTTAGGGGAGAGGGAGGGTGGTCCATTTACAACTTTCTTACAAAGTAAAGAATTGTTCCTGAATACTTACAGGCATATTCTTTAAAAAGAAGGATGAATAGATGGTATTCTGACTGAGAGAAGGAACACAAAGCCATAAAAACTGTGTGTATGTCTATATATAAAAAACATTGTTCAGACCAGGTACATGTGATAAGAACTGTTTCATGTTTAGAAAGAACATCTTCCTTCTCTTGTTTCAGTTTAGCTTTTTTAAAATTTTCTGTTCTTTTATCTTTTCCTTTTCCACCCCTCTCTTTGTTATTATTAGTATTATTGCTGCTGTTATTGACGATGTTGTTGCTGCTGATGATTTCTTTATTTTTCCATTGCTTTAAAGCTATTTTTTTGAATGTGTTAGGAAGAATATTTTACCCTGCATTTTATTTTACTTCAGCTTGGAATAAATGAGCATTGAGCACAAATAGTGTTTAACCTTCAAGTTCATGAATCATGCTGAAGACTAATATACTGAAGCTGAGGAAGAAACCTTCACACCTTGAGGAGTCTTCCACACAAGTGGCTGAAGAATAATTGATAAAGTAATCATCTGACTCTATTTTCCTTTCGTATAATAGGTGTTTTTAAAGGACATATAAAAATTGTATTTAAAATGCTAATAATAATAATAATAATAATACCTTTTTTTTTAGAAGTAATTAAAGACATAAGAGTACTTCTAACAAACATTTGGAAATCAGTAGCTCCATCTCCATCAGCAAGCCTGAATAATGGAACATGATCTCTGCCCTGGCATAGGATCAAGCACTACAAATGTGTGGCTAGATATTATTTCTTACTGCATGTAAAAGCAACTCAGACAGCTGCTGATACTGTTAACACAACCATTTGGTTTTTCTCTCCTTCTAAGTCACAGAAGTTACTCTCTATCATGCAGTTTTTTAAAAAATCTCATAATGATATGTTAAAAATAGATTAACGCCAACGTGAACAAAGTTATTTTCAAACATGTTTTAAGAACGACCAGGCTCCTGCACTCACAATGTGTAGAAGACATTGATTCATTTACTGTGGGATTGTGAAGACACTTCAGCTCTCCCCATTGCAGGAAAAATGAAGCGACTGTGATTTTCTTTGGTGTCCCTTGAGTCATCTGCACCCAGACACCTGCCCAGCCAATCTGTGTGTGAGGTGGCAGTGCAGTACCACTGGCTGCTGAGTCCTGGCACAGCTCTGAGGGCTCCTTCTGGTGACAACAAATTGTGTTCTGTATGTGCCTTTTGAACCCCAGGGATCTGACAGGATATTTAACTTAAAGGCTAAATTTCTGGTTCCCCTTGTTCTGCTGTTTTCTTTATCAGGATATTTTATGGCACCCCTCCAGTTTCTCCTCATCTCTTTACCATAGATTCAAGCTTCAGTTTATTCTTTGCCTTCTTGTTATCAGGTTCTTCGAATGAATTTACTTCTACAATGCCCTGCAGATATTAACCTATTCATTTCATTAAACCTCATTTTTCTGTTTCTGCTAGTGCTTCCACATGCACATTTCATTCATCTTCACCAGCTTCAGGACTACTGCCACTAACCAACTCTCTGACTCGGCCAAAGAGCATTGCTCTCACCAATGTCCAGACATGATTTGGAGAGAGGCGCTGCTGCCACAACCAGCATGACCACCGTGCTTCCAGGAAGTAGGAAAGAGCTGTACAGATGTGAGCTGTACACCTTGCACATGCCCTCAAGGCCAGGGAACAGCCCAGGGTCTCTGCTGTTTATTGGTGACAAACAGCCATATATGTATTTATGGTGAGAGATGAGAGAGGGCCAGGAGCTCTCTCATGCATTTGGATTCATTGCTGAGAGATCTGCTCAGCAATCTGGGCAATCTCTGTCTGTTCTGATCTTTCCAAGTGGATCCCCCCACAACCAAACTACCAATGTGGCCAACCCCAGATGGGAGGAAAGACCAGGGGTTAATCACAACAGGAACCACATTTGCAAGGGCTACATGTAAGTGCCAGAAATTATTTCACCTTTAAAATACTAGGCTACTCTAGTATTTTTCTAGACATGAAAGCTTAATAAAGCCTTAATTTAAGCCAGCTGACTGCTGGAAATGTGATTGCTTATAGAGTATTAACACCACATGATAATTTGCTTTTTCCAGAGTTCATCACTTTGAACATGGAGATGAACTGAATATTTTCTGCTCATACAGAAAATGAATAGCTTTAAAGGATTTTGAAAACCAGGATGATTTAAAGCAAGACAAATGGTACCTGCTATAAGTTTGCCTGAAGTCCTACCCTCCCACATTAAAAAAGGATCCCTTACCCTTGATCTGAAACAGAATTGTGGCTGATGACAGCAAATACAAATATGAAAAATATTAATGGGCTACTGACTCCAGGGAAAGAAGTCTCTGATTCTTCATTGGATTTCCTGTGGTGGCTCTTTGATCAGGAAAAAAAAATAAGTAAGTTATTTTTAAAAATCTATCATCAAGTGAATGGTACTGCTGTTATACATTGTAATAAAACTCAATTTTAAAAGGCCTTTATAATGGAAAGAACAGAAAACAGAAATACAGGAAACGAATATGCAGAATTCTATTATGTGGGTGGTAAAAACAGTGCTAAGCAAAAATTAGTCTAAGTTGTGGTATCTGAACCCGACTACATCTTTCCCAAAGACTAGGGGGGGCCGTATCTTTGGGTGTAGGCTATATTTACCACCAGTGTTATAACTGATTCTAGTATTACATTTCCTTTCTCTTTTGTTTGACAGATTAATAGGCTGAATCTTAACCAACAGAAGACAAAACTCTGCAAGTATTTTCTGGAGAGCTATGGATAGAAAATCGGGTTTTTTCCTTCTTACCATGAAGAAATTTCCACCCCTCAGCAGCCACCTTCTGTATTATTCAACACATACAAATTAGATGCTCTAAGAAATATTTTTTAAAATGTAAATACCCAGGTGTTTCAGCTTTTTAAATGTAAATAATTGTAAGCTAGTAAGCCAGTTTGTTTCCATACATTTTCTTTTATGCTCCACATCTTCTCCTCGTGAGGGGGCAGGTACAGCCTCTGTCATACAGAATCACCCTCTGAAGGCAGAGCTGACCCAGATTCACCTCAGCAGAGGTCTGCAGCATACTCTGTGTCATGGATACCTTTGTATAGAGCGAAAGATGGCAGCAGTCCAATAGTACTACAGCAAGCACGAGGTTTTACCCACATGATTACAGGTACACGAGTGTTGATGTGGATACCACAGCACCAGTGAGGACCAGGGGCCAGTCTGGCTGCTCCCTGCTGTTGTACATCACTGTCAGCAGGGTTATAACTTCCTCACAGTTTACATGTTTCCTGCAAGCTTTAGAGTTCAAGTTTGCACTACACATTTTCATAGAATAATGGAATATTCTGTGCTGGAAAGGACCTATGAAGGCCATCTAGTTCAACCCCCCTGCAATGAGCAAGAACATCAACTAGATCAGGTTTCTCGGAGCCTCTCCTTATAGCAGAAATGTTCTAGGTATATGCTGGCAATTAGAGAGAAACATTGCATCTCTTACTGACAGGACTATGCTGCTGTGCAGACAGTGCAAAGCTACCAAACAGCAGAAGACTGTGAATCCCACCTTTCAGTGATTTGTATCATGTGTCAAAAAAAAAAGGTCTTTTCTCAAGAAGATGTCCATTGTAGCCAGCCAAGTGTGTGTAACAAGAAGATAATTTTAACTGCATGTGTGGCCATTAGACAAAAAGGATGTGGTAATATTGAACAAAATCGGGAAAACATGCTTTTCTTACAAGCAATATGTGTGGGGTTTCCTTATAGGCAGTACATGTGAATGTACACAGCTTTGGCGCATATACATACTCATCATCTGTACAATGTTTTCAGATCTCAGACATTATTTATATGAAAGTCAGTCTTATTTTATCATAAAAGAAACTATTCCTATTCCCACTGTGACACAGTGACAAAATTCCTAATAACTTACAAAGGAAACAGGAACAGATCAAGAAACCAAGTGACCTTTTTACCCCACTTCCCGTTTTCACTCTTTAGATCTAATATTTATGTATGAAGATCAGCATCATGAAATAATAATACCCTTAGCTTCTGCCTAACCATGAGTTTGGATGGGTGAACAGAAAATAAAATATGTGAAACCTGTATTGTCTGCTCAGAGGGGTGGTAAGTGGAACACCAGTGCATCCCTGCACGGTGAGGCCAGCTGGCAGCCAGGATCCTGCACTGGTGGCCAGCTGAAACCAGGAGGATGCATCTGCAGGCACATGATGTCTTCCAAAGCACCCCACACTCAGGGGCCTGAGATCTGGAAAAACTGAATAAAATTATTGTTTGTGTAAGGCCAGTCATAAAGCCTTAACTGGGTCCCCCATGTATCCTTGTAGTTTTTTTTTTTTTTTTNAAACAAAATCAAAAGCACTCCAAGAATTTCTGTCAAGGTGTCCGGAGCAAACACATTTTCATTAGTGTTGTGCACGGTTGTTTCATTCACATGGGCCAAACATGCTGTGGACAGCAGAAGATTCAGTAAAATTAAACCAGAGCCACAGTAGCCAACACATCACCCTTTCATTTTGTCACCATTGAGGACAGCAGCTCTCATCCTGCAGGAAGTTTAAGATGCTTGGGATACTGTGCAGGTGCAGCCTGAGCTCACAGCTCCATGTTTATCACGCCTGCCATGGGTGGCCGAGGGAGTCGCAGGTGGTTCTGAGCAGGTTTAAGCAGGGTGTCTGTGTGGGGTGCAATATGAGGAGTGGCCTTGCAGAGGGACACTCCTGCTGTCTCTCCAGAGCAAAAGGATGAACTGTGAGACAACACCAAGAGGGGCCAAGAGCCAACAAATCTGCTTGTGACCAGCCTGTGAAGCAGCCCACAAAACAAGAAGCCTTCTGTACTGTCTCCTACCAAAGTCAGGGCAGATGGGGGGGTAAAGGGAGCAAGCTGCACCTGTTGCCTCCAGCTCTCTGTGTGGGAGCAAGAAAAGACACCACTGCCACCCTTACAGCCCAAGGATGAGTAACATACTGAATGTATAGGATTTATAGCACATAGGATGTGCTATAAAAGGAAAAAATTGTTAATGTGTTATATCCTGCACAGAGAGACAAAGGCAAGTTGTGATTTCCAGTGTCATTGTCTCCTACTCTGAGATCTCTAAGGATCACCATTATTTCCTGTGGGGACTATGTGCACCTATGCATGTATTTACCTAGTCTGCTCCCACTCTAGTTCAAAAGTGTGTTGACCCAGAAACCAGCTCAACTTCCTGGTAGTGAAATTTGTATTTAAGCAGTAAATAGAATCTCCTAATTTTTCTCTTTTTCTTTGTCATTGAAACTTGAAAGCCACCTCAAGTATCTCTTTTCTGTCATCTTTAAGCCAGAGACAGCCTTAGTACTGTCTCGCTGACATCAAGTTGCACCAGAAACAATCACAGCCCACTAAAATGTTAAAACCTTTATTTTTCTTTTTGAAGAAAGAAAAACATGCCCTCAGGCAAAAAAGTTTATATAGCAGAATTCAATTTCAGACTTCAAACAGCTGAATGGAGCTGCTGTAACAATGGATTATAATGAAACAGCTTCAGAGCCCTGGGTGTGGTGGGCGGTGGAGGAAGGGCTGCTCAAGTGAACTCGGAGCCCAGTGTTTCATGGGACATTGTTCCCAGCTTCAAAGCCACAAGCTAAATTGCTGTGATGAAACCACTATGAAACAAAACAGTTTTTAAGATATGGTATTCTGTAGAACCGCACTTAAGAAAACAAAATTTTACCAAATGTTTTCCTTAACCACTGTGTGGTCTGCTGGGACACAATTACCCAGAGAGCCACATAGGTGGCACAGACCAAACTTCATTCTTGGATTTGGTGAGTCATAGCTGCTGGCACAAAATAACATCTCACAGGCTGATTCCTAACCTACTGGTTATTCCTCTGGTCCTTCAGGACATGGGATGTGCCATAGTTCCTCACGTGCCATTTCAGATACCGCCCACCCATTTGATGTCTGCAGCCCACCTCCTCAGTCTATTCCTCTTGGAGCAGGTATACAGAAAGAGCTACTATCAGGCAGAGCCAAACTACCCCTGCCCTGGCTGGAGTACACAATGCATGTCCTACTCCACAGACCCTGCAATCACAGAATCACAGAATCACAGAAGCAATCACAGAATCACAGAATCACAGAGTAAGATGAGTTGGAAGATGGAGGAGGGAAGATAGCTGAGGAAAATACACTCTTAAGCCTCTTCAACAGCAGGCACCACCAAGCAGGCCAGAGGGTATTTTCTAAGCTCCCTTCCTTTAGAGGTTTGCTTTTGATGGGCCAGGAGTGGAAACAGGATGTATAATTTCCAGTGCCCATGCAAAAAGTCTTTTGCAATCCCATTTAATGCCTGGCTTTGCACAGAAATCCTATCTCCTTGTACATCCATATGTTCACCATAATTAACTCTCCCACACCGGCTGGGAGCAGAATGTCACGGCATAAAAGTTAATGCTGATGGGACATTATCTCCTCCTGCAGTTGCCTTGGGCTACAGGCACAAAAAATGAGCTAGCAATGTGCTTCTGCTTCTAATACCTCTGAGTCTAACCAGAAAGGATAAACAGACAGAATTTTCCAATAAAATAAGCAGTTCTGACATTTAAATATCACCATTAAGTTACAAAAAAACTGACTACAACAACAAAAATATATTGGGCATAAGTTTGCCAGTAGTATATCTAATAAAATAGCAACATTTTGTGCTTTAAGTCTCCTGGCCAGGAGAAGATATAACATTCTCTGCTTCAACAAAATGCTGGGGCATGTGCAATGGACCTTTCAAAAATTAATGGTTACTGATTGAGAATCTGACTTTAATGGTGGGGGCTGGTATGCATTTGTTGCACTAAATACCAAGTGGCTGATATATTGATCAGAAAACCAGTTCTCTGTTCACTCCAGGATGAATGTCTGGCTATGGGAAGGGAAGGGAGAGGCAACAGAAGTTCTCTTCTGGCTCCCAAAAACTTGGGATATGAGTCCTGTCCCAGCCACAACACAACCCTTGCACAACCACACGTGTATAGCAGCCAAGCCCCTGCTATGAAGAGAAGTTATTTCAAACAAGGGCCACAGATTGATAGTCTCAGACAAAAGCTAGATCAAGCAGAACAACCTCAAAATGAGCAGCCCTTCTCATTATGGTTTTGATCAATCAAAATCAAAGTGCTCTGCTCTTTTCTGGTTTGGGGGGTAAAATCCTGCATTATGAAACCAATACATAAAGACAGAGTTCAGACCTCTGTTGCTCTCTTTGAAAAAGCCTCCTGCTGACTCCAGTGGCAGCTGGATCAGTTACATTTTTAAATACATGAAAGAGATCATTCACCCTGACTGAAAATCCTAGGGATGGTGGCTTATGGTCTTATTCTGGTTAACAGCAATTTGGCTTACAGCTGCCTCCAAAGTGTTATTTTGAATATTTTATGCAGACAAGCAACAAAAAAATATGATGGAGTAGAAGCAGAATTCAAGACTTTAATGAACCAGATATAATGTCTGAGGCAGCGCAATGGAAACTACAGAAACTGAGTCACTGAACGTATGGTGCATCATGTTGCAAAAGAATTCATTCGGAGCATCTCTGAATGAATCAGTTATTTTGTAAATCATAATACAACCTCTTTATTACAAGATCAGAGCTGCGAGGAACTCAGCACCTCTGCATTTTCTCTGTTATCTCTTCAGTTTATACTACAGCAGAGTGAAGATGATGCAATCAGATTCCAAGAAACATATTAAATGAGGAGAAATCACATGACAAAAATAGCAAGTTAACAGGCTGTTTGCCAGCTCAAAATCCAAAACATGCAGCCTACTAGCTCTTCTCTGTTCTAATGGAAATCCATTTATAAATATTTATTTTCACATTCCAAGCTGGAGTACATAAACCCTGTCCTTGACATCAGATCCAAAATCTT
This sequence comes from Grantiella picta, assembly GCA_013397955.1. Classification (NCBI taxonomy): domain Eukaryota; kingdom Metazoa; phylum Chordata; class Aves; order Passeriformes; family Meliphagidae; genus Grantiella; species Grantiella picta. Next base: position 74,875 of record VZRM01004860.1, read on the forward strand.
GACAGTTTTATGTTCATGGCCAGACTGTAGGTTTTATAATTTCCACCGACTGCTGATTTCACTGTGCTTGAACCACAGAGCTGCCAGATAAACAGGCTGAGACAGACCCCTCTGCGGATGGCGTTGCTGGCAAGCAGAGAAGGCCTTATCTCTTTCCACGGGGCTTTTCACAGTTATAACTCTTACTGCCAAAAGCCCCCATAACACTAGTGTACAGTGTTCCCATGGTCCCACCCCTCCACCTTCTCCCCACGCAGGTCCTTCCATTTCTGATTCTCCTCACCATCTTCCCCCTTTTATCTTGCAGAGTTTCTCATTCTTACTCCCAGGGTATCCTCCAGCACCTTCCTACTCACACTCCTGCCCTCCACTCCTCCTTGCACACATGAGCATCCTGCAGCTCTGCTTTGCACCCTACTTTAATGTTGAACTGAATCCTTAACACCACCTCCATGATCTTTTCTCAGTCAAACTTTATGCCCATTGCCTCACACTGGAAGGAAGGACCTCACCTGGGTTTCAGGGTTGGCTCAAAGGTGGAATATTTGATCCTAAACAATCCAAAGCACATTACCCTCCAATTAGTTTTCTGGAGACAAACACTTTGAGAAAACACTTTTACAAGCTGCCATCATCCATGTTTCTTCATTAGAGGGATGAGAGAAACAAAATGAGAAATTCGGACTTCACTCAGCCCCAAAATATGGTGGGTCAGGTGAAATTGAAACTTAGCCATCTCCTATTTTATTTTAGTAACAAAACTCATCTTTCTGTTTCAATTTTTAGAATTGTATTCCTATCTTTATCTTTGGTCTTTTCTTTTAGAAAAGATGTACTATAAGCCAGATGAGATTTTATTACCTTTGTGGATGCTGGCAAAAAGAAATACAGGGTTTTCTCCTCTTACTGCTAAGGTTTTTGTCAGAAATAAGCAGGCCCTTTGTGAAAAATACTGCACCAAATGCTGGCTTGAGTATTAGGTCAAAGTAACAATTCACCTTGTTTACTAACCTATTTGGAGCAATATTAGTGATAGAAGCTTAAAACACAGATCAATTACAGAGGGATCTTCGCTCCTGCTTTGGGCTAATCTGCAGCCTTTAAATACAGGAAGATCTCTTTCAGGGCTCCTAATTGCCAGAAACATTTCTGCAAATCTGAATTTGATAAATGAATAATTTAACAGATTCTGGGCAGATTAGGCACTCTGGGCACCCTTTGCAAGAGTACTTTTCTAAGTTCTGTTTATGGTGGTACCAAAATGGGAAACTCAGGCATAGTGGTGTAGTAGGAGCTGACATAGCTGGAGACCATTCCCAAAAGGTGATGGGAGCCACTGAAAAGACATCACTTAAGGGTGAGCTCTTTTTTTTTTTTTTTTTAAAGCAAACAAACAAAAAATTGACAAAATTGAAGGCTTTTTTTCTGTTCCAATATAATGTTCAGCTGTAGGGGTTAATGGTTATAAGTATCTTGGTTTTCCAAAATGAGACTGTTTTTCCTCAGCACTATAAATTATAACTGCAAGACAGAGAAAATTACACATAATTAACTTTCATTGCAAAAACAAAGGCCTTTTCCATTTAAAGGAAAAGTTCAGGTGGAACAACTGAATTCAATAAAGAAATAACAGCATTAGAAAATTACCCTTTTTCTTAAAACAAATCTCATGGAAAACCTGGCATTTAAAATACAAGAGTGTAAGCAAAATAAGCAAAGGCGGAAGAGACACGGAAAGAACTATCATGTTTTTCTGATGTGTGTTCTCATATGAAGGCATTTTTTGACAACCATTTTCTATTTTTGACTTGCATGTGCAAATCTTAGAAACATTTTATGATTTAATAGATCATTTCTGAATGGAGTATTGACCAATCTATAACCATAAGACTGCTAAGTTTGTTTATAAAGTCAGCATGTCTGGGTACAGTGGGTTCCAGGCTAAGGTCTTCTGTATTTAGATCACTATGCCATGAAGCAGATTTCTTCACATCTACATGCAATGGCCAAAATACTGCATTAGTTTGCAGCTCAGTTAGCTACAGAATGGTGCTAATAGTGCCAAAGTTGTGGGTTTAATCCCTGTATGGGCAATTCACTTTAGAGTTGGACTTGGATGGTCCTTATTGGTCCTTTTCAATGCAGAATATTCTGTGACTCTGTGACTCTTAGGTAAACTTTTGAAGTTTTAAGCTTACAGTTATGTAAATTCCAGCATCAATTTGCTAAACTATGTATGTTACAGGTTTTCTAAGTCCTATATTTTTCATTCACTAAAAATACAGTCTCTCTGACCAGAAGAACATGGGTTTTTAAATTTCAAGACATTTTTCAGGAGATGTTGTGGGGAAAGTATATATCATTTTTTCCTGTAATATTTATTCATGGAAGTTTGATAGTAATATATTTATTCACAGTGTATCATTGTGATTTTGCACATAGTATTTTGCAATTTAAAAGTCCAGCAACAAATTAGTCAAACTTCTGACTTTGAAAATACTCTGCTTTAAGGGAGAGTTTGTTTGCATTTTAAAGAAAAAATTTTGCTACAGTTTTAGCTCTCTCCTCTGAACTGGCAACTGTTTTGCAGTATGTGATCTGATAGGCCCTAATTTGTTGTGCCATTTTCTTCAGAGAAATAAGGCCTGTTATTTGAGAGAGCTACCCAGGCTTGCTTCAGTGCTTGCCAGCCATCTCTAACCAGGTTCATTGATAATTCCAGCATAAATCATTAGTAAGGATAAATTTAAAATACATTTTTATGATGCACGACTGGTACAAAGGCCCTGGACATTCCCCAGATGTCGCAGAATGGATGCTTGTGTTTCAGTTCTTGGAGTAATCTGTGTGTTGGAGGACATGCTACCAGACACCGTTTTATTGAGATTGCCGGGGTCTGACATTTGCTCTTAGCTGGTTTGAGAAAGAAAATCCATGCCCTGGAGAAGATTTTAGGGCTGAACATTAGAGCAAAAAGCCGATGATATTACCCTCATGCACCCAGGGAAGTAGGCGCCTAGAAGGCCAGGCACAGCAAGGGCTCCCGTTACTCCTTACTAAGAAAACTGCGTATTTTGTAAATGTAAATTTACTTTACACGCAGTCTATACATGGAGGCTTTAATCAAAACTACCACATAGAGAAAGCCTGAGAGGGAGTACACAACTGAAAAATATTTGTAGCTATTAAGAGCTTTTGTTCACAGAAGACTACTTTAATTTTTTGCAGATTAAATTATCTCAAAACCTATCAAAAATCACCATGACTTTTTGCTTCCCACAAGACATGAAATATTACAGGGCTTAAGTCTGAAAGTACAGTTATGCTGCTTTCATAAGATGTGGTGTTACCCGCAAAATTATGAGAGACATAGTACAAATTATGAACCGTATTTCCTGGTAGTCAGTGGAAGTACATCAGCCATCATTCTGATATCTTGAAAGAGGAAAGAGATGAAAGTTCCCTTGTTCAAAAATTTATATGAAATCAGTTTATCTGAAAACTACATATCTTATTGAGCAAAAGCATAAAGAAGAAAATTTTGTACAGTCTTCATTATCATCAGTGAAATGGAGATGTCTTTTGCTCTTTGCTGTAGTGCAAATACTGAAGAGATGGATAATCACAGCTGTGGAGCACTGAGTATATTAGCATATCTATGGATATTAATGCAAATAGAAAAATAATTATATTTCAGTTCTTACTTTCCATGTATTATGAGAGACACAGTAGGATGCAATATAGAAAAGTAGTATATGCAAAGCACTGCACATGGAAGGTACTCATCTCCTTTATAGGCGGAGGAAAACAGGTACTCTGCCTGCCCAAATCAGTGTGTGTTTGTGTTTTAGAAGTGTATAAAAAGAGCAAGCTGAACCAAACAAGACAAGGCAATCAGGTTGCAAATGCAAGAGGCATGAAACTACTCTGTGTTGGGGGACATTCATGCTGCCTACAGTCACCTAAAACATAGTTGTCCAATATTGATAGGCTTTCTGGGGTTTCTTCTGACATCAGGGAAGAGGGATGTGAATCACCAAAGGACTGTTCAGCCTATATATTTTAAGAGGAACAAATTAGCTTACCAAATTGGCTTTGGGTACTGGCAACAAAGGGAGTGTTCTGATGATATGCATGGCTGAAAGCTTTACCTTCTCCTGATCTCTGCTTGTTGTGCCTTCATCTCTGGAGACCCTTGTCTTCCTTCCTCCAGGACCTCAGGGCACACACATCCTTCCCAAATCCTTAAAGCCTGCCAGGTTTCGGTTTACAAGGTGCCAGTATACTCAGGCGTGCTGTGCATGCGACAAACGTGCAATATAAATATCTCCCAGCTCTAATATCTGCACAGAATGGCTTTCAGAGGCTTTGAATCCTGTGCCACACTGGCAGCGAAGGAGAGACATTCATTAGCCTCATCTGCTGGAGAACGATTCCAGATGAAAAGGAAATCCTGAGGGTTATCCTGCACCCTTATAAAGAGGAACATCTGGCCTATAAAAGTATGCATTGCATTTTTATAACTCCTTCATCACATTTTTTTAAATTATTAGGATCATAAGGATACTTCAAAAAACTTGTGCGCCTGCCCGTCATAATCCTTCTAAGTGTATTACCTCACGTTCCAGGGATTGGAGAAATACTTATGATTTAAGGAAGTTTGAAAGTTTGAATAACTTCAAAGTGACAGAATCCTTTTCTTTTACAGAGAAAAGCTGTTGATTCTGTAAGGGGGGNTTAACACAAGCCATCATGGTTTAAAAACTAAGTTCTCCTTTTAAAAGTTCAAAATGTGTATATAATTATTCAATGTCATCTTTAAATGAGATCTTAATGTATCCCAAAACAGATGGCTCACTGTTAATGTTTCCTGTACCTAAAATAATTTATTCAGTATCACAAAAACAACAACTTTCAACAGCTGCTGAAAATAAATACTAATTATAGGAGGAAGACTCACTATGGCCCCAAATAATTAATAAGTCAACATGCACATTCAGAGATGACAGCAACAGTCACAATAAATGGTACCGTGTTTTGTGTATGAGTTTTTAACTAAACAGACTTTGCCATCTGTGGTTAATTATTCTGGGATTGTTGCCATTATTTTATTCAAGATTTGCTATCTGGTTTTAATAAATTAATGAGGTGTTAGAAAAATCCTTATGTGAACAGAAAGAATGCATCACCACTGTTTATATAGGACTCCCAAAATTCCAATATCAGCTGCTGTTCCTCTCCTCAGAAGACATCATAAATGACTACTAGCACACCATGTGTCTAATTACCTTACTAACCCTCCTCTAGAAAACAATGCATGCTTATGCTTATGCTCCCCATTTCAGCATTCCCAGGCAGACTGTTCCAACTTCAGTCCTCAATACTGGATATCTGTTACTGTCTTTCAGGAATTTTTTAGCAAAACCAGCTATTTTTGTTTGAGGACAGAGATCAGGGTAAAAGAAATCACTAGAAATTGGTGAATCCTTCTTAAAAGACACCTGAGATCAGAGCCAAATACAAGACAGAGATAAAGAAGAGAGGATGAACCTTGGTTATTTAGAATGTCTTTGCACTTCACACAAAAATCTATCCAGACTGGAGCAGCTTACACACCAGAGACTTGCTGATATGCTGTGGATGCTCAGAGCTCCAGCTGCTGCCCCAGGAGCAGCTGACAACTCTGCTGCCTTCAACAAGGCTGGGAAAGGGCGCTGCCTGGTCTGGCTGGGGAACTGGACTCTCAGGCCTCAGGCAGAAGTGGTAGTCGCCAGTGGACCACCTTGCTGATCCTCACAGGCACTGGAAGAAGCAAAGTTTGGACCAGCCAACTGGAGAGGTAAGAGCCCCATCATATAAAAGACAGGGAACCTGACCAGGACAGGATCTTTGCTCTGTCCTGATCAGGCCAGGGTTTTTGCTTTGCCAGGGCACTTCCATGTCTAGCCTGTTAGACATCCCCAAAAGCAATGTAAATAAGGCTGGTCCTAGAAAAATGAGCCTCATCTGGTCTTCAGCTTCAGTGAGGATTAAGAGCAGCTGGGCTCTCAGAAAAGGCACAGTGTCTGGGCCAAAATCAGGATATGTCATCTTGTTTGGCATTCCTTACATTGTAAGTATTTACCTTGTAACCCAGGTATTTCTTAAAATCTCTTCTTTACATCGTTTTTTTGTCAGTACACTATTGTGTATAGGTAAAACGGAGAATAAGTCAATGTACCACTACCTAAGCACTAATAACTGAGTTCAGTGGCATTGCCTGGGGAATGGATTATGGACAAGAGAGTTGGAAGCCTAAGGAGGAGCTGGGAATTACCAGCAAAGCATTAATTACCTGAGCAATACCGTGGAATGAAGTTTTCATTTCCTCAGTGGGGATGGCTGTGAACTTTTACTTTGGGGGTCTGGTTGCAATCTGTAAAACATGGACAGAGGAGAACAAGTCCTGCTCCTAGGCTTGGTCCTACAAGAGCACAGAGGTCTCCCACCATTAAGCAAAAGCAGCAGAAGGAATTAGGGTTTCTTTTTCAAAAATTATTAGTTTGTCATTCAATCTGATCACCCTTGAGCAGAACAAAACATCCGCACTGAAGCAGCAGTTTTTCTCTGGCTGGTTCAGTTTGGTGTAATCCTCTGAATCTATTCAATTAATACCAGCTGTCAGACATTTTTCAATGTGCTCTGCTCTCTACTTGCTCTTTTTATGCTTGAGCTCAAACATTGTGCTAGCTAGGGTATTGCTTACATCAAGTATTTTTGCTTTGTACCTTAAATTAGTCTGAGGCAAACGATGTCAAACAAATATGTTGTTCTACATCATGGGGTTGATTCGTATAATCTAGTGGGGGAAATAATAGTCCTTTTTTTCAAGTTAGCAGTGGAGAGCAATTAACCCAAGCTCCTGGACTGTCTTAATGACACATTGTTGTAACAGGAATAAATGCAATATATGGGCTAGGTATGTTTCATACAGTGCTCGTAGTGATCCCATCTAGACTAGTATGCTGTAACAACACTTTCTAGAATGTCAGGACTGGAAGTTTATTTATATTCACATGCATACACACACACACATCCATACACACACAGATAAAACAGTTATTTTGCTATAATTCCTAGTTTTCTATACACAGCATAATTTAGAACAAAATAAAAATAAGCAAATAATTTTTAAAAAGAGACAACCTTAAAATTTTTGACAAAGCTGAGTGGAAAGGGTACAAAATGCCTGACAATCTTTGCAAATGTGGTCCTTGGGGGTAAAGCCTAGATGTTACCAATGTCAAACAGGACATTATCCTTGCAGATGAAGGATCCAGGTACTACCTGAGACAGGGGGAGGTTATGCAGTGAGAGAAGGTGCATTACACTGTTTCCCTGCTCCCCCTCTCCCCTCCTACATGAGCATAAATCCCAATTTACTTTCTTTCTGAAACAAAACACTGAAGATAGCTAAGTCAGTCTTAACAGTCTGTGGATAAAAGCAACAAGAATATATCTTTAGCCTTGAATAAGAGGGAATGTAACAATCTTATCTGAGGCTTTGATTGCATTATCTCAGAGGCCACCACGCAATGTTATGACACCTGCCCAGGGCTGTGATGAAGTCTTTTTGCAGCAGGCACCAACAACAGGGCTTTGCTTCTGTACCACTGAAAGGGCAGGTTGTGACCTTCCCTAGCTCATATCACTGCAGAAAAGATAGAGCTGCTCAAAATTAAAGGTTTGCATGACCCCCCATCTCCGCAGAGTGCAGCAGCTGAGTCCCTGAGCCTGACTGATTCCTATACAAGCAGCAGAAGAACCACTTCTATAGTTAGCCTATGTTCTCTCCATTTGTTACACATGGCAGAAACCCCAGGCAGCTCCAGTGATGAGATGTCTTCTGCTACTGCAGCAGCAGGTAACACTTTCCATGGCAAAACTGTGATGCCATGGCAGGTTGGATTGATGACAGGAGAGCAGTGCATGATGTCTGCTCCACTTCAGCAAGGCTTTTGACACTGTCTCCTATAATATCCTTTAAGGGTAAATTAAGGATATCGTGGGTCAGTTGAATGGACAGTGAGGTGGATCAAGGACTGGCTGAATGGCAGACCTCAGAGGTTCCTGGTCAGTGAATTAGTCCAGTTGAAGCCCTGTAGTCAGTGGTGTTCCCCAGGGATCAATACTGGGTCCAGCCTTATTCAATGTGTTTATCAATGACCTGGATGAAGGGATACCCTCAGCAGGTTTGCTGATGATATGGAGCTGAGGAGAGTGGCTGACATACCTGAAGGCTATGCTGCCATTCAGCAGGATCTTGATAGGCTGGAGAACTGGGATAGAGAGAACTCTAATGAGGTTCAACATGGGCAAGTGCAGCGTCCTGCACCTGGGGAGGAATAACCCCAAGTGCCAGCACAGGCTGNACCCTGTCTTGATATGGGGGTTGGACAGAATTGTTGGGGAAGATGAAATAGGAAAGCCTTATAAATATGATTATCTGGCAAAAGATGCTGAGAATATGAAAACTATAAAGACAAGCTTTGAGATACCAAACNAGTGGTACCCAGAGACAGGACAAGGAGCAATGGCCATAAACCAAAATACAAGACATTTCACCTCAGTGTGAGAAAGAACTTCTTTATCTTGAGGGTGGCAGAGCACCAGAACAGCTGCCCAGGAAGATCATGGAGTCTCTCTGGAGACATTTAACACCCACCAGGATGTGTTCCTGTGTCACCTATTCTAGGTGACCCTGTCTTGATATGGGGGTTGGACAGAATTGTTGGGGAAGATGAAATAGGAAAGCCTTATAAATATGATTATCTGGCAAAAGATGCTGAGAATATGAAAACTATAAAGACAAGCTTTGAGATACCAAACCCCAGTTACTGAACAACTAGAAAACAATGGACTGGAGGTAATCCCCCTCTTGATGAAACAATACCCTCTGCTTGCAGACAGGTCCAATGGTCAGAGCAGACCCTGCCCACTTGGCAAAGGGTCCAAAAAGCAGTTTTTAGGGTTTAAAATATAATGCCATATGGTAATGCGATGATTCTTATAGGTTGTATGTAAATGTTGTAGGATTTGTAGCTTGTTCTAGATTGGTTAATGAAAATTTGAATATTCAACACAGAAGATGATTTATTGTATTGTAAACGGCAGCCACGGACTGTCTCTCTCTCTCTCTCTCTCTTTTCCGCTCCTCTTCTACTCTCTCTCTCTCTTGCTTCTCTGACCTGCTTCAGGCTGCATCTGGCAGCCCCTAGCAGGTCTCCTACACCCACGCCCTTTCACAATAAACCCCCTGCTCTAACATCTGACTTTAGAGATCTCTCGTCTTTGTCCCAACCATCCGAAACCGACAAACAGACCCCCAAATCCTACACGGAATGATCTTCTGAGGTCCCTCCCAACCCTAACTAATCTGTGATTATTTAAATCAAGATCACAGAGTCTTTCCTGCAAGTGTGATTATACTCAAATGGAAAAAAAAATAGAAAAAATTTTAGATCACATCCTATATGAACTAAGTAAACTTAATTCCTTTTAGAGGGAAGTGAAAAAACTCCTGTTTTCCATGTAATTTCACCATCCTCCAGAGCAACTCTGAGTTACAGGGAAGGGAAATATTTACATACTCCAAAGGCTGAATAAGGGTATTACTCAAGGCTGAACTTCTAGAAATTAGCATGACACATGACCAAATACTGAACTCTGAGAAACCATTACTGGACCAAGCTAACACATAGTAAAGCAGTTTACTGGCAGGAGTCACCACACATCCAAATATGCCCTTGCATGTACAAAGGATTTTGAATTATGTATCAATAACTTCATAGTCAATGTAAATTAGCTGGCAAGAAAGAGAAAAGACTGTAGAGAAAACAATGTTTTAGGAGTAAATATGCATGGTGGTGATACGTGAAGTTTTGAGGGTTGTGATGACTGTGACATTTTAACAGCAATTAAACAATTGGCTAGATTCAACTACATAAATCAGAAAATACCACAAGGATGAATAGATAGAACTTAAAACAAATTGAAATCAGAAGTAAAATACTGATTAAGGAAAATGCTAGTACAAGCAGCAAACAGAAGATGGAACTAAGGGTATGGAAATTCAAATTACCTCAAATAAAGTGGAAGCAGAACTGAAAGATTTTGTGTGTTCATGGTTGAAGCAAGCAATTGACTGAAGCAAACTCATTCCCAACACTTTAACAGGCTCTCCTCTATGAAATCTTGGCTTTGATAGAAAACATTTTCTAGAAACCCCTTCAGTCACTGAAGGCACAATATGAGTGGATAATAGGGAAAAAAATCCATATTCAGAGAAGCAGGAGACTAAGTGAACTAGGAAAAACAACTTCTGTTAGCCAAGAGTCAATGGCGTTTAAAGGTTTTGGAGCAAATCAGGAAAAGCAGCCTAAGAAAAGACAGAGTGAAAGAGAAACTGCAAAACACAGATGTATCAAAGGCAAAGCCAGGCCAAAGTATCTTTTTTTCCTAAGGAAGAAAACTAAAAGGTTCTTAAAACACAAGCAAAGGAAACAACTTTGATAAACACCAGCAAAAAACTTGTGGAAGGCTATATGCTCAGTTGGAGGAGGGATTATTGCAAGAACACTTAAGGTGTGAAGGCAGCTTCACCACAGCAGACAGCAAGCTGAGCTGTAAGGAGAAGTGTCACCCTGAAGGAACTGTCCCTTCACTCGTGTCTTAGGGCATCCATGTTATTTCATAACCTTATTAATAACCTCAGGATAAAGGACAGAAGTAGGACTCCACAGGTCAAACCTGACAAATAAGAGAAAAGCAGCAGGATACACTTCAAGAAGCAGGAGGTCTCACAGCTTGATTAACCAAAATTGACCCTTCCAGCTCAGCATTTCCTTAACCTCACAGCCTTAAGGATGCCTTTCTGTTTTGTAAAGCATGGAATTTCTAGACTCAAGGAGGATGGGTGTACACTGTTTAAACATGGGAAGAGAGGAGGAGATTTGGAAACCATCAGCACTGTTTTGCAAAGGTGGGCCCTCCTCTACAAGCCACTCTGAGTTGTCTGGACACATCAGCAAGTGTTTGGAGGTCTATGTATGGTTGCCAAATAATGTCTCTGCATTTCTAACCCTATCAGCAAGGTCATCCACCACAGATTTCTAGGGAGGTGACTGGCAGCATTCTACAAGTGTCAGCTCTGGTATTTGCAGCTTACAACAAATTTCAAATTATGTAGAAACAGCGCTGTGGTGACATCGCTGATGCTTATTTTACAGGGTAGCTGAAAAGGGTAATATTCAACAATTTTAAGAGGACCTCATGAGCCTGAATGACTAGATAATAACACAGCTGAAATCCAGGGCAGATAATAATAATGGCAGTCTTAAGGGAGAAAAACAAAATATCTTAATTTCAAATGTAAGATGATGCTTTCCAAGCTGACTATTACCAGTTGAGAAAGACTTTGAGATTTTGATAAATAGTTACATAAGTACATCAATTTAGTGCTCAGTAGTAGTCAAAAGAGCAAACTGAATTATAAGAATTCTTGGAAAAGGAACAGAGATTAAAATCAAGATCATTATGTCCCTGTATAAATCCAGCATTTACCCATAAATTGAATACTGTGTTCAGTTCCATTACTCTCCTCTTCAACACATAATAGAATTGGGAAGGGTTCAGAGAAGGGATACAAAGAAGTTCAAAGGTGTAGATTGTTTCCCACTAAGAAACAAAAATATTGTTTTCTATTGTTTCAGACCCCTAAGTCTGAAAAATAGATGACTGAAGAAGGCAATGATAAAGGTCCACAAAAAGATGACACCCCACAGGGACAGAAGCACTGCATCTGGCAGGCATCTGAGAAAAGACATTTGGGGCTGGCTGTCCAGGAAGGGCATTGTAGCATCAATCATCAAAGAAGCAATTTGGCCAACCAAGGTCTGCAGGGAGAGATAATGTCTCATTAAATCAAACCCTATACTTGGGGAAGAGATGACAAATTTCTGGGTATGTCCATCCTTCAGGTTATTTGGCATCTACCAGATTATACATCTGGCAAGAAAATGTCTCTTTCAAGGCCAGTACCGAAATGTCTCAAACTTTTCTCTTTTTCTAATGACTTGATTGCTATTTTGTTCGCAGAGCATAGCACATATCAGCTGTTTTACTTTCCTTACAGTGTCCATGCACTGGCTGAAGCCCACATGATTTAGCCGAGGTGGGAATGGGAGCACACAGAAATGGCCCTCCTGCACACCCTTCTCCAGCTCATTGCACAGGGAGCTGGAACCTGCGGCTCAGCATTTTATCCCTCTGCAGCACCTACATTAACAAGAACACCAGCCAGTGCAGGAAAACCTTAGTCACTTCTGAGTCTTGGTTCCTCACTTAGATACTGTTTTTAATGAAATATAAAGCAATCCAAACAGGAAGAGTGCTTCCTGCTGTAACAGGAGTGTTTAACAGCATGAAGATAGTAGGGCAGTTGTACATTCTCTGTTTTTCTTGTTGGAAAGACACACATGTAAGTGATATTATTCAGCAGTGTCTGTGCATCTGCTCATGCCACTGTGTTGCAGGCTGATAAGGAAGGAGTGCAGGAATCTAGGAAACTGCTGTAGCTGAGCTCTCATCTGAGCTGCATGCTATGATGGTATCTTCTCTGATTTACAGTCCAGAGCATTCAACTCTTATTAAACACAAACAGGAAGCAGTCCATATTTTCCCTCCACTGTAGTAATCCAGTGGAACAAGAGCCTTTTATCTTACAATGTCTCCTCTGGCACTCCTGGAAGAGAAATCTTTAACATAACAGGATGATAGAGTATCTGTTAAATGCAAGGCTACTGAGTACAAGATATTTGTCCTTGTGCTTATTATTCCATTATTGGAAGTTGAATGTGTTTGCCATGCACTGTTACCTCAGTGACCTAAAGAGCACGTCAGTAGAGCTCCACCCACGTTGGCATCACCTGCGATCTCCTTGCAAGTCTCTTTCAAGCAGAGCAGCAGCAAGACAAGGAAACAAGAGCAGCCCAATAGAATTAGAGGAACTGCTAGAATGCACACCGGGGACAGAGTCATTTAAATGCTGCAGAATTAGTTTCAGTCTGGAAATTATCCGTGACCTAAATGCCTTTTATAGATTACCAATCCTAATGACGTTTTGCCTAATGGCTCATCAAAAGCAGTTTTCCATCATTGGTAATTAATTGTTGAAAGAAAACAGACAGCCAAATGTCTGATAGCATAGCCTCTACTCTGTAAACCAAGGTAAGTGTTTAATTTTACTCACACAAGTAGCTCTTTTAACTTCATACACACAAAATCCCAGGAAAATAACTGCATTCATCTGCACTTGCAAAATCAGAGCCAAGGATCATTGCCAACCTTCTCTCCTCACAAAGCAAAACACATACTTTCTTTTTGTTCCAGAGCACTTGTGGTAGAGACTGGTTAATCTCTTCATTGTGAGGTCAGGGTGAGGGAGTAGGAGTTGGGAGGGAATGTGTGGAAAGAAGGAGAAAAACAGTAAAGTAAACATTTCACAACAATCTCCAATGAAAGTCACCACAAGACATGCCAGCACTGCCAGATGGATTGAATATGAATTTCAATAGATTTTACTCAGAGATGCTCTCCTAGCTTGAAAAGCAACTCTTTGAGCTGATTGTTTATGGTTTGGATTTATTACATCTCAGCAGCTTCAGCCTAGATATGTTCCATTTAACAGAAAGAACACAAAGCAAACAAAATCCCTTTCTTAATAAAAAATTACTTCCCAGAGGCATTAGAATGCCAGAAGATAAATATTTGTCGTATTCTGCCTTAGAACTATACCTGAAGTTTTATTACTTTTCTTCCTTTCACATGTTCATTTGAAATTTTGTGCTGCTCTACGAAGTTAAGCAGCTGCTGTACACAATCAAAAGAATGACTACCTATGAGCAAGGTGCAGTGGTTTCTGTGCATATTATACACAAGCAGCTATACAGCATTGGCCCAAGAGATACGAAATTTCAGGCAAGTGAAGTCTGCATCACAGTTAACCAGCATATATCTATATATATATATGCAGGTTTAGCAGCTGCGTGCCTGGTCAGGGCTTCCTGGAACCACAGCCCAGCAGATGAAAGCATACACACTTTGAAGAATTACCTGAACCAGAATCAACCACAGTAAGTTTCTGAGAGCAGATATTTAGTTGCTGCTTGTGAAGAGCTGAGGTATCCTTCAGACTAGCAAGCTTTTATTCTGGGCTCTTACCACTAATTAAATATGTCAAAACTAGGTCCTTTCAGTAAAACAAATATAAACATAGGCTTATAAAAGAAGCCACAGGCCTATTGCTTTGGATGTTATTAGTGAAGGGGTATAGTTTGGCAGCCTGGGAAAGCATTCCATTAAAATACTCAATGCAAGTTGGATGCTGGGCTGTGCTCAGTCGAAACTGCTTTGCTACCAATTATTATGGCAAAGCACCACTGGCAATAACAAAGTCCTCAGAAATCTCTGAAAGTAGCCTCCTGCCTGTTCAGCTCCAGCTGCAAGTGCAGCATGGGATTCTCATGGGTCCTTCTGCCCCTTCCACAAGGAGTTCATTAGCCAAGCACCAGGGCCAAGTCTTTATCACCTGCCATCTGCGCTGGACCAGAGGCTCCCACACACTGTTTTCCACCTCCACTCTGTGTTTCCATTCTGTTTCTCTCTTTCAAAGACAAAAGAGATAAGCAGACTGTTTCTGTGAAAAGCTGAAGGCAGCCAAGGCCCTAAATTTCAGCACAACCAGAATTACAGCCCCCAGACCTCCACCTGGACAGTGTACTTGCAGATAACACCAAACTGTGGCAGAAAACTATTATGGAGACTGAGAAGCCCATATGTAAAGGGTAGAGAACACCAGAATTAGAGTTGCATTCACAACGTACTTGGGACACAAATGTTTTTTCCTAGCCAAGGCAAGTCTGATGCTTTGGAATTGGCTCTCAGCTTGATTTCAGGGTAAAGGCTGGTGTTCTGAAAATTGCCATTGCCTTATTATGTGTTTTGTTTTATTATTTTGAGAACATTTTGTTCTAACTTTGCCCTTTTCATTTTATGAATTTTTTCATAAGCAGTAAATGTTTAGGGTAACAGATTGATTTGCATTAAAAAAAAAAGAAAGAAAAAAAACCCAGATATAAGTTTTGTCTCTAAATGAAAATAGAAAGGAAAAAGTATAATTGTGGGCAATTTTTGAAGTTTTTACCCAGACCAATCTGATTGGAAGATGCTGTACCAACCCTTTCCCTACAAATGTTTTTACTCAATCAGTATTTCTGGTTCTCCCCGTGGATGACATTGTTTACTGCCCACTATTCAAACCACACTCAGACAACATAGTTACGTTGTTAGTCTGCAGCTGAAATTTGCCATGTGTTCCTCATCCACACTGCCCTTTCCCAGGCTCCACAGGTGTATCCTGGGCCTTTCTGCATGACCCTGCCCAGCTGGGACCTTCCCTTTTCTACCACAGTCACCATATTCTTGCCCTAGTTACACCTTTTCCTAAACACCATTTCACAGCCATGGCTTCCCTTCTTTCTGCTCATCACAAAGGTATTTTTATTTCCCAAGCCAAGCTAACCATCACACACTGGAAGTCTACAGACGCTGGGATGGAAAAACAGAAACTTGGAGAAGTGGAGCTGTCCCCAGCCACTCATATCTCTTCCCATCCAACTTTCCCCACCTATAACATTCAGGTAGTCATGGGCAAAGCCTTCTGTACACTAGTCAGCCTGAGACAGACTCAGGTACAGATATCCATTATTTCAGGCCATGCAGTTAAAGTCTGTCAAAGTAATAAGAAATTTTTAATTAAAAAGAAACAAAAGTCCTCTGATGGAAAGCATTAAGCAGCCTTAATAAATCATGTTATTTTTTGCTGCTGAAAGAGGATACAGGCTTTCTACAACATGAACATGATTCCCCTTCTTAGAGGACATTTTCCCATTTTTGCTTCTCTTCCTACATGTCTACTGTGCTTCTTCCCACTCCTTTAGTGTCTCCTGTTCCTTCCCATGTTTTCAGGAAAATCTCATCAAAACAGACCAAGGCCTGACTCACTGTCCTCTTCTGTAGATGAGAACTCAATGTGTCATCTCAAGAGCAAGCTCAGTTATCCAGGAAGTCATGGCAAGTGATGTCAGCTCTTCCATTTATAGTTGAAATATAGTTAGAAACATAAAACAAATTATATTTTACCTAAGGAGGATAAAAATTTCTATCTCATTCCAAGTGAGGATTAGAAGGAAGCTCTGCCATCCCTGGAATACAGCAGCACACACAGTGCAGCACAACTGGTGACCTGCTGCTAGCTGGGAGATAAGGCTGCTCTGGCATCTTCAAGTCTTGCTGTTATGTTCATTAAAAGTGTCATTGGGGCTGGTAGATGAGAAAAAATGCCTACTCTGGTGGTTTTGATTGGCCCAAAACATCAGTAAAGTATTTTTAACATCTAAGAGAAATTTGGACCCCTCAAAAGCTGCTGTGGTAAGCCTGG
>VZRM01004860.1:92017-109557 GCA_013397955.1 Grantiella picta
AATTGTGGTGATGAATAGATTTATGAACCTGCTCTGTGGACTGAGAAAATACCCCACACCCTGCCCCCCTACCCGAGCATGTTGGTTTAAAAGAGGGAAGGTGGTGAATAAAAATGGGTTTCTAAGAGGGAGGGGGTGAGTGAACAGAATAGTGTATGGAAAGTTTATTTTTGCCTCTCATTTATCCTCCAACTTTGTTAAGTAATTAAATCACTTTGGAACTTTAAGTTTGGAGCCTGTCTGCCTTTCTGAAAGAAATTTCGTGCATCCTCCTACCAGTGTCCTATCTAATTTAACTCATGAGATTGGTGTGTGTTTTTACAGGTTTTTTTCTTTCCCCTCTCCTGCACGTCTGCAGCAGGAGAGAGTCGAGGTGCCTGGCGTTTAGTCAGGGTCAAACCCCTTCAATGATTTAATAAAAGGGCTGTGTGCTAATGATAACTACACTCACAGTGGTAAATATCCACAGAAGTTGCTCATTCCCACACCTTTTTCCCCACCTTAGGAAGGTATTAGAAACACACATGAACCAAACAATTCGTCATCTCTAAAACTGAGAAGACATACTTTACTTCCTGAACTTGGTTAGCAAAAGTGTCCAAAAAAATTCTGAGACCCACATATATCTACCAAAAATGTGAAACTCAAAAATTAAGCTTGAAAATTATTTCCAGTATACTGGTGTGAACTGAGGGAAATCTAATAGTCACAGATATTGTGAATTTAAGGGGTCACATATGGTACATTAAAATGAAAATGCAGTTAAAGCAGTATAAATAGTGTATTACAAGAAATATCTTTTAAGTGTAGAGACCCAACAGGGTGCAAGCTTTAAAGCAAGATTAGCACTCAGCCTTGGGTCACGTATGTACCAGAACCAGGGCAAAACAAGAGATAAGTGGAAGTGGCATTTGCCAAACAAGGTAACCTTTTAGAAAACAACATTTCCAATACTTCATTGTCACTACTAAGCCTGAGGGCCTGGAGGTCAGTGTTCTCCATGGACGGCCAGCCTCCAGGAGAGCAGGACCTCAATCCTGTGTTCAGAAAAGTGGCCATCCCTTGCACTGATGCCTGAACAGTCTCCTCCCTCTGCTTCCTGTCCTGCCAAGCTCAGCACAGGGTCAGTCACAGGCACTGAGAGGCTTGAACAGGGCCATAATGGGTCATATCATCACCTGGAACCCCACAGCAACAGACTGCAGCAGGTAACTGATGCAGAAGTTATGCAAAATGAAAGGATGGATATTAAGTAGTCTTGATCCATTCCAGTGGCTCAGACCAAGCTCTCACCTGAGCTCTTCACAAACACAATTATTACATTTAAGAAATTACCATATGCCATCCTTTTGTCCTCTGCCTTCCCACCACATTCTTTTCCTAATAACCCGGATTGCTCAAATTGCAAAGAGCTCTGGAAAACTGAGGCATATGAAAAATACTTAAACCATCTTTGCTTTGTTTGATTTTATCTACTTCATTGCATAATATTAAAAAGCCTGACTTTGAGTCTATTAGCTTAAAACAGCAGAACACAAACAAGTGACGAGTTTTGTCAGGATAAGATGCACACAAAAGACCATTTTATTTCCATCATCCATGCAATATCCAAACAACACGCTATTTGTATGCACTTGGTATGCTTCCGTCTGGCTCAGCTGGTTTCAGATCACACTGGTGATTTATGAGATGCTACACTGACTGGTCATGCTAACGTGAAAGCATTTGGAACAGCCTCAGCTGCAGAGCCATACCAGCACCCTCTCTTCTGGAGAAAACATTCAGCAGGAACTGCATGTAAACAGATTGCCTGAAAGCCAGGGAGACATTTTACGGGGCAGGTCAAGCAAACATCTCGCATTCACCAGAAGACCGAATTCTACTTTGCTCAGAAAAAAATCAAATAGTCTTGGGGATTTTTTTTCTCCAATTTAATGAGTTGCATCAATTTACCAAGGGATCAGGAACATCTGAGAAATTCATGGGGCACTGGAGCATGGAGGACCATATAGCCAGCAGGCAACTGCTCTAGAAGAAAAACCCTTTCCTGATAGCAGTGACCTGGTAGATTTGCTCTACCAGTGCCATGAAATTATACCCCCATTTGTATCTTAAACTCAGACTGGCAGAGATAATTTTGGTCAGCGAATGGATGAAACATAAAGGGCTGTCTTCCCAACAGCAGTGTTTGGCTGATCCAGGAGAATGGGTAACCACGAAACATCAGAAGCTCCCAGACAGAAGGATCAGCACAAAGCTAGAGTTTCTCTGGGCAGTATTTAACACACATAACTTCACAACAAGCACTGCCACAAAGCAGAGACATACAGCAATAGGCAAAGTGTTCACTGCCTCTCAGCAAATTTTCATTTTTGTGAAAAAATGATGAAAAGGGAAAACTAAATAAACAATAATTTTTGAAGGTGTCTGTGGTGTGCATAATTAGCAGCACCAGGCTGCAAAACCTTATTGTTCTTTGTAACACACTACTCAAATCAATGCTATTTTCCTGTTTTCTGGTGTAGAAGACCAGGACCACAGAAAAGAGGAATCCCAGGGCATACACAAGCATTGAATGTGCACAACGGGACCCGTCTGGGAAAAATGGCACTATGAATTCTCAAATTAACATAACAGAAACAAGGTCCTTTCTCAGCGTCAGTGGAATTGCCTTTGTAGTTGCATACGGTGTGCTTCCTCTTTCCTAGCTCTGCTTTTGTGGAAACTAGGACTCACTGGTCAGTCTTTGAGGAGCACCCCATAACAAATCATTAAATTATCCTTTTATAGGCATATCAGACTTGACCTTAGCTCTTCACAGTCCAAATGTTCTTTGAAAGTGAACATTTTAAGTTACATAAAGAGCATTTTCAGAACATTATTTTCCTTCTCGCAAATGGCAAGAGCATCTCTTGCTAGCAGGAGTCTACAGCATACACCTGTTCACTTGAGCACACAAATCTTGAAAAATAATGTAGAAAAAAAAGATGTAATTTTAATGCAAACTCCTCAGATTCATTAATGTAATCCTGCAGACAGTAAAAAAGCCTCAACATAGATCATATTTTACAAAGAATTCAATGTGGTTCCTAGAATTCACCTACATAAATAAGAAAACCCAAATATATAGAATTCCCCTGCTCCCACCATCCCAGGAAGCATACAGAGTTAAAGAAAGATAACCTGCAGTTTTCTGTGGAGATTTGATCATTTTTATAAATGCAGCAGAAAAAAGATCCATTTCTGTGCCTCTATTACCAAGTTTTCTGTCAACTGAGCAAGTGACAACTCTTCTAGCTAAATTTTCAGCTAAATGTTTGCATCCACCCTGTGATACCTTTAGAGACCAGAGAGCTTTCAGTGGCCTGCTGTGACAATCAAACTGAAGTCTGTAACTAAACAAATGGACACATAGCCAGGCAGGACTGGGGAAGAACTCATCAGCACATGTCCCTATCTCACATGAGTTGACCTAATGCCATGCTTCAGACTTGTTTCAGACTCCTGTGTCCAGCTCCTGCTATCCCTTTCAATTCTATGTTTGATTTGGAAATTAGAGTAGCTATCTTTTGTAGCTAAATTTGCTTAAAAGAGGAAAGCAGCAAGGCAAGAAACAAACTCAAACTCAAGCATCCTAAAGGCACTATCTCCAAGATTATCAAATTTCAATTTTAAGAAAAAAACCCAAATATGAGCTATTTTGATTCAGAAAGACCATTAATAATCTTTGAACTCCTTGTCTGTCCTTGTGGGTTGGGACCCACAACCATATCTCAAACTTCTTTCAGTCATCCTGCCTTACAGAAACAGAGGTCATATGATACAAGACTATCCAAAAGTGAGTAAACCAGGAGCAAAAGGCACAGAGACTGCCAGGAGCTACTACAGCTGAATTTGAGAGCACAGATTTACAGACAGTGACATATACTGACATATCCTTGCACCTTTTTTTCTCTTTACACCCTAGAGCATCTCCAAATTAATTTCTTCCATAGACTGCACTGGTCTCTCTCCTCTTTACTTGCCTTCATACTGTGCTACTATTTTGCTATATATTGATGCTGGCTTTCATAATGAGCAAACTATTTTAAGAACCTCAGGCCTTGATATAGTTGCAGGATGCCCAGAGCATAAAAATCAGTGCCTCCTTCTAAATCCCAGTAATGCTAGACACAAATGTGATAGATTTCAGAAATACCATATAGTCTACTATGCCCAAAAAACTGAAGTAATTTTTATTAATTTAAAACTCACCAAATCTACTTATAAAAATAATTTTGTGCTTGGACTAGGTCCAGCTGGGCACTCTGCCTCCCCAGAAGTCAGGAACAGAAGAATGAGTGCAAGAAGAATGGCATCATAGTGACAATTTCTACAGACACTGTACATACAGGCTTTCCTGAATCAGAGTTTGTGTATTTGATCTACTTCCATTAATTTGCCCAAGGTCTTCTTGAACCATTTTGGCTCAGCAGTTACTTGTTTTGCTCCAATCCAGCATCAGGTTACTTTCCCCAGTGCTGTTACAGAAGACAAAGCTGGATTTCTGTGGCTTCACCCATACTGAGCAGAAAAAGAAAAGCAACATAGGGAAGAACACAGGAATGCACAGCCAACCTGGATGTGAACCAAACCAGCAGGGTTATTTTGGCTACTCTGTTTCACGTTCTTTGAACTTTTAGGACTTACTTTGGCATCTTGCTGCTTCACTTTCATGTGGGCAAGAAACCTGGCAGGAGAAAAGAGAGGCAATGACTTTCATTTCACGATGAGATTTGGTTGAGTTTTGTGGCTCCAGGTGAAACCTGAACAAAAGGAATGAAGTCCCAAATCATGCCCTCCATGCACTTCAGACATCACCAGTAGCTTTTACCCTAAGCAGTCTCAAACAGGACTATTCAGACCTGGTAGAGGAGGATAAGACCTCTGTTGTTTTGGTCTGTGTTTGAAATTGAGGGGTAGGGAAGGGGAGCACTACCCACTCCCACAGCTCTGACCCTAGATCCCTGGGTTGCTACAAACTGCTGTTGTCACCTAATTTGATACCATTGCAGTTTGATGAACATATGTTGGTAAACAAAACAGAAATGGAAGGGCAGCATCCTGTTTATATTTCACTGCATGATGATTCATTTACAGTTCTTCAGCAGGGTAGAGTCTGTAATCATGCAAAAGGTCAGCAGTTTCTGCATTTAGTCAGATACTGTTTAGGTTTAAAAAAATCTGGTGTTGATATAATCCTGCTGAACAGTCTTCATCTTTCCTGGAAATCAAGAGTTTGACGTAGATGGAACTTCTTTAATTTAAGGTATGGAAAACTACTCCCAATGTTTCAAAAGGAAGTTGATTGTCTTCAAGAACATCAAATGTAATCTGCCTGCAAACAGTATGTTCTGGTGGGCACTGGCAACGTGCTGCCTCCCACAGATCTCCAAAACAGGAGGTGAGGGAACACGACATCACCCTGAGTATTAATGTCCACAGCTAAATGGGGCTGGGGGAAACTGTCATCGGATGCATAAATAATTACAATAGGCAAATTGTCTAAAGCACTTATCCTTCTATTATAAACCACATGGCCTTCAGGATCAGCCGTTAAACTTCAGCATTAAGATATCGAACACAAATCCAGCACAGTAGGAGCTCATCAGTTTCTGAAGAGCTATGATTTCTTCATGCTTAGCATTTGCCCGAAATCTCATCTTCCATCCCAGTCACTGAGCTGTAGCTTTCACATGCATTATGTAACATCTTGCCGTGTTGAGGACTCACTGTGAGAGTAACACACGTGCACCCATCGCTTCTCACCTGTCTCTGCAGGAACACACTCCATGAAATCCATGCACGAGCTCTCAAATAAGTTATTGATATAGAACTTGACACCAGCTTCTAAATATAGCAAACCCTCCAAAGGTGTATCCTCTTCAAACACTAATCTTAGCTTGCCTTTACCAGAATACACAGAAGGAACAACCTTCTCCAGAGTCTGACCTTAAAATGCTGCATTATTTATATTACAATCAAATAAACATGGCCTCTGAGAAGGTTAGAGCTACTTACTGCTTTCCAAATACTCCTTCACATACGTACTTTCGAGCCAAAGATGTCCTTAAATCAGTGACTACTTCAACAAGCCCTCAAGGAACTAGGCTGTAATTATTACAGCACCAGCTCCTGATTAAGGACTTGTTTGAAAAAGGGTTCATTAGTTTTCATGCACATCTAATTGACTGTGATGGAAGGGATCAGACAGAGAGCAAGGCACTGCTTCCCCTGCACAGTGCTTAGAGCATCCAATACATGTCCATTAGAAAAATTGTCACCTGCTAGTTTTCCACCTCTGCTGTACCTTAAACCCTAAAACCTCAGTTCTCCCCTTTTCTGGCTGAATTGCTATTAGTAGTTCTGTGCAAGCCTGTCCAGACTGCAAAGATATTCACAAAAAATAGTGTTTCAGGAAAGTCTGACCTGCTTCCAAAGAGTGTGCAAGAGGAGGGAGGGAAGCCAGCACGGCTGTGGAAATAACCTGCTGCCTGTTTCCCCCTTCTTTCCACTGCTATATAAAATAGAGCCATCTTGTAGGGATATGAAAAGTAACACTGTACAACTGAAAACTTCATATTGAGAACTGCTCAGAAAAATGTGAAAAATAGCTCCATTTTATGAGTACATTTTAATAAACAGGAAGATTTAATTACAATTTTATCTACACTGTGGAAAGGGTTTTAACTATCTGAAAAGAGTTCAGTGGGTTTGTAAGTCAAGTCTGTGCAGCTGAACTACCACAGACCAGTTGGCCAGATTTACACTGGAAACCAGAAGGAAGGCAGCTAAAACTACCTTACTCCTTAAGCAAGACAAAAGCCACTGAAACAGGAGCTACAGGAATAACAAGTACAGGAATAACAAGGTGTACACAGGTCTATTTACCTGCCAGTGTTCCCCAGCACCAGCTGATGTTACCACAAACCTGCAGGAAGGAGGGAGCCCCACATGCAGAGAGCCCAGGCGCCAGAAAAATGTCTCCCTCTCCAGTTCCACCACTGCACACACGAGCAGTTACTTTGGCTTCAGTTTCCCAATACCTGCCTGCAGCCTCACTTTGGAGAGGATACATGCCCTGAAGATGGCTCTCTTTTGATGGAGCTTTCTATGAAAAACCGGAAAAAATTCTGTAGGAATGTCAGGAAGGCTCATTATCTTCATGTCCTAGCACAGCAGAAGCACAGAGCTACCGTGTCTGTCCTCCCAGTTACATATTTACTTCTTCCATTTGTGCAATATTCACTATGTTAGGTCAGACACTACTGCTGCTTTCAAGTGAGTGGCACATCTTGCAGACAAAATTCTTCATGTTCTAAATTCCAGGGAATTATGCCTTGAATAAATACAAGCTGTCTGGGAGCAATACCTCTCCTCCACCCCTTGTTGAACAGTGTTTGACATTATCAGGTCTTCAGCTTGTTTCAACATGAAAGATTTGCACCTGCTACTAATTCCAACCATTCATAAGGTTTGCCTCTAAACACTGGAAGTTGTCTTGTTTTTTTTTTCCTAAATATCCACTGGCTTGTTTGTCCTGGCAAAAACAGGACAAACTTTGTCCTGTGTTCACAGTTAAACTTTCAAGAATCTGTAGGAATCTACGAGACAACCACTTTTTTCTCCATGATCTCAAAGGGATCACATTGGCAGCTAATATCAGTCTGCCACACAGGGGTTACACAGCTCTTCCCAAGGATTGCTTCTCCCGCTCTCCTCCTCCCTAAGGATCAATGCTTGTAATTGGATGTCTTGACTCTGGAGAGCAGTTTCATCTGAAAAAGGACCACCTCTGCAGTGGCCAAATGCCAGGTATTCAGGCCTGATAAAGCTTTTCCTACAAATACTGTACAAAAACAAACAAAAGCCTGTTCCTCCACCTTCCTATCCACTGTACTTCCAGTTTGCTTCCTTTCTTTGTGTGTTCGTTTTGCTGGTGATAAACACAGAGAATGGACTGATAGCAGTGAACACAGGCAGCTCTCCACTGTCAGTAGTTATTTAGCACTAAGCAATCACCAAATGCTTGGCAGGGTAGCCACAATCACACAACCCTGTACTAGCGACAGACCCTCTCCCAGCACTGCTGCAGCTCTGGAAGGGCAGCCACCAGAACTGACACCCTGTAAAGTCCAGGGTGGCTTTGCAGGTTTCTGTGAGCAATCACATTTGAGGTACACAAATGCTTCTACACTGTTGCTGCAGGGACAATCTCAGAGTAGCAGGATGGGCTGGCAGCTCCGAACCTGCCTTCAGCAGCTCTGCAGAGCAGGACTTTGTGCCAGGGCTCGTGGCATTTTGGCAGAGGTCACCCTGGCTGTCGCCCAGCATGGCACCGTGCTGCACATGGGGCCACACACAGCCCCAGTGCTGCCCCCAGATCTCTGCCCCTGAGCCACAGGGACCCACAGCCCCAACAGCAGCACCACAGAGCCTGGAGCCCTGGACATCTCTCTGGGGTGACCCCCAGCAGAAGGTGGGAGCTGCAAGAAGCCCAGGGTCTCATTACCCCTGCAGGCAAGAGCAATCTTGGTGAATTTGAACCCACTGCCTTTTCTTAGGCCATGTAGATGTGATCCTGGGCAACCAGCTCAACACTTGAGCAAGAAGGCTGGGAATGATGACCTCCAGCAGTCCCTGAAAAACCTCCACCATTCTGTGATTCTGAAGTCTGAAGATCTGTCCGTTCCTACTGAAGAAAGCTGTGTAAATCTAGTTCACCTGTATACAACATTCATAAAAATTATGCAACCAAGTGCTTTTGTTGAGCATTGTAGAACCAGAATAAGATTTTAAAGCTCATAAAATACAAATCAGCACACTTATATGAACATTGCCAGCTGGCCTTAGATCCAAGAAAATCTTGATTTTTCATAGAAAAGAAATACGGCTTAATCAAGCCGTCCCTGCATGGCTGCAAATTAAATATTCCGATGCAAGGGAACTTTGCAATTTATAAAACCTGTGTGTAGGAATACTACAGAGATCCAGAAAGAAAAGTGAAAATGTCTTAAATCAATATGAAAATGAAAATGCTCAAAATCAATAAGACATGAAGGGAATTACTTGATTGTTCAATAAACAGAAGAAAATGAAGCTTTAAGACCTGCAGGTAACAAGTTATAGAAATATTGGTTTAAAAAAAAATTACTTTGCCTCTACCCTTTTATTTTATCCATGTGATGGCTTGGAAAGAATATAATAAATAATGTAAACACAAAGCTAAGTATTACAAAAGGGTACTTGCATTCCTTTTAGGAAAGATCTGATACACGAAAGCCAAGAGCTGCTGATTGCTGCTTTTGTTTCCCAAATGTAAACCAAAGCACGTTGTAAGGCCTATAAAACCAACAAACAAACATGATGAGTTCATTGGACTAAGTGTTCACTTTAACCCCAGAATATATTAATCTGCATGTACAAACACTGTGTGAGAAGATTTCTCTGTTTTTCATTTACACACTGTGTTTTTTAGACATATGGTAAATAACCTTTGGAAAGGTTGCCTCTGATTTCCTTCACAGTAAGCCAATTCACTGCTCAAACATAAATATAAATCACATACTTCAGGGTGGGGAAAAATGGTTTTCTTGAAAACTCCTGCAAAGGGAGCTTGCCCTGTGCTTGGTAGGTGCACTAGCATCAGTGGCCCCAGAGGTGACCTCAGCAACAGCCTTGGGCCCTGCAGTGCTCCTCACATGTGGAAAAGGCATGCCAGAGGGACAGACCATCCTCCTGTCTCTGAAGGAGACTGCTTGACATATTTAAAAGTTAATGTGTGGTAAAGTAATACTGAAAAATGGGTGGCCAACTCATGACCTAGACACTGAAGAGTGCTTTTAGAGAGACCTACAGGTATTACACCTCCACAGGTGCCATCTGCAGGTGATTGAACAGGTAGGTCAGGAAAGAGACACCCAATCTGCTCTTCCAGATCCTCATTTAGATTTATTCATTCCATACCTACCACACTTGAAAATAACCTGTAAGTACTCAGGCCTTAGAAGAGGATTTATATTTTGCTTCATCAAGGCAGGACTTTAATAAATAACAAACACAGACAGTAACTTGTTATTACTCTCAGGAGGTAGTCCCAGCCTAGAGAGAGGATAAGGGCATATTCTGCTTCTATAGAGCAGCATAAGCTGCAGTCAGGTACTCCTCTCAACCTTCTCAAGTTGCGTCAAACCAGATCCTTCAGCATAAGTTGTGGCACTGCCCACTACAACAACCCAGGAACCTTTGGGTACCTGGGGCTTAGAGCCTACAACAGTGTTAAACTTCTAAACAGCATGTCCTTTAACAGAGAAGGCAGAAAAAAATTAAACATTCCACAAAAAATAAGATGGTTCAAAAAGAAACCAAGGACTGAAACACAATCTGTTTTCAGAGCTCTTACACAACTTCAAAAATTCCATGTATATGCACATACACATATTCATATGCATTGGTTTTAAGAGTTTACTGTGGGATAAGTAAAAAAATAATTAGAAAATCCACAATGTATTTTTTAATAGATTTCATCATATTTTTGCAACTCCAACTCCAACAGAAGGTCATGAAAAGTTTAACAATGAAAAAACTTCAAGAGTTCAGTTAAAGAAAATTGTATTTCCTACTTAAAACTCTCACCTCCAGAGGCTGCTGCATGTTTACATCACATCATACAGTGACATTTATGAGAGGGTTAGTTACCTCTCCTATATTTCACCTTACTCTATCGTCCATCCACTGCACACCCAAGTGTCTTCCTTCAAGCACCTGCTGTTCTGGCAGCCTGATCCCTCATATTTTGTTCAGCTTTATGTATTCTGCCTTTACCAGTAGAGCAAGATAGACTACAAAATGTTCTTTCCTATAAAAAGGAATAATTTGGGCATGTCTTACCGGCAATGAAAATTATTTTATGTGTCTAGAGCTGTTAGAATTCCCCCCGCCACACAGCTCTGCCTCAAGCACTGCGGCACAGCAATGCCATCTGCTTCCAGCAGTGAGATGCACCCAGCATGCACACACCAGTCTGTGCACCATCATTGTCACCATCAACGTGTGAAAGATAGAATCTGTTCTGCCTCTGGCATGATCAGAAGTGCTCAGATTTGAAACTCTGAGGGTATTGCTGCTGAGTGAAGGTAGAACTAAAACACCCAAGCTCTTCTTACAGGGCAAAAAGCAATTGAAGAACTGGACGAAGATGGGGGCAGAGGATTTCTTTCAAATTACCCTTTGCAAGTGTGTTTTGGTTCTGTTTTCTTTCTTTAAAGGAATGAAAATCTAGGCCCTAATTTAAATGGTGAACAAAGTGGAGGCTTTTGTGACAGGTGCAGCAAATGCTCTTGTGCGGGCAGATGAGGGATTGCTTCCTCCAGTACGGAAGTAATAAGAACAAGATCTATGGATTTACTTTCCCGTTCTTGGGCAGATACCTGCTGTTTTCCAAGGAGATGGAGACAGCAGTGGGCACCTTTATTTCACTTGGACATGCATGAATCCCCAAAGCCCTATCATAAAAGAACTTTGTGTAAATGCTTGACCTCCATTACACATGTAGCCTTTGATTTTTATTTACAAAAATGCTTAAGCATCTTTCCAGCCCCAGAGAGCAGGACAATGTGCACAAACAAACTACAAACAAACATGACTGAGGAACTGGAGGGCATTTAACTGAGGACATAAACATCTGCAGCGTGTCCTTCCCAGATAATGTGATTAAAGAAGAAACTAGTGAGGAGTATTGCCCGTCTTTCTGAGCAAGAGAGGCAGTATCACCTCATATCCCTAGGAACAGACTGGCACATCAATACATCTTATTGCCTTACTCCCTCGGGTCTGGATAGCTAAAGGAATTTTTTTTTTAATTAGAAGTCTAAAATCAAGTCATGAAATCTTGTTTTCAGTCATTGTATCTGTTACTCCCACTGGTGAATAGCGAGGGATTTGCTCTCCGTCTCTGAAAAATGAGGCAATTATATCTCCAAATAAAGGTGCTTAATGTTAGCCCCTCAGATTTTAAGATTTTTGTCCAAAAGCCACAAAAACTTGTTATAAGTGCTCATGGCTTATTTCCAACAAGCATACATCAGCACCAGAACTGCAGAGCAAGACAGAGATTAAAACTTGTTATAAAAATCCACTGAAAAAGTCCTAGAAGTGAGCTGCAAGTTGCAGACTATAAAAAGCCATCTCATCCCAGCTCTGAAGAAAAGCAAATACAAAAATGAGAGCACATCTCAACCATATCTTTTCTGTCCTCTAGTTTCAGCTTTTAGTGATTAACAGAATCAGAATAAGCCTTTTTCTGTTGTCCATTTTAACTGGTTTTTTGGGTTTTTTTTTTTAAAGCAAAGAAGTACCCATCATATTGTGAACTGGCAAGCATACATCTGAAAAGAGGCCAACTTTTAACTGAAAAACAAAAGCCCTACCCAAACCTAACTGCAAGCTTTCAGACATTAGGCAACCTAGAAACCTCAAACAGGGCATTTACTTCAATTCAGAATAACAGCAGAAGAGAGAATGCAACTGATTCTACACCCATCTTTTCTTTAAACTAATGTTCTTGTATGCATGGAGTTTGTGTAGCTAAAAACATGTCAGAATGGTCTTTTCCTCCTTGATTTACAACAGACCTACCCATGCAGGCTGCTCTGCTTCAGAACATCCCTATCCAAACTCCAACTTACAACAGGCTGCCATTTCGTGCATTTCATGAGTACAGGCATGTATTGTACCAAAGTAGAGCGGTTCCACAAACAGTGTAATTGTCTCTGCACTTAGGTGCTGGCGTAGTATACTAGAATGCTTAGTTATACTAGCTGTAAAAAATAAAACCATATTAATAATAGTTGCACGAAACCTGTTAGCAGAGCAAGAGCAGGGCGAGCAGAGCAGAGAAGATCTCCAGCACCCTCTTCTGGCTTCTGAAGCCTGCAGACACCGCCACAAACCCCTCCCTTCTGCTCGAGGGACATCGAGAGACCCAGGTTATTAATATGCCCGTAGAGGGGAGTGATGGGGTGCTAGTGCCCTCTGCAGCACTGAACTATATAGATTATCCTATTGTTTTGAAAATTTCAGGGAGAAATTTCAACGGTATCAGGATCGTTCCTCACACGAGACATGCATTGACACATGATGGCAGCAGCCAGAATATTGCTGCTGCTGGGCACCCCTAAGGTGAGGACTGCTATGAAATACCTTTCCCGGGTCCACAATGCGCCCTGCATCTTCCATGGAGCAAAGGCTCAACCCGCTCACCACCCACCTCCCCTACACCATACACTTCAGCTCACCTCCCAATAAAGCCAACACTATGTCCCCTCTCACACTGCAACTCTGCCAAGACTGTCACCATTTCAGAAGTCATCAAAAAGGATTATAATTGTTATCTCATATAGCAGAGAGGGGTTCTATTTTTTTTTTTTTAAATTAACAGTGAAATAGTGGCAGTACTAGACTCCTTTGCTGAGCTCTCCTGTCTCCCTCATCCACACGCCACCGAGCAGAATTCACAGCTCAGCCAGAGCTATTTTACCCACATATCCTCCACTTGCTTCTGGCAGAGCTCAAGCACCATTAAAGTACTCAGACATCCACTCACCCACTTGTAATTATTTGCTGCCTTTGTTTTTACCCTATGAAACAGTAAGTACCCACCTTCCATCAGTCACAGAACCACAGAATAAAGCTGAGTTGAAAAGAACCCACAAGGACCATTTAGCCCAACCCCTGGACCTGCACAGCACCAACCCAAGAGTCACACCATGAGCCTGAGAGCATTGTCCAAACACATCTTGAACTCTGTCAGGCTGGTGCTGTGAACACTGCCCTGGGGAGCTGTTCCAGTGCCCAGCCACCCTCTGGGTGAAGAACCTGTTCCTGAGACGCAACCTTAACCTCCCACGACACAGCTTCAGGCTATTCCTTTGGGTCCTGCCACCGGTCCCCAGAGTGAAGAGATCAGTGTCTGCCCCTCCTCTTCCCCTCACAAGGAAGTTGTAACTGCAATGAGTTCTCCCCTCAGTCTCATCCAGCCTGAACAGACCAAGTGATCTCAGCTGCTCCTCCTATGGCTTCCCCTCAAGGCCGTTCTCCATCCTCATGGCCCTCCTTTGGACTCTCTCCAGTAGTTTAATGTCTTTTTTATATTGTGGCACCCAAACTGCCCCCAGCACTGGAGGTGAGGCTGCCCCAGTGCAGAGCAGAGCAGAGCAGGACAATCCCCTCCCTTGCCCGGCTGGCCATGCTGTGCCTGATGCCCCCAGGACAGGGGTGGCCCTCCTGGCTGCCCGGGCACTGCTGACTCATGGCCAACTTGCCATCGACCAGGACCCCCAGGGCCCTTTCCATGGCACTGCTCTGCAGCCTCTCATTCCCAGTCTGTCTGTGCATCCAGGGTTGTCCCACCCCAGGTGCAGAATCTGGCACTAGCTCTTGTTGAATTTCATGTGGTTGATCCTCCTCCTCCTTGCAGCTTCTCCCCCAGGCATGCTTCTGAGCTGGGGTGTCACTGCCTGCCCTCATGGCTCTCCCCCCGCATGCTCCCACAGCCTCACCAGGCAGATCAGGCACAGCTCCTGATCCAGAGCTGCAGCACTGCCAGAGCACCTCTCCTCAGCACAGCCAAGCTGACCATCCTTCATTCTGCCCAGCTGTTTCCATCGCCCAGCCATGAGAGCTATGTCTCCACAGAGTCCTCTTCATCCTTGGTTATCATTATTCTTTTATAAACTACTTTCCACTCCTCATTAGAGCAATTTCTGCTCCAGTCTTATTTCTCTACCATCACTCTTTGAAGGCAGCTCTACCTGTAGCTCCTACCTGCCTTTGGACATACAAGGAAAGCAGCCAACGAGTCCGAGTGCATGTAGGTATCTTGTCTATGTCCTGCTCCCTCAGTTCAAACAAAGCAGCTTCTGGACAGGTTCCTTTGCCACTGATTGGCTGTCTCTGCCCCACAAAATCTACCAAAAATTCAAAGGTGAGTCCTTTCAGAAGCCAACAGCAGCCAAAAATTCGAATACAAAACAAAACAACAAACCAGGAAAAAGTAAAACAACAATCAAACAAAACAAAAAACACCGAAACACACACACACACAAAAAACACAAACCAAAACCCCAAACCCAAACAAAAGGTGAAGAAAGATTAAGATTTAACCTACATTGTAGCTGCCCAAATTGACCTAGGCCAGAATGCGCATAATTTTTTTTATTCCATTTCAGTCAAGTATCAGTTCCTCCTCCTCAGAGATTTTTGGCCTCTCCCCATTCCTATCCTCTAGCAGTGATGCATATTTTAGGTAAGGGCACTTCTACACCCCAGGTTATCTGGAGGATGCCCTCTCAATCTCAGACCCCACAGAAATGTGTCTGCTCCTGAAAACATCTTAATGATTTTACAGAAACACCAGCTTTCTTCTTATCCCTTCTTCAGCCCTAATTTTCCAATTTATATGACAGGAAACTAGCATCAGGACCACATTTGTTAATCAGCAAAAGAAAAGTATTCAAAGAAAATGATGGTCAAGATGATAAATAGAGAACCTTGCTGACAGCCAGGAAGGACAAGCACATGCAGCCTTCAAGGCCTTGCAGGCCTGTGTTACCTGTTAAGTCTTTAATTCATAATCACCTGGCAGGACATCTGTCCAATGCAGTAATTGGTTTTGACTTACTTAACACATCATCCATGCCATGCACAAAACACAGAACTACCCCCCTCCTCTGGTTCTCCTGTGCCAAGTCCTTCAACATTAATTTACTTTTGTAGCCTTGTGGTTACCTAGCAGTATGGCTCATTTTCTTAAAGTAAGTAAATTGCCAAGGTTAAGATAAAAATTTGCAGGAACATTGACTAAAATCAACAGCTTGCTCTCTCATTGCTAAACCTAGCATGGTCCTGACCAGCTTAATGTTCTCTCAATATTAATAAAAAAAAAGGAACAAGAAGTAAGAGAACCATATCAAACCTCTACACAAACCACCTAAGACACTGACTTTCTCACAATTAAAGTGCATAATCTGGGATCATCATATGCAACAAATGCTGGCTGTAATCTAACACAAGACTAGCCACTAAGAGGCAGGAAGGACCACTTCACTGGCATCAGAAAACTCACTTTTCAGCTACACGATCAGGACAAAAACTTATTGCAGACCTTTATTTTCCAAAATTATAAGCCTCTCTGCTCCCATTTATCCTTGTCACTGAATTTTTTCTCCCTTTTGCCATGGAGTTCTCCACAACTGTAGCTGCTTTCAGCACATCTGCTGGGCTCTGCCATCCTGCAGCTGCATCCTGCAGGGCTTGGTCAGTCAGGAAAAACTGGTACCACAGCATATTCAGCAGTTAAGTGACCGGGAACAGACGTCTCCAGTGGTAGCATAAGGTAACCATAACCACAGCCAGTTTCATCAACAATGTGGCTGCTTTTCAGCAGTTTGTAAAATGAAAGACTAAAAATTAAATAATACTAAGTTACAGTTTATCTGGATAATTAAGACACTTC
Source organism: Grantiella picta (assembly GCA_013397955.1). Taxonomy (NCBI): domain Eukaryota; kingdom Metazoa; phylum Chordata; class Aves; order Passeriformes; family Meliphagidae; genus Grantiella; species Grantiella picta. Next base: position 108,570 of record VZRM01004860.1, read on the forward strand.
CAAATTGCATTTTCAGCATAACTAATTCATTTATCTCAATCATGAAAATGTATTTATTCTGTACAAAGATGATTTGTGTATGCCCACTTTGGAGATGGACAATAAAAGAAACTGAAGCAAAAAAAAAAAATGTTCATGTGAGCATTTAGTAAAATACCTGTGTCATTTACATTCATACTCAAGCTTCTTTTTGAAATAGCCTCCCAATGCACACAGAAGTATTTCTCAGGTTTTGGTAATGAAGATTTGCATTAACAGTAGCTTGATTCAGCAGGCTGCTCATAGTGTATATCAATTCCTTACAGATCAGCTCATTTTAGACATTATCCTTTCAAACAGCACGAATTGTTACCTAAAGCAATGCTGTAGGAAAAAAAATTAACCCGGTCATTGAGGAAGAGGCCCTTCAGCCCAACTGTAGTTTAAGGCAGGAAAAAATGTGATACTCATGACAAGAGCCAGCAGTAACACCAACAGCTACAAATGGCAAGCACAGAAAGTAAGTTTTTGCTAACAATTCTACAATGTCCCCTTGTATTTCATAAAACACATGTACAGCACAGTGTGTACACACATGTGCTAAATGACTCAAAGCTCTATTTTACACCTATCCATGGTGCAGTCACTTGAGTCCAGACAGGATGCTCCCTGACTTGCTAGAGATGGTTCCACCTCAGCAGTCTTCAGCAGAAAGCAATGGGAGATGGAATATACAAGGATGGCAGTAGCACAGAGCTCCCAGATATGAAGTTACCACACAAAAGGAATAAGGAAGCCACCATACTAAAGCCACCACACTGGAACAAGCAGCTATACCAAGTAAGAGACTGGAGGAAAAGCTGCATCACCTTCTGTCAGAGGTTGGGAGGATGCCTTGGAATTTTTCTCCATCACTGTTACTAGGCGACAAATGGCTGGGTACTTAAGAGCTATCAACTCTTTGTAAGAAACAATGGGCATTTGAGCAAGCAGGAGAAGAGAAAAAAAA
>VZRM01004860.1:109688-143708 GCA_013397955.1 Grantiella picta
CAGCTGCCTGAGGCTGACCTGACCCTGCGCCACAGCGCCACCTGCAGCCGCTCGGCAGTCATCGCACCTGCCCTGCCTGGCCGGGAACTTAACGGCGCCACCTGCTGCTTGCGACCGTGATTACACCACACGGGAAAAGGCTCGGCAGTTCAAAAGTCATCTGCTATTGGTTTCTGGTTCTAGTTGTGGTTGCTATTATTGTTTATTGCTTGTTTATAGATACTAGTAAATAACTGTTATTCCTTTTCTCCACACCTTTGCCTGAAAATCCTTGGTTTTTCTTTAAAAATTAAATAATTCAGAGGGAGGGGAAAATCACATTCTCTGCCCTAAGGGAGGGTTCAACCTCTCTTAGCAGACACCTGTCTTTCAAACCGAGACACCTTCCTTAACCTGTGAGAACACTAGGGCAACAGTGGTACTCTATGGTTTCAGAGCCAGCCAGAAGCCCTGTGTTGGTATCTGATGCACAGAGTCTGTTTCAGAACCATAGGCTTAGAAGATCACAACTCAGGACAGCACACCGCCACTCTGGCAAACTGGAACAGCTCAGGCCACCAGACTGGTCCAAGCTCTTAAGCATGTGGAATTTCCTGCACCAGTTCTCAAATCCGACTCTTGCTGGCAGGATGGGATGAGTTTGCTTCCCTGTGCTTCCCAAGCTGAAACTTGGTAGTGCCTTGCTTAGTACTCACAGAAAGAGTTCTCTCTCCACATCTAAAGGGAACCCAAATTCCCTTAGGAACTTCCTCCTAAGGGGAACTCTCCCCTCAGCTCCTAGGGGAACTTGGGTCTCATATTGACCCAAGCTCCACCAGTCTGTTAAGCAGATTCCTGTCTGGACATCAGCAATCATCCATTCCAAAAATGCTCTTCCACTTCAAAGCTGTATCTTTCCTCTGCATAAGAGACAAAAGTAAAAGAGCATTTGTCCTGCAGGTGTGGAATAGCATTTCTCTATGCAAATCATGCTAGTGCCAGGGAAATAAATAGCTGCATGCTAAGACAATGTCCAAGAAGAATGAAGCCGACATAGCAAGCTTACTGTCAGATATCTTTCTAGGAACTTAAAGAACACTGCTATAGGCCCTGTGAGTCCTCCCACATTCATCAGATGATCTGATCTGCACAAGGGCAGACTCTGGTGGACACAGAACTCAGTAACAGAGAAGTACACTCTACTGACCAACTTGTTGGAGGCACAAGTTTTTCTTTAGTCTGAAGATCTTTCCCAGATGGCAACCCACCAAAAGACAGACCTCAGAATTTGCTTACAAATCTCTCAAGGAAGTGCAAACCTGAAACAAAAGAGTTTTTGATACTGCCCTGTGCTCAATCCAGAGCCAGACTGCTTTGAAGATCACTGCCAGAGCTGGTTTAGCAAATGCAGTTCTAGGTAGCTTTAGAGAAGGCCACAGAGAGATCCAGGCTACAAACCAAACCTCATTCTGTTTACAATAAAGCTCACTGAGTCCAAGAACAACACCATGAGGAAAGTTGATCAGCTAGTCAGCACATTTATTATTCCAATGAGCCAGTAACCCTTGGTGCTCAAGAACAATAATCCTTAATCAGATCAAAAGTTCCCTACACTTGAGTAAATTACTTCAGCTGCTGCCTAGCAGAAAAGAGAAAATGGAAAAACTAAGGCATCCTTGACTTAACTCTCCTTCCAGGTTCTACCAGTGTCGGGGTTTGACCCTGACTAAACGCCAGGCACCTCGACTCTCTCCTGCTGCAGGCATGCAAGAGAGAGGAAAGGAAAAAAACTGTGAAAACACACACCAATCTCATGACATAAATGAGATAGGACACTGGTAGGAGGACGCACGGAAGAAAAGGGCAGACAGGCACCAAACTTCAAGTTCCAAAGTGATTTAATTACTTAACAAAGTTGGAGGATAAATGAGAGGCAAAAATAAACTTTCCATATACTATTTTGTCCACTCCCCCCCTCCCTCTTACGAACCCATTTTTAATTCACCCCCTTTCCTCTTTTTAACCAACAGCTCGGGTGGGGGTGCAGGGTGTGGGCTATTTTCTCAGTCCACAGAGCAGGCTCATAAATCTATTCATCACCACAATTCTTCTACTACAAATACTCTTTATCTCTACTTATCTCTCTCTCTCCAGACAGTTTCTCTGTTCATGCCCCCTCCCTCTTAAGAAGCAGTGTCTCCACTCACCCCCCTTCCCTCTTTCCAAACCAACAACACAGACAGGGGGCAGGTTGAGGAGTTTTCTGGTCAGTCCATCAGGGAGAAGGGTTCTCTACTTAGCCACGGGGTCCCTCCCACGANCAGAGAGTTTTTAGCTCCGGCGCCTGAAGCACCTCCTCTCCCACCTTCTTCACTGACCTTGGTGTCCCCATGCTGTTCTCCCTTCACATATTTTTACCTCTACCTCCTCCTCCTCTAACTACAAAGAAGTGCATGACTACCTTGCTTTGAATTTTTCTTAAATATGTTTTCACAGAGGCGTAACCAGCACCTCCAACTGGCCCAAACTTGGCCGGCAGCATGTCCATCACCTTCAGAGCTACCAGAGATTGGCTCTGCTGACTTGATGAAAAAACTTCCAGAATTTTCACTCAGGACACACAGGAGCCATCTTTGTGCCACTCCCCACCCCTCAGACACTTCCCCAGGCTTACCACAGCAGCTTTTGAGGGGTCCAAATTTCTCTTAGATGTTAAAAATACTTTACTGATGTTTTGGGCCAATCAAAACCACCACAACCAGCCAGCAGTTTAAATGCATTTACTGAAAAACAGATATTCTTTAAAGAACAAACACTAAAGTTGAGGTCTCCATATCAAATCAAGCCAATGATTTTCCCCCGCAGTTGCATAGGGGAATAAAAATTAATGTCCGTCACACTTGGTAACATTTCTCAAAGATTGGGATAACCACTGAAATCTTCTTCAGAATCTTGATTGGGTCCAACATGAATTAGTAGAAAACTTTTCTGTAGTTTTAACACTCTTTTCAGCAAAGATACGTAGCTTCTCTTACGCCTTAAGAGAGAGAAAGGGCCTGTACAGGTCAGTGAGCAAGCCCTCTGATCATTCTGGATGAGGCAAAGGATTCCCAGCTCCCCACTGCAAACCCAGGTACCCTCCATGACAGCAGTAGGCAGAGAGCACATCCCACATCAACAGCACATCAGAAAAATCAAAATCAATGAATGACTGATCACCCCTCTTCACTTTTGAAGAGGTTTGCAACAGGGAATTACAAACACATGGTTCTCTGCCAATAAAGCCAGGAAGATAAATGGTAGTGACTTCAAATCATGCCTGCATGCAGCTATCTGTAATTAGCACCACTGAAGTCAAGCTCTTTCAGCCCAGCACAGACAAACTATCTCCAAAGCTTACTAGTACCCACTAGGAAATGCGCAAGCTTAGTCACCAACTTCTCAATCCTTTAAGGCAGACACCTGCTCAAGCAGAAAAACAGGAGAGGATTTATTCCGGGAATGGGTCATGATATACATATGAGAGAAGGGCCAATGCACCACTAAAATTGCCTTGGGAAAGGAACAAAGTCAAAGATGGATAAAGTTGCATTGTTAAATACTAGAGAATCAGATGTCATTCTTCCCTGCATCATCAAGCACTGAACAAAAGGGAGGGGACCATGCAATAAAACGCTTTGATGCATTTTATAGAAGCTAACTATGAAAACCAAACATTGTTTCAAGTGATATCTCCCAGGAAAACAAAAAACTGAAAGAGTTCCACAGTAACTGACTAAAGAAAGAGGTTCTTAAGGTGACACAAAAGATGACAAATACTCTACCCAGTTTTGTGATAAGTAAATGTAACATAAGGGAATCGAACTCCTCAGTGGAAATACCAAATTTTGCCCACTTCCATACTGCAGTGAAGGGCAAACAGAAGTGACAGAGCAGGCAAATAACCATTTAAGCCAGGGTCCATGCAGACCTTCAAGGGGTCTCTAAAGTGGCAGAACGGACCATTGTACAAGACCAGAAATTAATCCACAAGTAGCAGCACACACAAGAGGAGAACCCACAAACAGAAAATTTACAAAGGCTGTAAAAGTGTCTCATTCTACAAAGCAAAACCACTGCCCAATTTCTGTTACCTTCTTTGCTCACAGCTCATTATAACCCATGCTTCCATCACCAGTTTCAGGATATAAGCTAGCAAAAAAGAAGTGCCAAGTATGACTAGTACTTCCTCTAAAAAGAATTTTCTCAATTGCAAATTGAGGAAAAATTTCTTTGTAAATTTCCAAAGTTTATACAATTTTAACACAATTCTTCTATAATTATATTATCTTCCCAAAGGGTTAATTACTGAGGTGACAACTGTCACTAAACTGCATAAGGAAGTGGGGGAAAGCCTACACCCCACCTTGAGAAATGTCAAGGCAAAACCATTTTCACTTAGTGTTAAAATAGTGCATCCACATACCACTACATAATTAGGATAGGCAGAAGATCCTGTTGATAGTATGTGAAAAGCAAAATATGAACAAACTACACCAAGGTGTCAAAGTCAGTAAAAAAAACCTAAAGGAGAGGGGATGGAGAACGGTGTATAAGGCATGCAGGTTGGAAAAACATCATTACAGGTATGGCAGTTTTCTTTTTAAAAAAGAAACATTTTTATCCTCTTAAATTGAGATTAGAAAATTAATTATTTCAATACACCATGCCAAAATTAACTACATCAACATTTGCAAGCCTCTGGTAATACAAAAACTGACCTCTTGAAAAGAAATATCTATTTAAATTAATAATAAATAAAAAAGAGAAACATACCAACTTTGGCCCAAATTGATGGCACCTTATAAGAAAAGCATCTTCCTAAAGAAATACAGACAAAATCTCTACTTTATAAATATTTTTGCTTTCAAGTTCTAAACTGCAAATAATTTGCTATAAGAAATAGTAAAATTCAAAAACATCTTGAGGGGGGAGAGTCTATATATATATATGCTATGCTATAAACACATGTGATATCCCCAGGAGCAGTTGTGCTTATGAATTAATGCTACACAGCTTGTACAACTGTGGAAAATATTTAACTAAAATAAACCAATTAAAACTATAAATAATACCACTTTCTTTTTTAAATGTGCAATCATAAAGAAAAGGTCTGACATAGAGTAAGCAAAACAGGTGGTTATTGCACACATATACTTCTGCTGTTATAAAAGCAAGATCTGGTGATTAAAGTATTTTTACCTTGTTCTGAAATGCAGACTGCTGCTAGAGTACATGTAATATAAATGCAAACAAAACTTAAGCAGATTTAAAAACAATACCCATGATGCTACGCACTGAGACAATACTCTGTAAATCAGTTTATTTCCCATGTAGTGGACAAATCCAGCCAGTGTAACAATTTTTCTGCATGTTGAATAGTAAAATTAAACTGCTTATTTTCCCACAAGTTACTGTGAGAATAAGGGTCTTACAGTACCCCTTAAAGCTCTCAATTTAGAAGTCAATTCTAGAAATTTGGAACTGTAACATCAGGGTCTTTTGCCATTAATAACCACAACAACGCTACAAATGGCTAAAGAGCAGTTATCTGTAAAACAGTTCAACAGCTCAATTAAAGAAGAGTTTTAGTGCACTTAGCTCATTTTAGCCAACATGCTACATTGCCCTTTTTGCATACAAAGTGGACTTGTTGATTTCCACCATAAGAAAGAAATTACTTGGCAAGCAAAACACTGTGTCCAACTGCCCTTTTTTTCCTTAGACATTTTAAGACAGAAGCTTTGCAAGACATTACACAATCCTTGCTTTTATTATTAAGTGAGAAAGTCTGATTTGTAACATTGTCACATTGCTAGTCAGAAATGTTTCAGTGATGAAAGTCAATGCTGAGTAAACCCAAGGCCTCATTCTACAACATTCATTTACAGAAAAATTATAGTGATTTTCAACACACCCAACAAAACATTCCCTGCTTCCTTCAGAGAAAAGTCCCATCATTCTTCCTCTGGTAGGCATGTTACTACATAGATCAGGATTTTTGTTTTTGGACAGTACATCCCCAAAACTTCACGAAAACAAATGGGCTTCTACAGGTGTTACAGAAGTCTTCACACATCATCATCATCTGATGTATCACTGCTGCTCGTCTCAGAATCCTCATTCTCCAGAGCAGGTTTGAAAGTGCTGTTTCTCCAGGGGATAAATTTAAAATTACAGATGACATCATTTTTCAAAATGCCATTTCTCCGAAGGCCATTTTTTTGTAACTGAAATGTGAAAACATGATATTCTTAGAGAAAGAAAATGCCCAACACAACAATCTGTTGCAATTCAACACTCTCTGCATCTTCACCTCTGGACTACACTGGATCCACAGTTTTTCATATATACACACAAAGGATAACTCCCCCACGAGGCTTCACTTCTGGCCAGCCAGCCACCTGTATCCAAGTGTCTCCAGTTGTGCTGAACTCCTGCAGTCAATAAGAGTTCACCTGTGTCTCACCCAATCCCCACACATCTTGCCCCAGAGATACTTCCTCCCAAGAAGCCTCTCCCTGCAATGCAGTCCCCTTTCCCACAGTGCTGCAAACATCTATGCTAAGAAGGGCAAGGGAAGGGGCCCAAAAGAGATGCAGCAGAGAGCAACAGGTATCCCAGCAACTGGAAAGCCAAAGACACTGAAGAGAAAGGAAACAGATAATTCTATAAAAAGAAAGGGATTATTGCATTTTCACATTTAGACGGTGTGCAGTAAGACAAGCATTTGAGAGTTTAATATTCCAAATGCTCTACTCATTATGTGTGTGGCTAGACCTGGAAATACCAAAATGTTCAGATTTTGCACCACACACAATTCTCCTGACTCTTTCTCACTGACCACACCAGGTACACTCAACACTCATAGTTTAAAAAAAAAAATATTAAGGAAAAATCAAGTCTAGATTGCTTTTTCATACTTTGTTACTAGTAAAGTAAATGTCTCTCAATTCCCAAAAAAGAAAATGCTGCTCTCAGAACACCAAAGAAACTGCAGAAAAACCTTGAAAGAAGACTCTCTTTCCTTAGACTAAGCTGAGGAGCTTGAAAGTCTGAGCACTTCTGCCACCAGCAATATTGAAACTGCTCAGAAGCACCCACCTACCCTTCCTTTGATATTTTGTGAATAGGCCTGAGCTACTGTTAGCACTGGTATCCTATTTTTACAAAGCAACTATACTTCCAAAAGCACAGTACTGAAATAGTAGTGAAACAGCAACTAAAGATCAAAATTGCTGCAGATCCTCCTCAAAGGCAAGCATATAGGGTAACCAACTGCAGGCTTATAATGGAAAATTAACTTAGTCTTACCTGTTCACTAATGACTTGGAACTCCCTCATCTCATCCTCAGTTAGTGGAGCACACGTTTCATCATTTTCACTGTCCTCCTGCCAGCCCATCTCCTTTAACAACCTTTAAATTAAGGACAACATTAAGGAATTTCCTACACACACAGACATTTCAAGCTCTGCCTCCATACATGTCTAAAGATCTGTAACAAATGCATTGATTAATCAGCCTGTATTTTTTTTAAACAAACTCTTACGTAAGTGTGAGTTCAAAACCTGGTAACAGATATGCGAAGCATACAAGCTGAGTTCTCAGGTCCCTGAAAGGTTACCCTATTCTACCACTGTTCTTCACACTATATACGGTGAAAACTGCCTTCATTCTAAGGCAAGAGATCTCTGTCGGGTGAAACAGTAAGAATGTATCTCCTTAACACAATTTATAACTGTGAGGGAAGCAGCAATGTACTGCCCTGAGAACAGTATGAAGAGACAAAGACACACTGAGGGACTTTGCAGGTTTTTTTAAATAACAAAGCAGAGCAGTCATGAAGAATATTGGTGGTGTCCCTCAATGGAAACCAGTTCAGGATGCAATGGCCTCATGTAATTTCTTTTTTATAGCACATGCTAATGTCAAGAGCTGTGTCAGGCTTCTTCATAACTGAGTCTCAGCCAACAGAACATGCTGGTATTTCAGCACAAACAGCAAGGAATGAATTTTGGGATGAGGGGAAGATATTAAGGGAAGAAAGACTCTTCTTGTAACTAAGCTTGAGATATACAAAGATGCAATAATCTAGTTAGTTTCAGCTAGTGCCAAAAGAGGGGTGGCAGTATGTGAGCAGGAAGAAAGTGATTTTACAGTTGAAGATGCTGTGAAAACAGGGGTTATCTCAGGGTGAAGATATTGTGACATTTAACGATGAGGCTATTAAGACTGCTTGCTGCAAAATTTTTGCCAAAAGGATTAGCACATTCTTCAGGCAAACCAGTCATCTTTTGACCTTAAACATCAAAGCAGACTAAAGCTATTTCACAAAAAATAAAGAGGTTTCTAAAATATATGCCAGAACTGACACTTAAGAACTAAAAAACAGTGAATATGTTAAAACAGGAAAGTAAGACAAACTCACAGGTGGTATCATATGCCAAGCATTGCATTTAGCCTGACATTATCAAAAAGTGTCCTTCAACACAACCCTCCCCACAAAGAACTCTATGTCCCAATAGAGTGCATGTGCACTGGGCAAGCTTGCAGGTAACCAAAGGCACCAATGATGGTTTTAGAACCTTAACAAAAGCCTGGAATTGTAGAAGAAGGAGAATAGCCCTACTCTGCTTGGGAAAAAAAAAAAAGTTGGTTAGACAATGACAGATAGGAAGATTGCACCCCCTGTAACATTTGGACCAAATTGGACAGTGTAACAGGCAGGAACAATTAAATTGTCAGGAAGCAGTAAAAATATACACAAGGCATCCAAAACTCTAAGAGAATACATGCATTTGTATAGCCATACAGAAAAACACAATACCAAATGCAGTGCAATGATAGTTGATTTAGAAAGTTTTACTGCAAACAAGCTCAGACATTAACATTGCATTCAATGAAGTAAATAGTTACAGAGCCCCTGTTAAAATAAGTAAAATTTAGGGTAATGGCTAACTAACTTTTAAGCAACATCGTATAAAGTTAGCAGTACTACTGTCTCTTTAAATTGACACCATTCTAGAATGGTTAAAAGTGTGAAATACATTTAAAAAATTACTTTGAATTAGCAAACTTAATACTGACAGGATTGCTGCACAGCAGGAATCTTCCCCAGCAGGAAGGAAGCTGTTTTGTACATAATGTGCCAATACTGTTACTACGTATGCAAAGGTATCCTGGGAGGTAAGCTGGTGACTCCAAGTAAAATATATCACAAAAAGGCTAACCATAACATCTGTCCACATGCATGCTGAGCTGACAGCCAAAGGGCTGGGGCAGTATGCACACACAGCCTCTCTGAGATACCACAAAGGAAGGACATTTGCCCAGAAATCCTAAGAAGGCTATTTAAAATAACTTGAATTGAAAAATTAAGAGTTAGATTTGACTCCCATCTCCCAGTCAAAAAATCACCAGCCTCTAGTGGCCAAAGATTTCACAGAATCCCGAAATATCCTTAGTTGGATGGGATTCACTAAGAACATTGGGTCCAGCTCCTGGCTCTGCACAGAACAACCCCAAGAGTCACACCATGTGCCTGAGAACGTTGTCCAAACATGTAAACTCTGCCAGGTTTGGTGCTGTGACCACCTCCCTGGGAAAAGTGTTCCAGTGCCCAGCCACCCTTTTGATGAAGAACATTCTCTCTCTCTCTCTCTCAACATCACAGATTTTCTCTCTACAATGGCAAGCAGTATTTTTGTAGCCCTCAGATGTCCGTAGTATTCCAAGTTAACATCTGGCAAGCTGAAGTCCCCCATTAGGACAGCAGCAGTCCCCACAGGACTTAGAGATGTCCCTTAGTTCATTAAAGCACAGTCAGTGTCATTATCCTGGGTGGGTGGCTGCCAGTGTACTCTGAAAATGAGTCCATATATTCCAGCCCCTCCATTAGATACACCACCACTTCCCCACCTCTTCAGCCTGCCTGCGCCTCCTGAGGAGCCAGTAACCACCCATAACAGCCCAGTCACAGAACTCATCCCACACAGTGTCACTTATGTCAATGATGTTGCTACTCCAGGACTAGGACAAAGCCTTCTGTTTCCATAGCCAATGGTGGAAAAAAAGGAAGAGAGAAGGGTGCTTTGTACTCTTCATATTCATGAGGAATAAGAGGAAGTGAAAGTTTCTTCTACCAGTGCTACAAAAAGGAAGAGTTCTCTAGTCCAATGTTTACATAGATGCTATCACAAAAAAAGAAAAAAAGATAGATTAGACAGATAGATTAGATCTGTCTAATCTACCATTCCAATTCCATAGCTGCCAGAACCCATAACAATCTGTCAGAGCTCATGACTAGCTCATTTCCAGACTGGGTTGTGATTTTCCAGCAGCATCATTCTCATATCTACCAGTTGCCACTAGTGAGATAATAGAATTATTTCAATCTTTTTTTTGAAATTACTTCCTCACCTGCCAGTGGATTGTCTTGTGATATCACTATCACTAACTTGTGATAGTGTCAGCAAGTCAGCTACAAAAATAATTACTTTAATAATGACAAAAAACTCACTGGAATTTTCCATAAGATGCAGTATTCAAAGTATTATTAATACAAACAGCAATTATATTAATTGTTCCACCCAGATACCTAGACCAAACTCAGAGGGATGAAGTCATTATGCAGTTTGCTATATTCTTTATCAGGAAATAAACTTTCTTTACTAAAAAAATTGAGGTAAGTCAGTACACAGATCTAAGAAACAAAGTATATTGCATGTTAAATTAGTACATATCTAAGAGACAAATTGCCATTACTCAAGAAACATTTTATGTGTTCTCAGTTTTCAGATTCTGAGTTCTGAACCAGTAAGAATTTATGAACATGCTCAGTTACCATGAAGGAACACTCTTTCTGTTATATAAAGTACATACCTATGCTCTGCCTCAAGCGAGCTTGAAAGAACATTTGTCTGAGGGAAAGCTGAAGACTGAATGATCTGCTGAGGTGCAATAGAAGTATTACCATTCTCCTGCGAAATCTCATTTTCAAAGTTTCGGTTTATATCTCTCTGATGATGAGGACTGTTGCTGTTATGCAAGCTGAAGGATTCATCATCCTAAATATAAAAACAATTTTACACTACAAAGTTTAAAAGTAAATTCCATCCATGAGTAAATACCTAGAAGTGCAGCAATTCAGTAGTTCTGTTTAGTTTAAATTAAGTTTAAATGGAGAGACTCCGTACTTCAGGGGTAATTCTGTTCACCCTTCTGGCACTTGCAATACCTGCACACTACAGAATTCTTAAGGTACACTACTGATCAAGTAACGCAGAAAGCAACTCCCATCCTTTTCCCCAAACATTTTTTCTGCAAAGTTTCACACATATCTTAAAAAGCAAACTTACTTCTGCTGCCCTTCATACTTACAAAAATAACACACTATCTGTTGAATTTATAATGCTCCTAATTAAATACCAGAGCTATGTGTGTCAGGAGAAGTCTGAAAGTACATGAGTTCTCAAGTTTACTTAGTCTAAGGGGCAGGTCACAACACCCGTATCTCAAATAGCAAATTCTCTGCCATGAATTCAGAAAGACTGGATACTGCTCTGTTAATTCAGACAAGTTCGCTTACACATATGCAGTCAACTGCAGCTTGTCAGGCTGTTGTGAACAGCTACTATAAATTACTAGGGTAAAGAAAGAAAATTTATTTAGAAAGTAGACTGTTCATGTACACACAAAGATTAAAATGTCTTCAGCCTATAAGCCTGAGGTATTTCTTTATACTCTACTCATTCAGCAACCTGTAATTCTTATTTATGAATGAGCCAAATAGCCTCAAAGAGGCTAACAATAAAAACAAAGAAGAGTACAATCATTATCTAGTTAACACTCTTTCAACAACAAAATCCCTAAACTGGGCATACAACAGCATTACCCATAGCAGGAGGAAATCATGCAATCAGTGAGTTCTGCATCTGTAAGAAACCATATTTCAGAGCACAGGATCAAGACCATCAATTCCCTCCCACTCACAGTGCTGTCTTTAAAAAATTTTCAGAAATTTCAGAATACAGAAAAAAATTCAGAAATTTTAGAATCATCAGCAAGATATTGTTGAGAACACATACCCCAGTAAACATACATTCAGCTGTTACATCATGTGCCTGAAGAAAATGTCATATAACATCAAGAAAAAATTACAAATTTATTAACCAATTTTAATATATAGGGCAAAATAGCTTCATCCAAATGTGATTCAGCTGCTGAGTATGATTTGCCTCATTATTTTGTAAGTCTGAATCTCTAGATCGTTCCCAAGAACTTTGTAATCTTAAATCAAAATCTTTGTGTATTTCTTGAAGACAGGAACAAAACTACCAATATCCATCCCAGGGCACTCAGCCACAGAATGCCTAATGAAAAGATGCAGATATTTTTTAACTCACACATACAGATAAGTTCTACAGTCCCATTACAGTAAATTTTATTTTGCCTGAAATAGGATCAGGGTCAGAAAAGTCAATCTCACTTCTATAGGCAATGCACACTGGCACTGTGTCCTTTTTAATATCTCAGAAACCTAATATCCTTTCCTCAAAATCACTTGTTTATCTGGCTGATTTGTAATTTATGGATTTTTTTTTTTTTTAATAAGACATTTTAAACCACTCATGTACAGCAAACAGGCTTGTAACCACCTCAGTCTGAGTAAGAAGGTATTTATCTTCACTTGGACTATGTATAAGTTGGTGGTGGCTAGTAGCATTGACAGAATGTGTCTCTGGTGTCAGTCAAGCACTACGTAAATTGATTCAGACTGAAAGAAACCTGATGCATATTATTCATGGATATTATAGGTCTTCAAGTTCTCACTTTGTAAAAACCAATGATTTATGTATATACTGAGCTATTGCTCCCATGATTAGACCAAGAATAGAGAACTTCTGGCTACCTAAACACTAATTAGAAAGGAAATGGTTTAAGAAGCAGAACCAAGTTTCTTGTTTTGTGGGACAACTAGCAGCCAAGGTATGAAACACTGCCCTCCACAAGTCTGTGGGGCCAGGTAGGATTCACACAAGTATATGGAGGGAACTGGCAGAAATGTTCACTGAGCCACTTCCCATTATTTACCAGCAGTCCTGGACTACCACAGAGGTCCCAAGCCACTGGAGGCTGGCAAATGTGACGCCCACCTACAAAAAGGGTTAGAAGGAGATTCCAGGGAACTACAGGCCTGTCAGACTGACCTTGGTACCAAGGAAGGTCATGAGGCAGATCATTATGAGTGCCATCACATGGCACATGCATAGCAACCAGGGGATTAGGCCCAGTCAGCAAAGGTTTGGGATAGGCAGGTCCTGTTTGGCCAACTTGATCTCCTTCTATGGCAAGGTGATCTGCTTAGTGGATGAAAAAAAAGTTGTGGATGTTTTCTGCTGGGACTTTACTAAAGCCTTTCTTAGACACAGAACTCTCCTGCAGAAGCTGGCAGCCCATGGCTTGGACAGGTGCACGCTTCACTGGGCAGAAACTGCCTGGATGGCCAGGCCCAGAAAGTGGTGGCGAGTGGAGTTACACCCAGCTGGTGGTCAGTCATGAGTGGGGTTCCCCAGGGTTCAGTACTGGGGGCAGTTCTGTTTAATATTTTTATCAATGATCTGACAAGTGTGTCCTCAGTCAGTTTGCAGATGACACCAAAATGGGTGAGAGTGTTAATCTGCTGGAGGGTAGGAAGGCTCTGCAGAGGGATCTGGACAGGCTGGACCATGGGCTGAGGCCAATGGTGTGAGGCACAGCAAGGCCCAGGACTGGGTCCTGCCCTTGGATCACAACCCCAGGCAGTGCCACAGGCTGGGGCAGAGTGGCTGGAAAGCTGCCCCAGCGGTTGGAAAAGGACCTGGGGGTGCTGGTGACAGCAGCTGAGCATGAGCCAGGGTGTGCCCAGGTGGCCAAGAAGGCCAAGGGCATCCTGGTCTGGATCAGCAATGGTGTGGCCAGCAGGAGCAGGGCAGGGATTGTCCCCCTGTACTGGGCACTGGTGAGGCCACACCTCGAGTGCTGTGTCCAGCTCTGGGCTCCTCACTGCAAGAAAGACATTGAGGTGCTGCAGTGAGTCCAGAGAAGGGCAGTGGAGCTGGGGAAGGGTCTGGAGCACAAGTGCTGTGAGGAGCAGCTGAGGGAGCTGGGGGTGTTTAGTGTGGACAAAAGGAGGCTCAGAGTGACTTCATCACTGCCTACAACTGCCTGAAAGGAGGCTGTAGCCAGTGGGGGTTGGCCAACTCTGTGATAGGACATGAGAAATGGCCACAAGTTGTGACAGGGGAAATTCAAGTTAGGCATCAGGAGGCCTTTCTTCACACAGGAAGGGTAGTCAAGCATTGGAATGGGCTGCCCTGGGAAGTGGTTGAGTCACCATCCGTGGTGGTATTTAAAAGGAAAGTAAATGAGACACTTAAAAACAGTTTGCTGGCGGACTTGACACTATTGGGTTAATGGTTGGACTCAGTGATCTTAAAGGTCTTTTCCAGCAGAAATGAATCTATGATTACGTTAGTTTACTAAGCTCAGTTTATCCTTTTTATTGCTGCTAAAGACACACAAGTACCTAAGTCATTAACATACACCAACAGATACTGCAGAAAGACAAAAATAAACTACTAAGTAGCACTGGAAGAAGACTAGTATTTGGAACAATGTTTTTAAATTCATCTAAATGTAATTCCTTTCCTTCATGTAGAGATCTAAGACCATTACTTAACAACTGCTTACAACAAAATAAGTAGTTCACAGTTTGTCTGAAACCTACTGCTGCTGTATCTACAACAGGTTTGAACAAAATCACCTTCTCTTGCTCATCATGATTCTCATCTTCATGTTCCTTCACTCCATCTCGTTTCAATGCTTTCAGAAATTCACTCTTCTTATCAGTCCGCATTCTTGTCAATTTTGTTAAACGAGGCTGACCAGATTTGTCAACAGGGGATGAAGAATTTGACCGATTACACTAGTGTAGGAAGTCAGAAAAAGAAAGAATGTTAGAAGTGCTTTCACTTAGAAAATTTTGAATTAAAGACACAGGTATTTTATTTTAGGTTTCACATATACTCACAGTCAAAAGCATAGGGAAGATTTGTATTTTGGTATATATAGTTTGTGCATGTAAACTCAGAGATGCAGGTTTATGGAGCACTGCTAATGAACAGTGGGCCTTCTGAAGCATGTAATACATTTAGCAGCTTTGAAGTTTAAATGGATCGGGTTGTATTTCCTAACCCGGGTTTTTACTCCAAATCAAACCTATAAAGGAAACTGTGCAGTACTTAAAGGCCAGTGATGTGCCTTCCATCTTTCTCACACATCAGCTTCCAAAAAAACATATTTAATACAATTCCGCATAAAATTTACTGATTACCCTCACCTAAACTAATTAAATGTTTTATAGATTTGACCACAGCCACTGCTTTACCTCCTTCACTGAATTTTGTGTTACAGCAAATGCCTTGACAGTTGATTTGAAAGGACTGAAATTGCCAACACCATATGTGGATCCATGAGGAAATGCATTCCCAAGTTTATTTTCTTTTGCTTGGCTTTTCCACTGTGTGGGCTAAACAGAAATATAAACAGAAATGTAAAGAGTCATTAACTACAAAAGGATTCTTTTCAAGAATCTTCAGAAAAATGACTAAGCAAAAGCAAATCATAACTGCAATTTTAATTTAGTGCAAACATCTGTTTTCTTGTGGAAAAGAGGTTGTTTATGAGCAATTCATCTGCTCAGAAATACTGCTCACACTGTTTATATAAAGACTAAAATTTCAAAACAATTAAGATCCTCATATTTAAGGTACTGAAAATGAAATTTGGCATTTCAATGGCTGAAAGTATTATTTTAGATTCTGAGTGTTACGGAGTTAATAACTAGTCGATCATATGCTCTGAACAGCACAGAAAAATTCCCGAAATATAAAGCTAGAGATGAAGCCACTGAGAATGCCTCAGTTGGTTATAGCCTGGTGCTAATAATGCCAAGGTCATGGGTTTGATATGCGTAGGGACCAATCACCTAAGAGCTGGACTTGATGATCCTTGTGGGTCCCTTCCAACTCGAAATATTCTGTGGTTCTGAACATGGAAAGTTTCAATTGGAAAGAGACCAGAATGACACTAATAGGTTATAACATCATCTCTGTCTATAACTGGGATGAATTCTGAAGGTATTACTACACTGACTATACGTCTCCAATAGTTATTTAATTTTGTTCTGTTAAAATCATATACACAAAAGACACTGCTATTCTGTAAGTTAAAAATATCATTTTTACTCTCACTCGTACAGCCCTTGCACTTCTCAAAAATGGTAGATGAGAAGCAAAGAGAGACTAAATTACAGTATAATTTAAAAAGAAAAATGAGAAAAAGTTGTTTCTATTCTTTTTTGGTGTGTGTTGCACTTCGCAGGTGTTGAATACATGATAATCTAGGAACAGTATTCTCAGGGATGGAATAAGCACATTCAGAATTACGGCATGATTTTTCTCGGCTTGTTTTTCATGACACTGGTATCCAATACTCACCTTTGCAGGTGGAGTGACAGGTTTGGGAACTAACCCTTTATAAACACTTGTGCCAGTTCCATTCCTTACTGGCTGTGAATGAAGACTTCCCACTACTGGGAATCCAGATATCCGCAGTTCTTTTGCACTGCCTTTTTTAATGACCAACATTCTCTGAGATCTAGATTTAGGATTTAAAGGGTACTCTGGAAAAAAAAAAAAAAAGATGTGTATATATGTGTATGTGTGTGTGTGTACATAGATAAGGGTGTATGTGTGTGTGTGTGTGTGTGTGTGTGTGTGTGTGTTCCTATATGTGCATGTGTACACAATCCTGCTAGTTTTTAGTTCATAAGGTACTGGACAGTCAAATGGTCCAGAGCAAACAGGCATAAATTAGGAACCTAGCTCAGTATTAGTTCCACAAATAACACACTGGATAAACACAAATTCTATTCCATTTTCTACAGCCATAATTTTAAAAATATTTCATTTGGCTATGCAGCAATTGCACTTTTTGAAAGAAATGATACTCTTCAAACAAGCTAGCTACACAGTTCTAGCGAATGCTGCATAGTAATTCTAAAATCAAAATACTGTTAGTTGTTGATAGTTACCCAAACTTCAAAAGAGATTCTGGCTTTCATATTCCCCTCAAAGTTTCTAAAAGAATAATTAGTTATATATTTATTAACATCTCAGTTTAGAACTCCACACTGAGATTCTATAAACACAAGACAAGATGTGCACTACACTTTAGACCATGGCAATGACCAGTTTCTCTAGCTCCATGCCTCAGATGGGCATAACAGGACAAGACTTCCATGTTCAGTGGAGCACAAATTAGGAAACATACAGCCAGCTGTCAAACTAGAGAAACTGATACTTAGCAATTTTAAGGAACATCTACTAAAAACAGTTCTAAAATTGTCAAAAAGTAAAAAAAAAAATTTTCGTACATGCATTCCAAAGCTATGTTAAGAGCCTTTTCAAGGATTATCTTCTCTCCCTGCAAACAATTCTAATTCAGAGGCACTATATCCTCTGTTAAAAAAAACCCAAAAAACAAACCAACAAAACCTGTATCTTAAAAGCATACAAGACTTTTAGCAGCTGGATGTTACAAAACATTTGTTGTAACTGAAAGCTTCATTCTCATTAAACTTTATGACAAGACTTTTCATAATAGTCGCAGACTCTCATCACATATACACAAGGTCAAATGGAATCTAAGATATGCATACATTTTTAATAGATTTTAGAAGGGATTGTAACAGTCTTCTGTCTTGAATATTGTTTCCCTTTAAAGGGAATAATAGCAGCCTTAGTTTCAGTTTTTCAAATACAAAACAAGACTCTTTTATTGAAAGATAGATAGCTGCTAACAACACAAAACCAGAAACCTGTACAATTGTTTATTATGCTGCAAAGCTTTATAGCAATTAGATATTTACATTGAGGGGTTGGCTTATATCTAATGTTACTTCAGAATGAAAAAAATACTGATGAAATATAAAAACAAGAATCTGAAAAAAAAAACCAACTCATTATTAGCAGTAGTTTTAGACTGAAGCAAAGGCTTTTATGTTTATTTAACTTTTTTGTAATAAAGAGAAGTGTTCTTATTTTAAGTACATTTATTACTTTAAAACCTCTGCCGTCTAAAGCTACCACCTTCTTAGGGATAAACAACTGACTACATAAAGCCCATTAGAACTGTAAGGTGATAGCAAAAAGTAATCGGGTGAAGATAAGAAAACAAGCCCAGACTCAATGTCTGATCAATGCCCATGCTCAGGACTATTTTTGTTATATAAATAATTCACAAATACAACCAAAGCCTAAGACATTTGCTTCCAGAAAGAGACCTTAAATCTCTGCAAGCTAACCTACTCTTCCAGCCATCCCAGGTTTCTCTCCAAACTCTTCCAACATGTCTAATCAGTCAGAAGCATTCTTTTCCAAAGCCTTCAACTAGCAATCAACACCACTAATTTAGGTGACCAATCTTCATTGCATTTCCTCTTGAAAATAAAAGTGAAGATAAATTTGTGACATCTTTACAAAAAAAAAGATGTATACTTGTTCTGGGAAAGAATACTAGTCATGGCTGCATGTACAGACCAACTGACAGATAGTAAAATAGAAGTATTATTCTTTTAATAAAAAGATACTTGTATTTTAGTAATATTGACATTTTCTCAATCTATACCTTTATAATTCTAAAGAGAGGTTTGTGTTTCAAATAAAACAACTTCAGATCTCTGCTACATTTTTGCATTTAAAAGCATCAAAAATACTCACCCCACACACCTGCAGCTAGTGATTTGTTCTGGTTTGGTTCCCTCTCATATTCAGGGTTTAAAGATGGCTGAAAGAAAGTTTTATCTTTATTAAAAATAAGTCTTAAATTGTGGGATGAATGAAATAAAGACATTGGAATAACATCAGCAGCATGACCTCTGCTGACAGACTAGACATATCCCCCATGAATCAAACAGGTCAATGCTCACTTGTTTTTCTTCTCCAACAAAACATCTCAAGAAGCAGCCAATGTCATTACATGAACTGCCCAGAGAAAGCAAAAAAAAAAAAAAGGCAATATATCTTTCTTCAAAGAGTAGGATCACCCTCCCCTTTACAACCTAAATGTGGGTTGAAATATGTGATCTCAAAAGGCTACTGGCATGAAGATCACTTTGTTACTATTTCAGATTTCCAATAAGGTAAACCGTGTAAAATTTAATACATAACACATACCACAACAGATTGTAGTTTAACTTAAATATACAAGTAACAATAATAAACATATAGTGACAAAATCTGGATATAAAATGAGAAACAAGTTAATGGAAAAATTACTAACTCTCTCTTCCTTAAGGAAAAGAAGATTCTTTATATGATGATCTGAAACCGGTGAAATCTCATGAAGTGACTTGTAATGGACAAAATGGTACTTGCTGAGAAAATGAAACCTTGTTTATTACAATTACTCTTTACTTACAAAATCCTCAGCCTCAAACTGGTTGGGTACTTCTTTGTCTTCTTTTTTGCGGATTTCATTATCAGGTACGCTGTTTTCATGCAGTCCTTGGCCTTTTCCACAATGGAAAGTGCTGTTACGAGTACGGGAACCTCGACCATGGTATCCCCCACGACGGTTTATGTTTTCTGGACCATTTCTGCCTTGTGAATGCCAACCATTCCTCTCTTTTCGCCCAAAATGCCCTTGGGTTTTTAAATTTTAAAGAAATGCAATTACAATCAATTTTAAAGAATATTCATATTCTGCAGAATTGTTAAAGAAGTCAATAGCTCTATATACTGGGATACAATAGCACAGTAAAAAAGTTTTCATTCCCATAGGCAGCACGGAAGGATCTTACAAAACAGTGCCAGAGAAACAAGATAGCCAGCCAACACTACAAATCAACCTCTTTTTCTTGCTGCTCATTTATATGTTGCTGGCTAGGGTATTAACTCAACATTCTTATTCTATTCAAGAGAGAAATACACCTGGAATCACATTACTTTAACCAACCCTTAGTGCTCGCACCCTCTCCCAGAAGATGTCTTTCCATTAACATTCTTTTACTGCAGAATAGAAGCATAGATGAGCTACCATCATCAGACTTCTTTTCTAGCTAGTGATACAAAGAAATGATGCAAAGACATTCACAGTGTTCCATAAATTATACCTCCATTTGGCCGTCCAATGTTAGGATCAAACCCCTCTGATGAGTTGTGTCTTCTGCGATTTGCTTCATAACGATTTTCTGTCCATGAAAAATTTTCAGAATGCTTCTCAAAATTCAGCGATGACTGTAAAGGAGCACAAGTGGTAGGCCTGAGATCTGATTAATAACAAAACTTAATCATCAGAACTGTAACATGCACGTAGTTCACAACATATACAAGTCATTCTTACAAGAACCTTGAATGACAGACAATGCAGCTTGACCTCAAGTTCAGAGGTCAAGTTCAGAGCTGTGTTGCCATTTCTCAAGCTAACAAAGTGGAAGCTGTGACTTCTGCTCCAGGACACTGAAACACACTTTTTACATTGTGTCACAAATGTCTACTTTGTTTTGGCAGCAGAACAGAGCACAAGTGACGTGTGTAGCAGCAGAAGAAAAAAACTTTTTAAAAAAGGTAAGAAAGGACAGATCATCACAATTTCGAAGGCAGAAAAGAAGCCTGGGGTCTTAATTTGGATTTTCAGAGACTACATACATGCATTCCATAGAAAGCAAGGAGACACTTCCACCCAAGGCAGCTATATCAAAACAAAGCCTGATTCACTAATCTCGTCATTATAACTTATATAAGGCAAATACAAGTAACTATGAAATACAACTAAAACCTAAAATCAAAAGTGTAGAGATTCACAGATATTCAAATTTTCAACTTCAAAATTACAGAAATTTTAAAGAAACAAATCTTTAATATATCAGTAGGAAGTTTATAAACTAAAATCTTGAGAATAGCACTAAGAAATCTAATCCCATCCTGACTAGAATTCATACCTAAAGGTAACCAAAACCAAAAAACATCTTGCCTTACACAATCTGTGTCTTCCTTATAACTTCTGTCTGGGTGTACACTTAAAAATGCTTCCTTCTTCCCACCTACCCCACAGAGAAAATCACACACACAAAAAAAGATACTCTAAATTTTACAGACAATGCCACTAGAGAGCTCAAGACGCTGTTCAATATTCACTGCTTAAAATTCAAATTCAAATAGGCATGTATGTTCAAAACTCAAAGCATGTATTTCCAAATTGTACAGAAGTCAAATGTACAGGGACTACCCTCTCAATTTGAGACTTGGGAAGTGAATTACTTGACAAACTTGGAGAGAGAAAAACCAGAAAACTGCAAGAGATGATTAAAATATTTAAGTGCTTCAAAATTGCCAAATTAATATAAATATTTAAGTAAAAGGAAATCCTTTAAAAGTTTTTGAAGAAACTGTCCAAAATTTCAGAAAGTGCTAAATCTGCCAATCCGAGGTGAAATTTTAGAAGATAGCTTCACATGTTCATTTACAAAAAATCTCCTAATAATATTGCCTTTGGAATTAACTTTCCATTTTCTGTATTAACTACAAAAACAATAAACATTTTCATGAACTATAACTGAGAGCATTTTACACATTGCGTTTGAGCATGCTGTAGTGAATCTGAAGCTTTTAAACAGTGTGCAAAGATCATGCAGTTTGCATTTTCCCCACATGATGGAGGTACCACTCTGTGAAGCTTCTCAAGGCAGATATGACAGTAGGCTTTGTAATCAATAGGAAATTTATTGGCAATTTCTGGAGGTTGAGAAATTATGTGACTCAGTTCAGCTAACGAAGAAAAACGGAACGAAACAACACAGATTTTAAGAAATACAGTAAGTCCAACTGCTTAACAAGTAAAAGTGAACTTGCAAAAACTGAGCTTATCTATCTTCAATCCCCCATACCCTTTTAACAGCAATACCTGCTTAAAAGTTTTGTCTATATCCCAAGATGGTTTCACTATTCACAAAACCTTCCCATTCTACCTACCCATCAGCACCACTGCACTGACACAAATATGTTAGTTCCAGACCCAAACAAGACCCAGTGAGTGACAGATACACACCTATTTAGGTGTATTTTGCTGTGTAACTGATAGATGAGTAAAGCTTGCTGTCTAAAGTCAGCAATGGGTGAGATGGGTTTCAATCCAGCTGTAATCTGTATGTCATATTAGAAAGCTCATTCACAATCACAGCTTCCTGGTAGCATGTTTCTATAATGCCAGCCTTGAGCTATGTAAGGAAAAACATCTCAGCTACCAAGGGCTCAGGGGGAAAACCATACTCCTTAGGTGTAATCCCTGAAAGTGATTACACTTCAGGAAAATAAAAATTGACCAAGCAGAGCTCGTTTTCTCCTCCTCAAGTTTAAATGTTGTTGATACCATAGCCGCACCCCAGCCCCATTCTGCATGAAACATGAGACGCCTTGCCTTCCTCACCCCAACCTTCCTCTTCATCTCCATCCCTCTTTTCTGCTCTTCTGCTCTGCTTCCTTTGATACACAGGAAGCAGAAAATAAACCTATTTTAGGAAATAGAGGGGACAAGGAACCACAACATTTGAGACTTGTCTTGTAGGCGAATGACAAGTCTTATTCTGTAAACAAAGAGTCACCAAGCAGAATTAATATCCAAATGCACTGTATATCACAGAATGCTCATCACTGAGGAAGGAGGTAATACAGGGAAATAAGGTGCATTGTAACAATGGCACACAAATATTACAACAGAGTAAGCACACAACATGCAGCTTTGAAAGAGAAGAAAATCTAACTAAACACCATGAGCCAAAGATTCATGGAAGAGAACAGGAGCCACAAAATACACTTGCAATGAAATTTCACACAGTTTAGAAATCAGGTGACAAATGCACCCCATACCTCAGATACATTCAAAGTTTCAGAACTTACTTTTATCCTGCAATATTGACACATAAAGCAGGCAGGTAAAGCTCTTGCAGGAGATTCTTTAAATATGTCATGAAGATTGTTTTGCAATTATGATGCCATATTACATTAAGCTCTGAGTACTTTTCCAATTTAAAACATTTTAAATTGAAAAAGTCAGACCAAAAGAAGTGCATCAGAAATCACAGAGAAGGAAAACAAAGGCACTGGATCTTAATTTGGACTTTCAGAGACTAGGTATCCTGGAACAGATAGGCCTGATGTTCCCAGAAATAGACAATACTAAACGAAGAATCTAGCTAGGTCAGGTTAGAGGAGACATAAAAAGAGTGATATGAATAAGGACATTCAACGACCTGGCTAAAACAATGCATTTATGTGCATGTAGATACTTGATATATAATCAAAGTATTAGGAAGACAACTGACACAGCCAGCTATCTCTGCATTTAACAATACCACAAGCCTGTTGCTGGAAGCTTCTCAATGCTAAGCATTTTCCACGGACACAAAAGACTACACGATGTTTATACAACTATACTAAAGAAAAGCAAAGCCATTGTCACAAGAGCAAATATAAATATTGCATTCAAACTATTATAATGAAGATAGGTCTACAAATAGGGAAGCAGGTAACAGGAGTTTTAATATCCAGTGCTGACTCTGCTTCTGCATTTGCACAAATTAAGACTAGAATGATAGGCCAGGAAAAAACATTTCTGAGACTGACATACTCAAGACTTCCCTGAATATTTACAAATCCTAACAATTCAGAGATTGTTACTTCCCATTTCTAAGATAACTGTCCCATTACATAAAGTAATGATAGTCTAGGTTAAACAACCAGAGTGAAGATGCGTAACAGTGTGAGAGTACCACACTCCACCAGTAGCAACAAGCATTCCACCATCGACTGCAGAGCCATTTCAGAATGTCTAAAAAAGCATGAGTTTAAGCATCTGGATGATAGAATAATACTTCTGTAAAATTTACAGAACACAGAGAAAAATCAGAAGCAAGAACATCAAGTAAAATGCCCTGTCTTGGTACCTCTACCATAGAATACAATAATTAATTTTAAGCTCCTGATGAAGGCAATCTTAACCCAACAACAGTCAAGGCCAGGCATATGCTTCTTTCCACAAACTAAGCTGCTCAAGCAAAAAATTCTAGTGGAGTCATCTGTCATCAGAGTATTCATGCAGAGATTTGCATTTTTACTGTGAATGAGGTTATGACATTGAGACTTCACTAATAATGGGTGTGCCTTCTCAGAAGAACAACACAAAGCATACCTTTGTTGATGATGGTGGAGTAGGAAAATTAAGCCAGGCTGGAGCAAAGTCATGCTGCGCCATTTAGGTCCAGTCTCTACGAATCAATGAAAAAAGGCTTAGCACCTCATGGTGAGTCCCTGTAAGCAGAAGAAAAGAAATGAACCCTCTCAGATGCTTATGTTACAAGGGGATTACACTTCTTGTCTTTTGTTCAGTATTTCTCTTCTGTTTTCCCATATTATTTTCTCACGGATCTGGTTTAGAATCTAACCATCCTCATCTCGTTTACTGCATCAAACCTCTGCTTTTATTACTAAACTGTCACACAAATCAAATATATCACAGGAATCATGAAAATACAACTGTAACATTTCTTCCTTTGTTTCTTCTTGAAAATGGGATAAAGCACCTTGTGTAAGGTCTGATCCAATATGCTACGGCAAAATTAGCTTGCTGAAATACTTTCTGGTACTATCTGGTACCTGACAGGATTTCAGGAGCTATTTTATTAGCTTCCTAGAAGCTGATTTTTTTAAATTAATCCCGAACAGTTAGTCTCAGTGGCCATATGAAAGTTCCTTATATAAAACCTAGACACTTGGGATCATCACAAACCTCATAATGTCTCTAGGTTCAATGAAACAGAGAGTCTACACGTCCAGAGTGTCAACATCCACTAAAATTATCTAGTTTGTAAATGGGCCAAAGAAAGCAATAGCTTACAATTAAAACAAGAATACTTTTTCTACCCTACAGTCTTCTCACAGGTAAGAACACTTCTCAGTAAGCACGAGAATGAAATGTAATGGAAACTGTATTACCTGAAGCTGAACTGTAGCACAGACAGGAAAGAAATGGATGAAACACTGCCTGAATTATACAAGGGTAACTCTGATGCTAGTCACTGCAAAATGGTTGATGACTCAAAAATATTTTAAATACGATATATACACTATTAGAAATTCAGCTAGTGAAAACATAATAACACCCACACATATTTCATAGGGAGACCCAAATAAATGTGTATTCCACATCTCTGCACAGCAGAGTGCAAACCTGTTAGTGAGCACAAACGTAGCTCACTTTGATCCATGGCTGCTGTAACGTGAGTATTAGTAAGAGACGTGGAATCTGAACTTGGTAACTCATAATTATTGTTGTACTCTGACCTGAACCAGAACATCACAGGCTGTTGCAGATTTCCATTGACTGACAAGACTATTCCAGCTTCTAAAAGGAAGTCTTACAGATTCGTTACATTTAACTTAATGTAAAACTGCACCTAAATTGAGCTGCTGGCTCTTTTCAGTGACCTAAGAGCGTACTTAAGTTTTTAGGTACCTCCAACACCATAGTTACACTGTAAGGTAAGATGCACAATAATTACAGTCAAACAGAGACAAGGTTAAAGGTATGTCTCACTGAAATAACTGAACTATAAATTACTCTGCTGAAGTCATTCAACACTCACTCCTAAACTAACTTCAACAAAAATTCCAGAGACATAAGTATTCCAGTTACATCAAACTAGAAAAATACAGATGAACAAAGTTCTAGAGTCAATGAACCATCACAGAAATGGTTTCTCTTTCCAAAATGAACCATGTTCACTTTTACAGATATATCCCATTCAAAAAAATTAAACAAAAGAGCATATGTTTACAAATGAACCAATATGAGAGATGTCAAATTAAGAAACAACAAATCTGAGCAGATTCCAGCAAGAAAAAAATTTTATTCTCCTTCAATTAGACCAGTTCTCATCTCCAAGCAGAATAATCACGAAATTGTCAGAAATCATCAAGACAGGTTTTCAGTACTGAAAGATCAACCTGACAACAACGAAGACTTCAGACTGAGGCACTTACAGTCGGAAAAACAATGAGTAAGATTAGGTTTGTACTAAGTAAGAACATAAAAAGATTCCACAAAGTATTACCAAGTTATTGGTGCATCAGCTATTAAGTACAGGACAACAAATACACTTACTTAATAGACTTATCTTACTGTTTTTTACAAACTAGTCAAGATTCCTAACATTATTTATGCAACTGCCATGAGAAGAATTTGTTATTACCTAACTAACATCCTTACCTTTTATCTTTTGCACAAAAGATTGGGTGATCACCAAGTATTCAAGGACTGGAAAGGTGTTTTGCAAAAAGACCTTTTCCCACAGCTCACTGACACTGTCATTTCTTCATGCAAAAATTATTCTAGAAGCAGACTCAAGCCTTCCTCATGTGTTCAGCTAAAAAAGCTCCAAAACCGTTTTTAATAGTGCTACTCTATCAGATGATTCAATTCCTTTCTTAGAAAGCAGTGTAACAAAATGGTAAAGACATAGGCCTGGGCCAAAACTACGCAATAATCAGAGCACAAAGTCAGCAAATGAATATATATGTAAATTTCAATAAGTCCATAAAAGAATAACTTCTAGGGCTAAATCTTCCAAATAGTTTTGATAAAAAACAGCAAGAACAAAAGCACAGATGTACTTCTAGAACACTACCTGAATAAATTCAGAGGTTTACAGTCAAGGACTAACATGAAAAACAACTCCTGCAGATACTGAATACTCCACACCAAAGTCAAGAAAACATTTTCTTTCATCTAATTGTACATATGATTGGTTTAGCAATTAGACATGGGAATGGAGAGTACTTTTATTACTAAACCGTTCTAACCTTGAATAGGCAAAAACATCCCAGCCGTAATTGAACTGGGAAACAAAGCGCATGTCAGGAAAAGATATTTTTAAACTGCTTTAGAGGACACAGCCTGCCCAGCTTAAAGTTGCTGGTTCTGTATTTTACCAGGTTTCATAAACATTCTTATAGCTGCTAGCTTTCTCATGTTGCCAATAAGTTTGACCTATATATAAAAACATTTTTAATATGAGCATGATGTCTGTTTAGATTATTTGACATATATTTGATAGCTCTAGGATACTCTTCATTCTCAGGAAGATATTTTTGATAAATTGAAAACAGATCACAAAATGCAAGACTGGGATGTCAGCAAGGCAACTCTGCTGACACAAGCAAGATTTACTATGCTTAAACCCTTCATGATCAGCTTGGTTGCCAACACTAGTGTTTCTTGCTTGTTTTCCAACTTATGCTAGACTAACAATTAGCAAACTATTCTGCAAGACATTGTAACGTTAAAAAGGTCCTTTCTACCTTCTTTCCCTGCTACTCAGGTCCCCTACCTAAGTTACACCAAAAAGTCAGACACGTGTCTGCATTCTGTGTCCACCAAACCACTTGCAACCTTTATTCAGATACGTACTATCTTTAAATAACCTTTAAATTTTAAAAAACAGCATTTAAAGTATCTCAAGAGAATGAAGCTCAGTAGCATGACCCTACTTTAATTAAATCATGAATACAATTTAACTGAAATATAAATAAAACATAAAAATGCATTTAACTGAACATAAATTAACTGAAATGAAGAAACCATATGTCTACTGGCAAGTTTTCTCTTGCATATACACCACACAAATGCTGTTCAGTAATACGAATAAAGCAGCTGATGTACTCCCAGCATAAATACAGCTATCAGAAATAAACTTAGTGAGGTAAACATCACAGATCAAACACAATTCCAGACCTTTCAGAAACTCTCTTGATAACAAAAGAGTAGGCCCAAAATTTATCATGAATGTTTAATCCACCATTCCTTACCAGCACAAATCTGCTGTTCTTTAACCAAACTGTGGCAAAAGCTAACTTGGCTCAGGCTGCCTGCTGCTGAAGCAGAGCTGCACAATTTCAGAAAGAAAAAGGTACTGAAATACTTTTATCCTCACACTATTAACACTCAAATGCATTTTAAATGTCTTTGATCAGTCTGGTCAAACTACTGTCTCATCTCACCAATAGCCTCTTGTGACCAATTCAAGTAATGTGTAGTGACTTCAGTAAGCAATGTCTTCCACAGCCCATAAATTCAGACAAAAGTAATGCATTGCTGTATTGTGGATAACAGAATAGTTTACAGCAAAGAAAGAATTCCTGTTCTTAAGTTTTATGTCTTGAGGGCTGGGATCTGAAAGTCTGTAAAGCATTTTGCTTCAAGTAACATGCAATAATTAACCCAATATTCAACTAAATAAAATTTAATTCTACAATTTTGTGATGTATGATCGTCAATAATAAGGCAGTAACTGCCAAGGAATAATGAACAGCTGGTTCCAGATAATGTACAGTGAAGAGACTTGTCATAAATACTATTCAGTCATCTACTCTGAGACACATGAAGCTGAAATAAGAACACTGCACCAAATACACTCAATCAAAACACAGAAATTATTGGGCTGGGCTTTTTTTATGGTTGAGTCAATAAGGTTCTTTTGTGATAGAAACTATTTCTCACCAGTTGTAAAGCAGCTGGAAACACTACCTTCTAAACAAATTGGTGTTATCTGAATAGCATTTGGGGAAAAATCATGTATTGCCTCTGTTTCGGAAAACGTAGTAACATGCTAAGAAAAGTGAATCAGAAAGCAACTGCATGAATCAGGAGTCAAGAATTCCAGGAAAAGGCTAAGAAACAACACCTAGAGTCAACACCCAAACCCTGCAAAAACAACAAAAATAAGCTTAAACAAGTATCATTAGTTTATCTCGTGCAAAACAAATTAAACAAAGAAATCAAACATTAAAGAGTATAAGCAATTTTCCCCACACTACTAGGTTTTTCTTTTTATATCCCCACAGAGAAAGATACAAGTGAAATCACACTTAAAAATAACAGCACAGGAATTCAAGATTTTACTTGGTACAATAAAGAACTATTTCAGTGATCAAGGACAAGAAAAGCCTAAAGAAACTATTTGACTTACTTTGCCTCACAAAATGAAGACATAAGATTTATTTAGAAAGTAGTTATGAACACCTGAAGGAGTAAATTTCAGCAAGAAAGGAGATGTCTCCATCCAAAACACCACCAGAATCACAAGATATCAATCATAGTAGATTGAGGGTGGACAGACACGTGGTCCTGAAGATCAGAAGAACAATATTCTGAAACATCTTTAAGACTTGGACAAATATTTGAATTTGTTAATTTCTATTATGCTTCTAAATCCAGCCCTAATAATTGTAACTAAAGTGTTTAACGTCCAGGATGATGTATGACACAAAGATAACACTGTAAAAGTTTCAGTGCTAACAAGGCAAGAATAATGTCTCTCCAGCAACTTTTTTCTCTCCACCCTGCTACTTGAAATCAATAAACACTTTAAGAAGTAACTTTTTATGCATGAAGAACACCCACTTCAACCAACATATAAGTAAAATTCTGTTTTTTTCCTGCACTAACACAGATAGAATTCACTATGGTACAAAAGCAGAATACACCCTTCTACTCATGAACTTTCAGACTAACTTGCTTTCAATCACCTTAGCAAAGCACTTCCTCAAACGTCATCTAAATATTAAAATTTTCACCTTATGTGCAAAATTTAATTAACTATTACTGGGACAAGCAAACTTACTAACATTTAAGTTTCATTTGCAAAGCTTGTTCAAAAACTAAAACCTCCACCATGAAGTTCTCACACAAAACAGGGACATGAAATACACAGATCAAGAAGATCCAGATAAACTATCTGAAACAGTGTTATGGAGTACATCTTGGCTTTAACAAACACAATTTGTCACATTTTAATAAAGTAATGTAATTTCTTGCAGTAAAAATTAATTTAATACTTTTTTTTAATTCCCTTTTTATTTACCAGGAGAGGGATGAAGTAAAAACTGCTTGTTCATTCTCACACCATTTGTGCTAAATTTTGCACTGCTGCCACCATAGTCATGTTAGTCATGGATTTCATGCCCTTCACTCTGGGACAATTCCACTGAGAAGGCAGACTGGCAGTATGTAGCAATAATTTCAAACCACTAGTGAAGCCTGAGAGCACCACAGGCTGGCACAGTGCAGAACCCCAGCAAGCATCTGCTACTCCAGACTGTATCTGCATAGCATATCAAAAATGGGAATACACTTCAGTCACATACCAGACTGAGTAGAGGGTAACTGCAGAGCCACTATAGACAGAATCGTGTGCATTTATTACCTTACTTAGCTACAGCACTATACCAGGAAGCAGCTGTGCTGCCAAAAGTTAAGAAGCCAAAAGATGACACATGAAGATAGACCTAAACTATTTTTCCCCTATGCCAGGCACCTATAAAAAGCTGGAAAAAGTCAGCAGAGACAAAGCTCTAAAATAACTAAAATTAGAGCTAAAATGAAAAACAAAATACCCTAAAAAATAAGTTAAACTAAATTACAAATAAACTAAAAACAAAACTAAAAAATGAAAATAAACAAAATTTTAGTAAAATGAAATAGGAAAGTCTCCAGCTCAAACGATGGAAAATCTACAGTTTAAGCAGACTACTTTCACAGAGTAGAAAGTCATACCATGTCTTCTGCACTGCTCATGAGAACCCAGTAGAACAATAGCAAATTCCTTTACAGAAGTATTAATCTGACCTTAAATGTATCATGAAAACAAAGGCTACTGAGGTCTGGAATAAACTGGTTACACAAAAACATAATTCACCTGATCACTCCAGGTCCATTTTAAAGACAATTCTTTACCCAGAATTTCTCCTAGTTTTGATTGTATTCATCAAACCTTTGCAACATTAATAAAAAAATCTACACAGCACTAAAAACAGTCACAGAGCATCCCAAAAGGGCATAATATTCTACAGGAATTAGAAAAGTGACAACTGGGAGAATTTAGCTTGAGGCAATCTCTGCATTGTCTGTGTAAGTGGACAAGAGAGCCCATAGATCCATAGATAGCAGGGCAAAAGAAATTACCTTCTGAAATGTTAAAAGAGCAGAGAAAGCAGATGTAATCAAAGCATTTGGAATTTCAATTCCATGTTTTGTTTTCTATAAACAGGTCAAATAAGACAAAAAAATAGGCCTGATTATTAAGACAGAGAATCCTAAAAGGACCATGGCATATAAAATAATATGCATTTACATTTAAACACTGTGATTTTTTTCAGATTTTCATTATTCAGTTTAAGTAGCTGTTACTGGACAAAATACATTTAGCATGACTTTTTTAATATACTCACCTATAAACACAATAACAATTTCACAACTCCCAAGGATCAAGTGTAAAAATATGTAATCCTACCTTTTTTTTTTCCAGGTCCACACCCTTCACAGATTATAGCAGGAAAGTCTCACCAATGCAACTCTTTATGACAAAGAGGCCAATGAACCTTAGGCACCACCTTGTAACAAAGCTACTTTACAACATCTTTGGATGGAAACCTGTCTTGCTCTTATCCCAAGAGCCTCTAGTCCCATCAACAGTATTAACAAAACTGAAGTCTCCCTCATCATTCTCACCTTCACACAATTCTATGTGAGAAGTGAGTTTAATGGCTTACTAACTTTAAATTTGGAAAGGACCTTCTGAAAAATTAAAGTATAACATCCAGAGATAACTCTGAAAGACTAATGGCCAACTTGTACCTCCCTAGAACTTCAAACCAAGTGTCAGCCTCTGCCCATTGAAAAGATACTGCAGTCCCTTTATCATCTTTGCTATCCTTTACTGGACTCTTTCCACCAAGTCCCAACCTTTCTTGTATCAGGGAGCCTGTAACAGTGCTACATGGCCTGTAATGATGACACAGTCCCCCAAGTGTGGCTTCCACAGGGCATACAAGACAAAGCTGAACTCCCTTTGACCTGCTGCCAAAAAGTCTTCCTAACGTGGCCCAGGATGATGTTAGCTTTACTCCTTATGAGGATGCATTGATGGCTCATGGTTGGCTTGCTGTTCAACAGGTTCTTCTCTGCATCTGCCATATGCAGTTGCTACTCCAGAAAATTCAAATTTTCCTCCTGTCCAGGTTCTTCTGCACAGTAACACAAGCATCAAGTGTATCAGCCAGCTCTCCCCATCTTGTATTACCTGCAAACTTGCTGACGGTGAGTTCTGCCCCACTATCCAGGACTTTAATGAAGACGTCCAGGGGCTCCACTACTGAACCCTGGGGTCCACTTTAACAACTTCTTCCAAATGGCCTTTGTGCCACTGATTACATCCCTGATGAGCTGGGTCTGACCATTCAGATAGTTTTGGATAACTCATTGCTCACTTCTCCACACATACTTGTCAGCTTTTCCATGATAATGTCATGGAAGACAACATCAAAAGCCTTACTGAGGTCAAGACAAACACCATCCATTTATGGCGTTTATCTCTCTTCATCTACCAAGCTAGTCACCTCACTGAGAAGATTACTAGCTTGGTTAAGTGCGATTTCTCACTCACCTGCCTGTCCTTCACATCTTTAGAAAAACATTTCCAGGATCAGCTGCTGTACAACCTTCCCAAGGACTGAAGTGAGGCTGACTGGCCTGTAGGGCCCGGGATTCTCCTTCTCATCCTTTTAGATGACAAGACTATTTGCTCTCTTCTCTTATTCAAGAATGCCTCCCAATGACCATTTGACCTCTCAAAAGATAATAAGGAATGGCCTCACAATTACATCAGCACTCATGGAAGAATGCAAACCTCATCATGGAACCCTCTGCACCCACGAAGGCATCCTGTCAAGCCCCATACAAGCTATTTAAGTGTTCCCTAACCTGAATTTTTCTTCATGGAGGGTGGAGAGAAAAGCACAGAAGAACTTGAAGATGACAAGGACATGAGACCAGAGATGGTCCCCACCCAATTTTAAGGGCGTTCTTCAACTTGTCTAACCGGTATTCAGCTGGGAGAGACAGTCCCACTGGCACTGAACAAATCCAACCTCGGGAAAGTCTCTTCCAGTGAACAAAACAGAAGTATTTCTCTGGCTCAGAAAGTTGTCTTCAACACTTAAAACACTTACTATAGATAAGATACATTTGGTAACACTATTTGTCTGAACTATGAGAATAAATAAAAACAGTTTTGCTTCTTCATAATGTTCTAAGATGAAGAAACAGATAATACAGTGCCATTACTGTAATAAGAAAAATATAGGCAAATAACATTGTAAAATAGCCAAAACTCCTACACTATAAATATTTAACCTACCTAAAGTCGTGTCCTTTTGGAATGAATTTACCATAGTAATAACTATGCCCTATTTAAATGGAGTTGACCAAAATTGTGTAGGAAAAACAAATTTTAAAATAAAGCTAAATTTGAGGGGAAAAAAGCCCTGACAGTTGAACCCATGACCAGAAGACTAGGAAAATCTAGGAAAAACAATTCTGTAGTTTTAGCTTCTATAGTTACGCTCCATCTCTGTGTAGTCTACATCATTTTACAGGAAATAGTTACTGAGACACTTGGGAACTTGATAGATTATCAGAAGACCACTACAATAAAAGGGAATATAAACTCAAACAGCTAGGAATACTTGAAGCTTGTGAACGGCACTTCAAATTTAGTAACAGTGACGGGGGGAAGGTTCAAGCCATGAATTCACAAAATTAGAAGGGCAACAGGAATTCAAATTTCTTGATGTTACCCAAAGATCAGTTCAGAAGTTGAGTAAATTGATTTGCAGAGAGAAAACCACCGACAGAATAAATGTTAAAAGCACTGAGATGATATGCACATTCATATTTTCCAGAAAAGTCTAGAATTAGCATGTATGCATATCTAAGTGGCGCATTCCTATGATCTTTTATCTAATACCTCACAGATTATTATTACAGAATATTGTCCTGGATTAATGATA
>VZRM01004864.1:0-27717 GCA_013397955.1 Grantiella picta
AAAAAAAAAAATCCAACTTATTTCCTCTCAATCAAGCTTTACACATCTTTTGCTATTAAAGGTGAATTGAATCTGGACCCTTGCCAGCTCACCTGGTCAACCACCCATTTTATAGCTGGAGGAGTCAGGTTTGGCTCCATCCTTCGGGAGATTTCTACCTGCTCACTATGGAAGTGGTTGACCAATATGGCAGAGATGCCCATCTATAACCAGCCTGATGGCTGGCATACTTTTGAAACATGGGACATGTGGGTCCAAGACCTAGAAGGCAGTAAGGGTTTGGAAGCCTCTATCCAAGGTCAGAGAGCTAATTACTGTGCTGCTGGGTAAAGCAGGATGGCATGGGGCACTCTGTTCCGTGAAGTCATGCCTGTTCAGAGGATGCCTGCTGGATCAGGTCACACTGGCAAGTCTGTCAGGGAGAACACCTTGTGTATGAATCCCACAGGATCTGGGGTTAGACAAGTGCCAAGCTGCTAAGAGTCATCTAGTCAGAGACTGCTCTTGCAAGCAGCAGAACATCAAAGACCTGCAGGGTTAGCTCACGTGAAAGGCAGCTATGCCTTATTTTAGTACTTAGA
This sequence comes from Grantiella picta, assembly GCA_013397955.1. NCBI lineage: Eukaryota > Metazoa > Chordata > Aves > Passeriformes > Meliphagidae > Grantiella > Grantiella picta. The sequence continues at coordinate 582 of VZRM01004864.1, forward strand.
TAGGGACTGTCATGACACCTGATGATTTTTGCCTTTTCTTTCTTATACACCCTTTTTTACATTTTTTTACATTTATATATCCTCTGTATCCTCTATACCCTTAACCAACATGCTTGTAGTTTTTATAATCTGATATTCTATCTTAGCTTTGGAGTTCTGCAAGGCAGAAAAACCAAACATTCACAGTAAGAAGTCAGAAAACCCTATGCTATCCAAAAACTTCAGGTTTCAACCTTGGTGAAGCTCTCTCTCTAGAACATATTTTGTAAACTGAGCTCTAGCCTCCTTTGGGGGGAAGTTTCTTTAGAAGAGGGGGACATTACTTCATTTATTAAGTTTCTCATTGGGCAATTATATAGGCAGACATACTAATTTTCAAAGACTCTGAAAATTGTATATACATTATATGGTCTGCATCTGGGTTTGTTCTGCCCTTGAAGAGCTGTGCACCTAGGATCCTATTAGAATACCAAAGTACCCCTTTATCCCTTTAACCGTGTCTGCNACCCTATGCTATCCAAAAACTTCAGGTTTCAACCTTGGTGAAACTCTCTCTCTAGAACATATTTTGTAAACTGAGCTCTAGCCTCCTTTGGGGGGAAGTTTCTTTAGAAGAGGGGGACATTACTTCATTTATTAAGTTTCTCATTGGGCAATTATATAAGCAGACATACTAATTTTCAAAGACTCTGAAAATTGTATATACATTATATGGTCTGCATCTGGGTTTGTTCTGCCCTTGAAGAGCTGTGCACCTAGGATCCTATTAGAATACCAAAGTACCCTTTTATCCCTTTAACCGTGTCTGCCTCGTAAGTCTAAGACCAGCCAAAAGGCAACAATCAAGGATGTGCACACATTCCCTTCATGAATTCATGTCTTGGACTGCAACTAATTTCTCTCCTCTGTAGAGTTTCCATAAGGTTTTAGGATTTCTCCCCATATGGATGTATGTGAGTAAAGAGCATGGGAAATCTGATCATTTATACAAAATGTAGGTACACAGATCATGTTCTTCTATAAGTGCATCATTGCTTATTGCTGCCATGACTCTTCATATTATTGATGATTCCTGGCAGAATGGAGAGACAGCACAAACTTCAAATAAACCCAAAACCAAATGAGTATCACATATGGTGTGTGTTCATTCATGCACCGGATGTACACACAGAAAACTCCCTTAATAATATCCCACTCATAGCACACAGTTAAATAGAGGAATCTCTTTTCTTCAGTGCAATACAGGAATGTAGGAGAGAAGAGATTATTTGGCAAGCTCATTTTTTCAAGGACAAAAAGTTGTCTGATCCTGTGCACTGAACCACAAAACCACACAGACACTCACACACAGAATTGCTCATACCCATCTCCTGGAGAGTAGAAGTGGGGCCTCCAGAAGGCACACCTCCCCCAGACGCTCTTGCTTCATGGGACATCATTGATGAAGCAAGGGATCCTCCTCTGATCCCAGAGGAAGTGAACCCAGCATTGCGGACATTCTGGTCAGACATTTTGCTTTCTGCTGGTCAGAATTCCAGTGCTGCACTGAGAGGCTCAGCCCCTCTATTTATACACTGCCCAGCTGAGAGTGAAGAAATGAAACTACTGCCATGACAAAGAGTAGTGGAAACTGAAACTAATCCTCTGCTGGGAAATGAAACTGAACGTTGTCATCTGGCCTTTTTATTGCTGTTGCCAGGTTGAAATTTAGGCAAACCAAGTAATTTCCTCTTATGATACTAAAACAATTTACTAGTGTATGAGTAATCGTTTGGCAACTGATGTGGCTCAAAAACAAGGTTTTGAGTACCTATTACCTATTGGGTGCAATGCAAAAGGTTTTCACTCTTTTGCATTGCACCCTGTGGTACTGAATTGCACCTGTAGAAGATACTCTCTTGTTTTAAGAATTTATAGAGCTCTGAGTAAAGACAAGAGATAAAAAGGCAGCAAAGTTCTGGCATGCAGAGACTCCAGCCTTTGTTGGTTATAGCACTCAGAGTTCAGCTGTGGTACATCTACCCCTGAGAACACTGGTTTACACAGAGCCGGAAATCAGAACTCAATTAACAGTGGATGGTTGGAATTAATTTCTATATGGAGGGGACTGTGAGGGGACCTTGTGCTGTACGAGCAGATTGACACAGATGTTTTGCTCTTCTTCATGCAAATCTTGCTGAAGCAGAGCCTCTGTTTTTAATGAACAAACCTTTGCAAATAGCACACAGTCCTTTATCACACCTTTCTTAGCCAGTAGTTTAAATAATGCTCATTAAAAGTCCATGGACCTACTGCCTTAGGTAAAGAAGAATATCTGATTAGGTCACACTACCACAAGAATGAGGAAATACACAGAATAAAACTATACTGTTTTCACAATTGTATAATACCTATGTATTCTACATGGTGGTTTATAGAACAAAGAATACTAAGTCTGTTCCTCTTTTCTTATATGTGCTATTTGTCTGAGCAGTAGAATAAATGGTCCACCTACAACTGAGCAGCAATGCTCTTTTATCTCTTTTCTTTCATTCAACTTTTCTTTAATTCATATATGTTAGTTTTCTTTAATTCTAATGTCAGTTACTTTCTTTAACCCCATAGTTTCTCAGGTTCCTCATTTATCATTTTGAACTACTTAATGTTACAGAATATCTAAAGTTGAAGCAGGCAAAATTTCATATAAGAATAGGACAACGAATGCCTTCTTCAAAGTCACAATGAAACCAAAAATGTCACTTTCTTTGTACATATTGCTATAGATCCTTCCTTCAAAAATAGTAAAATCTTTTGGTGCTTTGTTAATACAGTGTCTTTAATATTCCATACAGCTCATTAGGAAATAATGATAAACTCTGACAAAGCCATGAAAAACAAAGGCTTTACAAGCTACAGAGACTCTATATAAGGTGACATTTTACTCAGTCTTAAAACACAAAGCATGATGTATACACACAAAGTTGTTTAACTAAAAATAATTAAAACTGGATATATTAAAAAGTTTTGTTGAACGAAAACTGCCTCAAGGCAATTCAGATTGTCAGAGACATCAGAAAATAAGCAGGGAAAGAAGAAATTACTAGAAGTCTCATAAAAATAAGATGAAGAAACTCAGTGTAATAAGGAAAAGGAAGACACTGAAGGGATTCAAGAGAAGCCTCTGTTTATAAGTGTGCCATGGACCTGGTCAGGAAGGAGGTGGCTCTAAAACCTGCCTTGTGGTTGCAATGAGTTGGATGAGGGACATGAGAGTAGGTGCAGAGGACTCAGTGCTGAAAACTGAGTTCTGCTTACCTTCATGCTCTTCTTACTGAAGCGGCACAGCAGATGTAAGCCACGGAAAAGTTCTGAAGGGGTTTGCTTTTACTTGTTCTCGGTTTATTATAAAAACTTGGGACAACCTTTTGTATGAAAATGAATGAAAACAGGGTCAATCTCTTGTATCTGTGTCAGAGATGGATCTGCCGTTAGGTCTTAGCAGCCATGGCCAGTCTGCCCTGGGCCTTCAGTCTCTGCCTAAACAGTTCTGTCAGTGCATTTGTCTGCAGCTCCATCACAGCCACATTTCATTGATCCAGGATGAGCTGCAGCCTGCCTTCTTGGCTTGACCTTGAACCTGCCTGGTTAGCAAGGATAGACCTGCCCAGAAACCACTGGACTGTGATCAATCATGGCTACTACCACCAGACCTGAACATGATTTGGTGACTCATATTCCTAGCTTGACCTTGGACTTGCCTCTGCAAACTTGCCTGATGATTTGGACTCTTGGTTCAATCTGCTTATCATCTCTGGATATGCTGTGCTTGTCTCCCTTCCTGGGACAGCATCTTGCTGTGCCCTGCCAATGTATGAGAATGACACCACAGCCTCCAATTTAGAAAGACACAGTGTCACTGCTGAAGTGGGATTAGGAAAAGAACCCAGTCCTTGAGCCTCTCTCTCCACTAATTCATCCAGAAAGATGTTCTGCTTTTCCTTTCACCCCATGGGTTTGTGTGAGACATTTTCCTAATGGTTCCCTACCTTTTTTTACTGACATTTCTAGTTAGAAAGGATAGCTTCCAAGATGTTAGGCAAGTGTGGTTAATGTTCAGCTGTGTTTTCAAGGAGACTGGCACAGAAGCAGTAAGGCAGTTGTAAGATTTTGTGGACTGTTTGCCAAAAAACCAAGCAGTGATAATTTAAGAGCCAAATGGATAGAACTTCTAGTTAAAGTACAGAAGGAAAAAACCCCCACAACTCATTTTTATCACTGAACTTGACATTATAACAGTAAATTTGACCTGGGAGTATACCTGGGTAAGTTAGCTACCCCATTCCAGAAACTAAAAATCGTATAGTTGATCGGTGGTGTGAGCTGACCTGAAAAGCATCCAGTGGCATTTTTAGGCCTGAGAGAATGAAAAATCAAAGCCATGAATACCAAGAGCATGACTGCCCTTATTTTCAGTATCACTGCAATTTCAGTTGCCTTAGGTGCAGAAGCATTTAAACACAGAGCAAAATGTTTAACTCTCTGAGTTTCAGGTTCAAATGAAACCCTTAGGTTTCATTTGAACCTGAAACTTAGGTCACACCCTGTGTGCTCTTTGAAATTAATTGGAAAGCCAGAGGCTTGACTGGAAGTACTCTGAAAATTTCAGTGGTGGGCATTCTTTTCTTCTTCAATTAAAAAGAAAAAAAAAAAAAAAGAAAGAAAAAACCAAAAAATATGCTAAGATGAAAACATCAAACAAACCAATGCAACCAGATGTGCAGGCAGCTCTTCTATATTTTGCTTAATCACTTATGTCTGTGGATGTAAACCACTGTGTCTCTTTGCAATATTTTCTTTGCAGTCCCCACTGGTGTGCCACTTAGAGCTATTTACCTCATAGTGAAGCTGGGCAGCTGATCACAGACTTTAATCTCTGCTTTTGGTAGTCACCTTTTTTATTTCGATAACATGTTCATTGAAATCACTTTTTCATAAACATTTTCCCATAAACCTCTGTTTCAAAAGAGATTATTAAAACAGCTTTTAAACAATTAATCTTTTGAAGCGTTTAATTGAAGGAAATAAACCTGTAGAGAATCTGACTGAACCAAAGATCTTCAGCATCCAAGATTATCTATCTGTCACCCTCTGACCTATTTCCTTTACATACTTTTTAATTTTTGTAGCAATTATAGTGTATATGGATAATACCTATTAGCATATTTATGGTCATTGCTTCATATTTATTGTCTGCACAACTCATTAATCTTCATCTAGTGTGTAAGGCTGACAGCTCAATCTATTTTGCAATCTCTGGGCAGCAGCCATATCCAAAAAGCTTTTGTTTCCCTGTAAATAAACTGTGTTCAGGACCAGAGGACAATGGTACATCATGCAGTGATTGACACAAGCCATGGCTGCTAATCAAAAGTAGATTTTATTACCAGCTGAGTCAAGTGCATTATGGGGCCATTGTTCTAGTGCTGTCAGGGCAAGAGCATACGTAGTCAGTCACCTTCTCAAGATGGGTTGATTGTTCTCCAAGATTAGACAGAGTTGCCTTATTATCCATCCCAGACAACAAGGCATCTCACCCAAACAGACGCCTTTACAGAAACTGCCTGTACATTGAATTGATTTGAATTGCTAATGCATAATCTGTCCAGCACAGATGTGCAATGAATATTTGGATGTTGTTTTGCATGTCAGTTGAGAAGACTGAATGATGAGGTGATGATCGTTCAGTGATGGGTACTGGACATTTGCCAACAATTGAGTTTGAGCACTTTCCCTGACAGTAATCAGATCAGCTTCCAAAACGTCTTTTCTTCAATTCACTGACAATTTATGTTAGAAGATAATGCAACTCTCTCACAGTTAACACAGTTGGCAGCAATTTGCATTTTCTTCGTATAATTAAATTTTTCATTTCACCCAAGAAGAAATACACACAAGCCGTATATAACTGATACTCCAAGACACTTCCAAAGTAACTCCACTTGAATAAGAGGCCATCTAGATAAGCCCAAACTGGCAAAATTCTCCATAATACATGTAGCATTAGTTTTATTAGTTATAAAGCCACATTTGCTTGGGAAAAATAAGAGCCTTGTTATCAAGCCATATTAAGTAAGGTCTCACAAAAAACCAGCTAATGAATAGCATTTAGCATATGACCATCATCATACTTAGGGTAGGTCAGCAAACACAATTACCTGTTTTAAAAAATTTTCAGTGTCTGTGAGGATTGGCATAGTGTAAAATAAGGACAGAAATGAACCCCAAAAGACTGATATTATGATATCATGGGACTGATACGAGCTCACACAGTGACATAACACGACTCATGTGAATGTGAAAGAGGTCTTTATGCAGTCGTAATCATAGAATCATACAAAAATTTAGGCTGGAAGGAAGCTCTGGAGATCATCCAGTCCAGCCAAGGAATTACCCTATTACTTACTCAGAGACACATTTGGTTGAGTTCTAAGTATGTCCAAAGATAATGATTCCACATCTTCTCTGTGGAACTTGGTCCATTATTTGACTACCCCAATAGTGATTTTTTTTTCCCTGTATATCTAGTCAGAATTCTGCAAATTATGTCTGTTGTTGTACTTCATCTGTACACCTCTGAGGAGATTCTCCATCTCCTTCATATCCTTCATTACTTCAAATCCAAATAGAACAGCTAAAACCCTACCATTAGGACATAAGTAGCTAAAAAGCTATTGATAGCTTAGAAAATCAGAGGCTTGCAGCTCTCTGAAACCTAAGAAATTTTACCTTCTAACTTTATTTAGGTATATGTCTAGTGAATCTCTAATAATATAACCAATCACTTTTCTTCGGAAATATATAATAATGCTTCTCAAGAACTTCTAGAGCTCTTTTTAGAATATATATTAATTGTTGCATGGTGTTTTTCTGTCTTTCAAAAGTAGAAATGAGTACTCAGGACTGTGTAACAGAAGAAAGAATGACTTCATTTAACTTGCTAGTCTTTCTACTAGTCTAATTTATTATAGCTAGGAAACGACTGGGAAGTGATTGACTAAGAAGTTTTATAGCCAAGGTCAGAAAGTAGTTTACAGGTAAGTCATATAATATTTTCATATGTCATCCTTTTTCAGAATTAGGCTATGTGTGTGTCATTTGGATTTTTATTATAATTTTCATCTGTCAAAAGCAAGACACCATCATCCCTGAATTACAGATGAAACAAATCACAAAGTTGCACTGGTGGATTTTGGGGGGAAGAAAATTCTAGATTTGGAAGTTTTAATTTTGTGTGCTATTAAAAAGAGAACTATAGATGTGTGATGTCTATATGCACTGCATACTCCTATCAACTGCCACAGAATTTCCACCTAGAAATCTAGAAAAAAAGCCTTTGAATAAGTAGACTGAGAAGACTAAGTTTAGACCTTCAATGGAGTTAGGTGGTAAAAATCTCATTAATGTCCACTTGCACATCCAAATCCCAGCCTGTGCTCCTCAGGGCTCCCTCTAACTGGATTGTACCCCACAGCAGCACCTCTGCTTTTGACTTTAAAATTGTGTTGGAGAGCACAGTCATTCTTGATGTTGTAGTTTATACCAGGACTCCATAGTCCAAACATATGGAATGAGACCCTGCTCAAAGCAGACTCTGCAAAAGAGGGAGTAGTCCTGCCTGGAATGCTCAAGCTCAGAGGACTCACCCAGATCAGGGTTCAGCCCTTGAAGAGCAGCACCATCGGAACCAGGAGCAGAAGCACCACTCAGACATGGAGTCATGTCCCATTTGTTCTCTGCCTTCAAGGAAATCTTCATTATTACATTGGGCTTCCGACTGATTCTTTAATTTCCTATCCTGACTTGCCACATGCCTTTGACAGACTCAAGTGCAAGCCCCAGCATCATTCTCAAGGCTGTAAAGACAGCGGTACTTGAAAGATGTTATGGAATAGCTAGTGCTTAATGTTCTGCGTGAAATAATATTTTTATTCCAAAGACATTTAACATAAGCCATGATTCCTGCACTGAAATCCTGTCCTTAAGTTTAAAAGGCTTATTTTACAAAACATGGAAAATTACTTCAGCTAGCAAATATATGTCAGCAGCAGGGTCTTTGTTTTGTTTGAGCCTGAAAATGGAGGTAAAGATGAATTGCTTCCTTACATATTATTCTGTAAAATGAAATGCATACATAAGTGACAAAATTGTGACATCTGCCCAGTTGGAGTTCCATTTGACTTTGAGGTTGCAGTCTTCCCATGTACAGTTATATTAACAAAAATTTAGAATACAGGAATACAGACTATTCTAAATTGTGGGAATGAAAAGAGTCTCAATCAGTTCATGCAGTCTTCAAGATGTATGGATTTGAGGGAAAACTGTTAATCTTTCTGAAATCTAGGAAGCAGGTTCATGAAGATAATAGACCAAGTATACAAGCCACTAATAAGTTATACCCCTCTCTTAAAGGAATACAAGATAATCTGTTTTCCTGGAAGAAATATGTTGAAAACGAAAGTAAAATTTGAAGCAGTAAAATTCATGGTCAAAGTACTATTATTAAAACACTGAATTCTCACTGCTGTTTAAATGTAACCACAATTGCTGCCTTAATAAAAGCATTTCAAAACACAAAATCTGCAAACACTAAGTAAATATATATAAGTATGGGGACGTTTTCAAGTTCAGGGATGCCACATGGACAAGCAGAATGTGTGCTGCAGGGAAAGTGCTGAGCAGTTCAGAACAGCTCAGGAACCTCAGGGCAGCGGCTTTCTCAGCCAGGGAACCTGATCCAGCAGATCCTAGGGCAGGTCTGGTGGGTTCAGTCCACACAGAAGCAGCTGGCAGAGGAAGGAGGAGGAAAAGGAGTGTGTGGTGCCTACCATCAATAGTCCGAGCCAGAGGACATGAGTTCTGTGATGGTATCGGCTACGTGACTTGCCAGGTCTCTTCCTCATCCCCCAGGATGCAGCTTCTGCATCCAAGGAGCATCCTTCAACCATGGGTGTCTGTGGTCAGCATTGCAGAGCCCAAGAGACCAAAACAAAGTCCTGTTTTCAGAAATGAAAGAGCAAGTCTTGTCGGAAGACAAATGTTGAGCACAGAGAGCTTAAAATATATGGACTTCTTGCCTGTAAATTGAAGGAAATATTATTTTCCTGTTTCTGAGGCCATATATATTATGCTACTCAGGCATTATGTTAATAAGCACAGTATAAGATTTAATATGGACCAAGAGGTTTCAAATGCTTATACAAATGAGTACCTATGAAAGCATAAGTGCTAGAAATGCATTTATGGGTGCTTTGAAAAGCAGTTATTGACAAAGTGGCTAATGTAAGCAAGGAGCCTGAAGAGCAGATGGCCTTATTTATTTCTCAGTTCCAGCTGCAGGATATGTGGACAGCTTTCAGACCATGCTTAAACGGACTGAGAGGCTTCCTTGGAAGATCAATAAGTTTGGCTGCTTCTTTTAGAATCTTCCAGGCCTTAACAGCCTGTTTCAATTAAAAGAAACCTCTTATTTTATATTTCTTGGAAAGTTTTTGCATCTGAAGGATGTTTGGGTTTGGCATTAATCTTTTCTGGTTTGAGAATGGAGACTACACGTTTATATGATGCTGTTACTCTGAAGACTGAGTGCCATCTGATGGGAGTTGATGAGTTTACTGGCTGTCATTGATACAAATGAATGTAATACAGCATATGAGATACTGTAAAGGGTAGAGCAGCATGAGTAAGGATGAAGTAGAATGAGAAAAGCACACAGTGAAAGCCCTCTCTGGAAAGATAATGGAGCACATCCTCTTGGCATCCATACCTAAGCACATGAAGTGTAAGAAAGCAATCAGCACTACTCACCATGGGTTTGCCAAGGGCATGTTTTCTGTAGCCAACCTGACTGCTCCCTGTGTCAAAATGCCTGGTATCCCACGTGCTATGGAAGCTTTTGTAACAGAAAGAAAATAAAATTTGTCAAAAAACAGCCAGCTGTTTATAAAGAAGTTTGCAACTGTGAACAAAAGAAAAAACTTCCTAATCTCTACAGTATTTAGGGAAACATGTCTGCCCATGGATAAATGCCTTGAAGCAATAGTGCCTTCGGCAGTTAAGCAACTTTCCTCATAACAGAGATGCCTGTAAGCTTCTAAACATCTATTATGACAAGATGATGCAAGCCTTACAGAAAGGTTCATCAAACAGAGCTAAATCCTTCTGGCTAGTTCTTAACTGGGAAAGTGCTTCTCCATTTATAATGCTAAAGCTGCTGGGCAAGACACAGTGAAAGACTTAAATTAAATGTCTAATCATGAGGTACTAACAATAAATAATGAAGAGCTTTCTGATGCTTGTGGTGTCTGCAGATAAGACACTGGATAAACGATTTACTGCAAGTTTACTGCAGGTAAGTTGAACAGTCCTAAACAGATCATTCTGTCCTAGATGGATTGTCTATGTGTTTTGTTACTTGGATAAGTGAGCAGACTGGTGTGAGCCTGTACTGCCCACATCTCAGGGATTTTATCATCCCAGGCCTTGTCTGTATTGTAAAGTAGCTGAGAGTGTGCCAAAATTTCAAGAGCAATCCTCTCTCATCTCTTCTTATGCAATAGGGGCCCATGTAGTGCACTCACCTCCAGTACTTGTCTGAACCCTGTTATGATGAGAGGGGTTACAAGGAAGTCACCCTGAGGTGTGGCTCATCTCTATGCATCAGGTAGACATTATTCTGGAAAAAAACAGGACTAACAGGTTGTAGGACCTGATTAGTTGCAAGAGATCACATATCTCCAGGGCATGCTTACTGTGTGACTGTAAGGGGGAAGCAGCTGGACATTTACCCCTGTTTGCACTTTGACACCATGATCTTGTGATACCTAAATCTATCTCTTTCTTATCATTATCTTTCCTTTGTGCCAAGGCCCATGCTTGTTGGTTTGTTCTATTAAGACACTGGTGTGCCATTAGAACATTGAGGTTGCTTCTTGGGCTCAAGAACCCGCACAGAACCCCCAGTTCTGATGACAGAGCATCAAGTAACTCTTTATTCCCCACAGCAGAATGATATTTAGAAAGGCGTCTCTATGGAAAAGCCATGAAAAGTTCAGTTTAAATATCAGCAGCTATTCTAAGTAAATGAGATAATTGGACATGCTTACAGAGTGCCAATGAAGCTGTTGAGAGGAGTTAGTGCCATAGGAAAAAGCAGAATAAATGTGTAGTATTTGCTGGCTCCTTTTTGGTACAGAGGAATAGGACTTGAAATCTTATTTGTTCCACAAGATTTTGACACTTGTCAGTTCCTGCCATGGTTATGTCACAACTCATGTGAAAGTGAGTTTCATTAGCTTAAATGAGATGTTGTCTGAAAGTCTATGGATAACTTTCTGGCTGTAGGCCCACCTCCATCCATTTCTCCTGCTCTTTTCCTCTGTAGGGGTTGAAATATTCTTTGCAATTAGCAAAGGGAGTCTGTTACTGAAGGAATACAAACAACACTGCAAAGTGGAAAAACTGGTTTTATCCTTCCTGTCCCTGTCCACCAAGACCAAGCACAATATAATGGCGAATTTGAATATTTTGGGGAGGTGAGAATTTCAAATGTGAACTTAGTTACTTTACTCACCTTGTAAAGGCCTGGAGTGAGCGTGGTGTAGCCTGTCATTTTGCAAGCACCTTGGGAATCAATTTCTTGGCCTTTTAGGCATAAATTTCTAACAGCATAGTTCTAAGGTGAACTTTGAGCCCAGAATCACTATGGTGGAGGAAAAATATAGAGTCCTATGGAAAAGAAACATGTGAAACTTACTGTGGGAATCTATCAGACTCAGATCCTGCCTTAGTTTTGTCTGTTTAATGCTCTTAAGGGTTTTTTTAAACTCGCTGAAACTACAGCCGTTGTTATTTGTTTTAATCAACTTTCTATTGCCATTGTAAATGACCTTGCTCTTCGCCTGAGTGAGAGAATCTAATATAAAAGGGTTCTTAAAGGAGAAAGGTGAAAACTAGATGAATCCTGCAAGCAACAGAGAGGAGATTTGAATTAAGTTGTAAAATGAGTTGATCTTCCTGCCTGTTTACGATCTGCTTGTTTTTCAGAGGAATTTCCATCCAAGCAGCTGTAATATTGCAGTGACTGGGTACTGGTATCTGAGCACCAGGGCTCTTTTTTCCCAATTCACACCATGGTTATTGGAAGAGGTCTCATGGAACACAGTGTGTTGTAGATTTAATCTTTCTTTCACTCTTCTGTAGGGCTTTCACATGCTCATAAGAGGATAGCATCTCAGTGCCACATACAATTACATGAAGCATTAATCACAACAGGCAGCAACTTCTGCTGCTTTCTTCTTGCACATGGTGACCAAGAAGGCCATTCTAGGACGAAACAGATGAGGAGAACAGATTCCTGAGTATTTTGTAATAGGGAGGTGTCTCTTGTATCATTATAGTAAAGAGGTGAAGAGATTGAGGAAATGAAACCCAATAAAAGCGAACAGTATTGCTCAAGGGGACAGGCAGTGCGAGAGACAGTAAACACAAGGTATCAATCCAAATATCACCATTCCTTATCACAGTCTGACTCTGGACTTGAGGTGTGGCTGCTGTAAGCACAGTAACAGCTTGGTTTAAAGTATTTTGTCCTCTCTTCTGAACAATTCTTCTGCAAGTCCAAAGCAATTATAAAGTTGTTCACACATAAGAAAAGATTTCATGGCTGGCAACACAAAGTGATGATATATCAGGTTCTGGATGAAGGTATGAAGAATATTACTGTATCAGCTGAGTTCATAAGAAGATCTTTTATTACATATTTTCTTGAATCAGAATATATTTATCTACTTGGAATTTAGGTTGAAGAGGCTGTGCCTTCCTCCAGTTCATTAAAATAAATAATGTGTAGACACATGTATATAGACTTTGATTCTTATTATTATGAAGAAAATTATATGTAATTTCTGACATGTCTCAGTGTTATTACTATAAGTTAGTTATTTAAGAAATGTATGTGGTTAGGGCCTATTTTATGTCTGATTGAGAAAAATGTCTTTCAGGACACTGTCTCAAAGCAGAAGCCACCTTCTGTGGAGAAAAACACACTTCTTGCTGAAAATCCTGCTTTTGTTATGATTGCCTGTGAAAGTTCTGGTTTCTCCTTTGTCTTGATTTGAAGAAGATCCTGGCACAGAGTGTTTTATTTCAGACTTTTGCGTATCTTTCTAATCCATTTTATTAGCTGTTTATTGTAATATTTTTGTGACTGCTTTGTGCTCTAGTGGATCAGCGTCTTCAAAATGGATCTTTCTTTGAAAGTTGCTGTTGTTCTCTGTACAGTGGTCTCAGGATTCACTTTCTCTCGACCTTTTATTAGGATTGGCATAACAATGAATAATTTCCGGGAAACTGCAAGGAGCAGATGAAACTGTCTCTTTTGCTCAGTTAGAGATTTCTGCTTCAAGTTACTTTTGTGGAAAATAATAATCCTTGAAACCAAATAAAAATCAAGGAAACTTCTAAAAGTGTAGGTACCAGGTTCTTTGCCCTCTAAAGGAAGGTATGTTTATGCTTACTCATTCTTATCAGATTGATGCATGTTTTCTAATCCTTCTGGACTGTTGTCGATTAATTTTGAAAAATTCCATGTCTATTATTCATCATCTTTATTTGAGATGACCACAGTTGACAGTTTTTTCCATATTATGTTTTGGAGAACCTTTTCACTAGTATGAATCAGAGTGTATTTTTCCTACTTTTAAACAGGTACGTGATCAAAATTTCTTTCCCTTGTCAAATACAGAAGTTTGTTAGAGCTTCAGGGTTAGACTACTCTGTTAGATTAATGGCAAATGCCCTTACTCACTGCAGAGAACACTCCAAAATTAATTCTAATTAATATCTGCTTCAGCCTCTAGAAATGTAGTCTCACCAACAACCCATAACCCCCAGGTTCTAGGAACTGGCTTCCCTTTAAGAATATATAGGCAGAAGGTAAACTTACTGTGAGCATTTTTATCTCCATGGAGGACAGCCTGGACCAGACTTCTCCCACTCAAAAGGTCAGCTCTCCACAGTGGGTTCATGTATCCATAAAGTACTTTGAGACTTGAGCAACCCAGATTACTTATGAAATGTAAGAGGAATGCAAGATGGGGAATTTTACCCTCTCACCTATCATGAACTTTCATATAGCGTTAGTGATTAAAAATTCATAGATGAAGATTTTATTCACAGTAAAACACAAATTGGTATCTTAAATTAAAAGTGCCAATTTCTTGTCCTGAATTCCCACTAAAGTGTTAGAAGAATACTTCTATGCAGAAAATTAGATGCTGCTGGAGTAGGTGACAAAGCATCCTCTCCTTTAAGTATTATTAAATCAGGTACTGGATGAATGGAACATTCCCTCTGGGCAGAATTCTCTTAGTATATTGCTTTTTATGTCACTGCATACATTTTTCCTGGGTCAGGTCCAGTTTCAGGAAGAGAGTTGTCTATTTCCATGTCCTCCAAGCACTCTGTGTGCTCTCTTGATTCATTTTTCCATGGTTTTGGATACTTAGAGAGGCTCTGCCTAAGAACAGAAGAGGTCTGAATATGGATCAAGGATCAGATTAGATTTATGTTCTATTTTCAGCAGAATCTGTCTGTGAATCTGTCAGCAAATCCTTGTGTCTAGTACTATTTATGTGTTATTTAATATAGTTTCCAGCTCCTAATCACCAATTCCTGACAGACTTTCTAAGCAATTACTGTATTTGGACCATCACTTTTGTTATTTGCACTTTACACTCCACATTGGGCTGAGCTGTGCTGGTATATTTGTACTGTTTTTACTAAACCAATAAAACCAACAGCTACACAGGTAGTTCTTTCACCCAGCTAATACAGTCTGGAGCAAAGGCTACTTTCCTTTCTGGTAAGTTCACAGCTGGGCAACAGCTATGCTCAGTAATTCACACATCTCCAGGCCTGCCCTGCTCACCTTGCCTGCACACTGTGGGATGCCCACTTCATGGCACACAACCCCTGGCTCCCTTTCCTAGTGACCAAAGGGTCCTTCCTGCTCCCTGGCACTCTCTCCTGATTGCATCCAGACAGGTGTGACAAGTAAGAGGAAGGTTTGGCGGGAGAGAAACTATGATAGCTGGGGATGGAGATTGCCCTGGATTCCTCCCTGACTTATTTGAATGTTGTTTCCTCTGTCAGCACCCAACATGGTTTCATTTGCCCTGGCCACTCGTAAGCCCCCACTTCATTCAGTGGCTGCATATTCTGCACTGCTCTTGCAGGAACTCTGCTTGGACCTCTCTCACCCTGGTGGGGCATCAAATACCCTGCCAGACTCCAGTCACTAGGTCCCACCGAGCTGTCCTTTCCCATGTTAAGCTTCTTGGCTTTCACTTTGTTAAGGAAAGGGGGATTATAAAGGGGGATGAAGGAGGTAAATGGTCTGTCTCATGTGCCAGGTGCTAAAAGAGAGGTGCCAAAGAGAGACACATTCTGGCTAGGTTTCATGCTTCCATCGTTCTCTGTCCTTTTGTCCTGTGTTCCTAGAGGAGGTGATGGTCAGGATCTCTCCCTGCAGTCAGTCATTATGAGGTTTGTTTGTTACTACATACACACAGCACCTTGTTCAGCTGTAGGTTTGTTTACAGGGCTAATCCTAGGCCAGGATGAAGACTTAAAAGAGTAAATCAGACAAGATTTTGGTCTTTCACAAAGCTTGCTACACAGTGCAGGAGTTCTGTGCATAATTGTGAGAGGGGAAAGCTCATTAAGTCAAAATATGGTGTGTGCCTGTAAAGTAGGCTGTTTGAAGACTAATTTCACAGAGACGGATTATCTTACATATGGGTTTTTAAACTTAGCAACTTTTGCTCTCTTTCTCCATGTAAAACCACTCCAAATGATTTCTGTTTTCATTTTTTCAGTCATTATACTTTTTCTCTCTTTCAGTGCGCAGAAATTTGAGTCATAAAGATACTATAATGTTAATAGATCTGTCTCGGAGTTCATGAGGTCAGACGTTGGTCTTCTCATAGGAACAACAGTGCAAAAATCTGGAATCGACTCAGTTAATCTTGGACATAGAATAATGGGCACTAAAGAAATGCACACCCATAAATCAATAGAGACTAACCCCTAATTTATTTCTTTTTGGGTCACACATTCTACTTTCTCCATAAAAGCAGGTAAGGAAAACTATAATTAAAATGTCTTTTCTTCTCTACTGTTTGTGTTAACATTCATGCTGTTGAATATACCCCTTCCTTAATACTATATTTTTTCAGTATTCTACAGTTACTGTTTCATTTAAAATACCCCTGTGATATTAACTCTACAATAAATTACAATTGAAAATAAAACATCAGCCATTTCATCCATGAGAGAGAATAAAGCCATAATAAAAAATAATAAAGTTTACCAATATGATAATGTAGCATGAGGTTTTTATAGACTCCATGTAAATGTTAAAATCTATAAATTTTTTATATTGTGTAAAATTGTAAAAAATAGCAATGAAGGGGAAGAGAAAAGAAAAAAAAAAGCAGCAGTGCCAGGTTGGCTTAATAATGAAATTTTCAGATTTCTTTTTAGAAGCTGAGTGTATAAAAATATGCATATTAAATTGTCTGTGGCCAATCTTATTGACCAGAGATATTAAAAGTAAATTGAAGAAGAAAAACTGTCTTTGCACTTTCCAGCCCACAGTATTGGCAAGAGCGGAGGGGAGGGGAGGGGAGGGGAGGGAGATTTAATCTCTTGATCTGACACTCTACCTCCACTGCCAGTATTCCACATTTTTTATCCAAAAAAAAAAAAGTGTGGGGCTTTCTGACCCTTCACAGGAGCCTGCCATTTTAAGGTGGCTTCAGCCTATCTGGGATTAACATGACAGCAGTTGGGGTCCACCCAGGATCCCAGTAACTTTGTTGGAAAGAATCAGTCTCTGGGGTTTTCATGGAGTTAGCACTGCTGCAAGTGACTCAGGACTGCCCTGGCATAGACTGTGCTCCTGTTGAACGCTGGAGAACATGAGGTTGATGAGAATACCATGACACAGTTATCAAGCAGATGGTGCACCACATTATGTACAGAACCATGGAAGGTGGTCAGAGCACAGGAGAGACCAAACAGTATCACAAGATCATCGAAGTATCTGTATCTGGTTCAGGAAACAATTTTCTGCTCATTCCCTTCTAGCCTGCAGGAAATGCAGAGTTTCTTAGAATTTTCCAACTTCTTTTGACGATTCATAACAGTGTTTTCCAGTATTGTGGCTCTTATAACAGCGCCTTCTCAGAAGGGGTCTCACTTCCTGTAAGCATGAGGAGACCATGCAGCTCCTGAGGAACAGACAGTCTTTCACCACATCTTGCCTGACTGTCCTGCTGAAGTCTTGGCTGGCATTTTGTTATGGAATCAGAGTCTCTGGGCCATAGGGGCCATATTGTCCCAGAATCCAACCCAAAGCAGGAGCTGTGACCTCATGTCTTTTTCTCTAGACAGATCACTCCCACAAATAGGAACTTTGCCATCTGAGCCAAAGAGCACGTGGCAATCCAAGCTGTCTCTGAGGAGTGGTAGCACACTCTTGAGGCAGCAGAACCAACAGCACTGCTGATCTACCGCCAGAACACAACTGATAGACTGCCCCAGGCTCTGGGGTAGGCCAGTCCTAACCATCTCATTTAACTGATTTATGTATTTAGTGGTCAACTACTTCTCCTGGTGGAGAACCCCAGTGCTTGGCCACTGCAGTTGTGGTCACTCCAAAAACTGTTTCAATTAACTAAGTCATCTGATTTTGGACCACAGGGCCATTGTATTCCACAAGGTCACAATCCAGGTTGTTCTACAATATTAGTACTGCAGATCGTCTAATGTCCCTTGGGATTTACGGTACCTGGATAGGCTGGAAAGATTAGCCACATCTAATAAATCCTAATCCAATTGCGCAGTCCCCCCCGAATGGTTCTGGAAGACCGTAAAACCACAGAATCGTTTGGGTTGTAAGGGACCTTTAAAGGCTATGACGTCCAACCTTCCTTCCACAGACAGGGTTATCTTACTAGGTCAGGTTTCTCAAGATGGGAATCAAAAGATCTTGAAGCAGCCTGCAGTGCTGTGCTGCATTTCTACACACTGACCACAGCTTTCTGCAGGAATCTGAGGCTAATCTGAGGCTGATGGGGAGCCTCTAGGTCAGGCTTCATGATAGTCAGCCTCAGGCTTGAGATGGTCCAACCTACCTGCCATGAAGCAGCAGGGCTGGGGCTACTCTACAAGGGATGACAGTGAAAAGCCAGCAGACATCACATCACATCACAGAACAGTGATCTCACTGATCAGGGCACAGTACCCCAGCAGGGCAGCCTGATGACAGTAGCTGCTGTTGACAGTCACAGTGACCACCAGGTAAATGTGAGATGGCAGATCAGGTCCCAGCGGAATCCATGAAATTCAGTGAACAGAAGCTGCAGGATACAGGACTAGGCACATGCCTGCCAGCAACACAGCTCAGGAAAGCGCTGGAGGCCAAGGCTGGAGCAGAAATGGAGCTACCCCTGCAGCTATGCTGGCAAGTGTGCACCAGTGTGTCTCAGGCTCCAGGTTAACTCCAGTGCAATTGAAAGGAGAATATAACACAGACTAAGAAGCGCAGAAACCACCTTCCACTTTCTAACTGGAACTTAAAATCCAGGCCAAACGTGTCTTGAGGGTGTTAATCTGACCCCAGATCACTGTCACTTCTGGTACTTCAGTTATCCATTCCTACACCCAGGATGAAAAAGTTGTACAAAGATTTAGGAAAACTTTTAAGGGTGGGAAAGGAGCAGAAATGCATGAACAGGCCGGAAAGAGTATAGATTCAGGCTTGCCAGTTTTTTTGACTGAATAGGAATGTAGGAAATAGGGCGCGTGAGATCACCTGCTCTCACGCCATAATGAATACAAATTATTGTATTCCAACTATCTGATTAAAGACAAACTTTGTGGGTGCTTGTTTTACTTCAAATAAAAATCTTAGAAGACCTGGGTTTCAGTCCTAAGCAAAAGAAAGAATGATTTCTCTGTTGTGAAGCACTGAGTGTGGAAATGCCTGAAACTATCTTTAACAGAAATTGCAGAATTCAGACTACAAATTGTATTTCATACCACACTAAAAATTGTATTTTATAGATGACACTGGATTTCAAAAATGAAGAAATTGTAGCTACTCTAATTGTAGCTAATCTATTTTCACACTTAAAATTCAGCTGTATGGATTACGTGTTATAACCAAACAGAACAACTAATTAATAAGGGTGCACTAAAAGAGAGGCAGATGAACAAAAAATATATTCCTTGCCTCAGAGCAGCTTGGAAAAAAAAAAACCACAGTACTGTCATATGTGCACTCACTGCATTAGAACATCAAGTTACCACTACATTAGGCAAAATAAAGTATCTTTATTGCCTGGTCCAGATGAAGTCCTTTTTTAAAAGTGTCCTATCATTTAGAATTAAATATTAAATATAGGGGATATAATTTATGTATCTACAAACCAGAAATTCCCAAAGTAAAATTACATCTTTAATCATTGCAGGTAATGAACAAACACAGATTTCAGCATTAACATTTTTTCCTGAAGTAGTCTGATATCCTTGGTGTTATTCTAGTCTCACTTCCTCCTGCTCACACACCTGTATGTTTTTTGACACCCAGCGTGACTACACAACACCACTGGATGAGCACAGTAAAAGGTCAATTATTTTAAAATCATACCATTCATATCCCTAACACTGCTGGGTTTTTGAAACATGCAGTTGGTTAGACAGTACTGTTCTCTCCTTACTTCAGCTGAGACAGCCCTTTTACTTACAAATTACTGATGGCCATTTAAAATACATAAATATAAAGTTGTGTGTGTCTTACCAGGACAAATCCACATTTTATAAATTGAATCAGCCATACCATACACTATTAAAGTAAAACATGTAGTACTTTTCCTAGTAAGTTACTGCCATTTAACTATGCATTTTTCCAAGGCACAGTACACAAAAAAACCCTGCAACAGCAGATCAGTCCACCACATGCAAATTTTAACTCTTCAATGACACAGGGGGACTTGTTTTGCTCTTTGTGGCAAGTGACACAAGGCAGCACAACAAGGACATTTAGATATCCCTGGTTGTTCATCAGTTGTGGCTAGCACAGACCTTTCCCGTGAGAATTTTCTTGTGTTTTTTATAAACAAAGATAAAGTTTGGATGTTATTAAAACGGTTTCTCGAGATGTGCGCAGTTCGGGCCTGGCCAATAGGGCTTAGGGGGAAATTTCGGACTGACCAATCTGAGTGACCTTTGAAAAGTCTATATAAGTTGGAAAAATAAAAAAAAATCTCTTTTACCCCACAACTTCTGGAGGGTCTTTTCTCTCTGCTAGCAGCTCAACAGCGACAATCAGTCACAATGAATACTGTTCCCCTACACAAATGAGAGACACAATGTCGTAATATATAAAACGAATATAATTTTATTCTGTTAATCTGCGTATGTATTGGTACAGCTGTTCTGAGAAAGCTTCTGAAGAAAATTTTTCCATAACTCTCACTCTCCCAGCTGCTCCCATTGTGTCCTTTAAGAGAGGATCTTTCACAATTTTTTCCATAGCCTCAGCAAACTGGGTTGGCAGAGGATCACACAAAAATCCTGTAACATTATGCGAGATTGATTCTAAAGGACCACCTGAATTAACTGCTATTACTGGACATCTCATATACATTGCCTCCAATGGGACAATGCCAAAATGTTCATTGCTTGGTGTATAAAGTACACATATGGAGTTACTAAAAAGAGAGATTTTCTGTTCATCTGAGAATGATCTCAGAAAAGTCACATGGTCATTAACACTAAGCTTGGCTGCAAGTCTCCTCAGCTCTTCATAATGCTCCACGTTTTCCAGAACTCGCTTATCATAACCACCTGCCATAACCAGGTGAACTTCATCCCACTCATGAGAATCAAGTCTCCCTCGAAGTTCGTGCAAAGCTTTGAGAGCCAATGCTAGATTCTTTTTCCTCTCGTACCTATTAATGGAAAGAAACAAGAACTTTTTCTTTTTTGGTATCAGGTCAGCTATGTCTGCAGGAACAATTTCTTCAAAGCTACTGATGTTGAGCGATGGATAGAGGACATCTGGGTTTATGTGAGACAGGGACTTAAATGTGTCTTTGAACACGCTGGCAGTAAACTTGCTGTTCACAACAATACAGTCTGCCATGCCAGTCGTGTACTCTTCCAGCCAGTCGAGTGGCATTCTGTAGAGGCGCTTTAGGAAAGATTCTCTCTTGGTCAGAAGTTGATCAGGAAAGTGACAGTAAAACAAAACCTTCTTACGAGTTCTGGCCAGTCGAAGTACAGGAATGCAGGCAGACACCTAGTGCAACCAGGAGAGACAGGACAAGAGGAGAGGGTAATTATTTGTATCAGTGCCACAGTGTGTACATGTGATTTCAAAACTGTGCTCTGGGACCCAGTGCTTTGCAAACCAAGTGCCTGATCCCTCTCCCCTCCGCAAGCACATTGAATTGTACTCCCTCATCCAGAGCCTCTTGTCATGGCCCTATAATTTCTCCCTCAATAAGGCACCCTGCTCCCCACCCAGGCCCCATCAAGCCTCAGGACTTCTCCAAGCACTTCCTCCTGCCATCCCAGAATGGAAGAAGTGAATTGCAAAATGTGGAATACGTCAAGATTATCTTAATTCAGGATGTTCTTTGGTGTAAGATCTTTGTATACTTTCAAGCCTTATCAGCAAGGAAGGATCCAATCACAGAAACAGGCAACAGCTAGTATTCCTTAGTCAAAGACATGCTGAAAATAACAGGCTTTAAGGATGTAGTAAATCAAGATGTTGACTTATGTCTATGTATACACTGCTAATTTGGCAAAATGCTCAATGTCCACGTATCCTATAGCTAAACTATAACTTGTTCATTATAACACTAGAAAACACACCTATAGATCAGAAAGTCCCCTGCTAGGGACCATTTCCCTGAGCATGTGTAGAAGTTAACTGGGGTTATGCAACTTGTATGGAATCCACAGAACCAATTAGGCTGGAAAAGAGATCATCGAGTCCAAACAATGACTCAACCCCACTGTGTCAACTAGACCATGGTTCTAAGTGCCACATCCAGTCTTTCCTTAAATATATGCAGGGACAGTGACTCCATCACCTCCTTGGGCAGTCCATTCCAATGTATAATCATCCTCTCTGCGAAGAAATTCTTCCTAATGTCCAAGCAAAATCTTCCTTGGTACAGCTTAAGATGATGTTCTCTCATCCTGTCACTAGCTGTCAGGGAGACCAACCCCCACCTACTAGAACATCCTTTCAGGCACTTCTAGAGGGTAATATGGTCCCCCCAAGCCTCCTCTTCTCCGGCATAAACACACCAGCTCCCTCGGCCACTCCTGATAAGACTTGTGCTCCAGATCCTCCTCCAGCTCCACTGCCCTTCTCTAGAAATGATTAACCAATCATAACATTAGGAGGTGCCACACTTGGAAAGTTACTAACTCTGAATTTCTGTGTATAAAGGATGGCACAGAAAGCCCGATGGGGTGTGCTACTAACTCATGTAAATACATTTCTCAAAAAAAGTGCCAAGAGGATGGTGCCAGACTCTTTTTAGTGGTACCCAGCAACAGGATGCGACATAATGGCCATAAGCTAAATCACAAGAAGTTTCGCATCAACATGAGGAAGACCTTCTTTACCTTGAGGGTGGCAGAGCACTGGAACAGGCTGCCCGGGGAGGTCGAGGAGTCTCCTTCTCTGGAGACATTCCAAACCCACCTGGATGCGTTCCAGAGTAACCTGCTCTAGGTGATCTTGCTTTGGCAGAGTGTTTGGAGTAGAGTACAGGCCCCTTCCAACCATAACAATTAATTCTGTGATTCTGTGAAGAGCAGCTCACCAGTACTCCTGCCTCCCATCAAGCCAGCGACGGCGGCGCCCCGGTACCCATCTCCACCCCTATGCCCGTGCCCGTGCCCGTGCCCGCACCTGGTCGCACACGAAGGCGTCGAAGGTCTCTCCGCTGAGCAGCAGCACGTAGAGCGCCACGAAGGCCATGCGCAGGGCCGCGCACAGGGCGTGCCCGCGGCCGCACAGGCTGCGCGGGAGCCAGCCGCCCGCCCGCCGCACGGCCAGCCCGCGCGTCTCCGCGAAGCACCGCCCGGGGTCGTAGTGCGCCGTCCAGATCTGCACCCGGCAGCCCCGCGCCCGCAGCGCCAGCGCCGCGTCCACCACCAGCCGCTCCGCGCCGCCCAGGCCCAGGTCCGGGTGCAGGAACAGCACGGACGGGCCCTCTCCTCTCGCCTCCTCCTCCCCTTCCTCCATGGCCGCTGCCGCGGGCACAGGGTCGCATGCGCAGCCCGGCGGCCCCGCGGGGCCACGTCAGCCTTCCTGCCGGGCCTTCCCGCCCGCCGCGCCCCCCGGGCGGCCTCGGCGCTGCCCGACGCGTCGTTCGGAGCGGTCCCGCTCTGGTCCGGCCGCTGCGCAACGAGCGGGCGCGACCGAGGCGTCATGGGGGAAAGCGCTCTCGGAAAGCGGCCGCCGAGCGAGGGATGCGGGGATGAGGGGTCGGTGCTGCTCAGGCATTATCCTGGGAAGCCGCGCGGTCCCGGGTTGCGCGGCGTGGGGGCGGAGCCTGATGCGGGCAGGGACGTGGCCGGAGCGGCTGTAGCGGAGCGTGTGTGAGACCGCACCGAGCCCGAGCCAGCGCCGCCGCCATGGTGAGGGGCTGCCCGAGGCGGGGGCGGCCGAGGCGCCCCTTCCCCGCCGGCAGTGCCTGACCCTTCTCACGCCCTCCCGCTTCTCTCCTCTCTCCGCAGCCCGGGCCCAACCCCAGCGCCACCAGCGTCGGCTCCTCCGGCCGCTCTCCCAGCAAGGCTGTGGCTCCCCGCGCCGCGGGATCCACCGTCCGGCAGAGGTGGGTGCTCGCCGCGGCACCCTGGTGGGGGCAGCTTTGCCGCCGTCGTGCGCTCTGCTTGCCGGGCTGCCCGGGCTGATGCCCTCTGCTGACGTGGCATCAAAGGCTCAGGGGAGCCCAGAGAAGGGCAGCGGAGCTGGGGAAGAGTCTGGAGCACAAGTCCTGTGAGAAGCGGCTGAGGGAGCTGGGGGTGTTTAGCTTGGAGAAAAGGACGCTTAGGGCTGACCTTAATCGCTCTCTATAACCACCTGAAAGGAGCCTGTAGCCAGGTGAGGGTCTGTCTTTTCTCCCGGGCGACTAGTGACAACATAGGAGCACACAAGTCTTAAGCTGCACCAGGGGACATGTAACTTGGACATCAGGAGGAATTTTTTCACAGAAGGGACGATTAGACATGGGAACGGACTGCCAGGAGGGTGGTGGAGTCACCGTCCCTGGAGATGGTCAGGAAAGGACTGGATGTGGCACTTAGAGCCATGGTCTAGTTGACATGGTGGTGTTTGGTCATAAGCTGGACTTGATCTTACAGGTCTTTTCCAACCTAATCGATTCTGTAAAGTGTATTGCTTTTGCGGCGTCTCTTAGACTGCTTGATCCTAGAAGCTAGCAGAGTGCTAACATATTGTTTGGTGTTTGTTTCCTTCTGTTGTCCTTGTCCATTAAAGGAAAAATGCCAGCTGTGGGACAAGGAGTGCAGGCCGTGCCACGTCCACAGGGACTGGTGGGATGTGGCGATTCTACACTGAGGACTCTCCAGGGCTCAAAGTGTAAGTTGGGTTAATGGCTGGTGGCAGGCTTGGGAGCTGTAGTGTTCCCATGCTTGTGTAGTCTTCCAGTTTTTGCATTAATAATAATCTATCAGTGTTCTGGTGTGCATGGGAAAACTTGCTGAGTTGATGGTTGGGGTGACATACTTAATCTGTAACCCTGGGGCAGTTCTTAAAGTTACAGTGGTTTTAAAAAGGTAGGTACAAGTTATGTTTTGTAATTGCCAAAGCTTGCCTTAAGTGGTCTTTGAAGACTGTGAGCAATCACTGTGAAGTTGAGAAAGATCACTTGTCTCAGTGAATTTAGGCATCTATGTGCATGTTTTCATTCTCTTTTAAGTAAAAATTTTGGGTTTTGTTTTATAATAGCTGTGTTGTGATCCTGTGCACCCCTTGAAAATACAGTATAACTGATACACCATATCTTGCATGATCTCAGGTGTTTTTATTAAAATGCTACAGATAAATTACTTTAGCTGAAGTTGCCTAGCAAATAGCGTGCCAATACCTTGTATATCTCCATTTTTACAAGGTGAATATTCCAGGATTATGGTCAAATATCTAGTAGCGTTCCTTAAATTGTAAAGAGAGCCTAAGCTTTTACTTTTTTGACCAGTTCGAGTCATTGAGATGAGTTCCCCAAAAAAACTTTGCAGCCTAATACTTGGGTAACAAAGGTGAAAGGTGTATTTCAGCTGATGAGTGCATGCTAAGTTATATCCTGAATGGATATCTGTGTTTATTGTAGAGTTACAGTTCATGACCTCTTGTTCTTATTGAGTCGAAAAGTCTTGAGATGCTCAGGGCTGACCCTGTTGCTTAATTTTTTCTTCTCAAATCAATTAATATTTTCTTCTGGGGCTCTTTAAAAGGGTTGCTGCTGGCTGCATAAACAGGACATTTGGGGAAGGGCTGGTGATAGGCTATGTAGTGATAGTTCCACGAGTAATCCTTCTTCTGAAGTTGTTTTATATGTTTTCATTTTCATATGTGCTTGGTGCTTTAAAAACCAAAATGTATCCAGCAAACCACAAAAGTAGTGCTGCTCTGCCTTGCTTACTCCATTTGGAGTCCAGAAAGGAGACAAGGCAAAGAAAAGGCGATGAGCAGCAATAGTGTTCTCGAGCATGTCTTTGCAGATAGGCAGGGCAACTATTTTCTCTGTTGTTTGGTCTACTAAAGCTCAATTTAAAAAATGAATAAGACCAAACAGAAGAAACCAGAAGGGCATTATGATTTTATTTTTAATAGAGTTGTGATACAAGCTTTAGCAATTTTGCTAAGTTTCCTTGTGAATCCTTTGATTTCACTTTTGGTACTGAATGGCCACTCAGTTTTTCTCATCTTCAGTGCAAGCAGATCAGTAAAAAAATTTTCCCATCTATTTATGTTGCAACACAGTGGCTCACACTTTTAAGGTTTTAGAACACTGGAAGTGTTTTTTTTGGAAGCTACTTTGGATAGCTGTATGGTCAGGCTTTTAATGGAAGAATCAAATCTGTAACAGTGAGTTGGTTTTAGCAATCACCCCACACTAGATGTAACATTTGCTGAGCCATGGCTTGGTAGCAACTGTCTTGCTTACGACTTCCCATGTATTTTTCTTAATTTTTTTTTCATAGTAACCAATTGTTATGATCTTTGTCATAGGCTTTAAATTGAGAATGGGTTATGGAGGGTTTGTGATTGCCTCAGTGAAGTGCTTCAGCTGAAGTTGCTTTTAGAAATGGTTGTGATCACTACTGCATAAGCAATGTGAAAGCCTATCCTGGTAGTAGTGGTAGGTGGGCTTTTTTGGTGTTTTTTTTTCATATTGTTTAAAATGCAAGCTCTTAACATTACTATGAAAAAATACATAAAACCACCTGAGAACAGGTTAATTCATACTGGCTACACTGACGGGAATTTTGCTCTACATCAAAAAGTTTATATATTTTATATTGTGCAGAATTATATTGATGCTTTGGGTAACTTTGTATCTGTATTTAACATCCAAAATAATAAATATGTTGAATAGGCAAGTTGGTTCACCTCAGGAAAGATCCTTTATCTGCTTTACAAGATGTTTCAAGATGTGTATACCTTTAAAAACAACTATTAGCAAAAGGGCGTTGAGGAGGATTTGGCTGAGAGTGGGATATGATATTTTTCTCTTTAACGCTTGGAGATTACATGCTTTGAAAAGAAAACTAAACCCAAACCTCTTCCTCTTTTTGGTCACTTGGTACCTGTGGTTCCTGTATCTTGTCTTGGGCTTTCGTGCTTAAAGAGCTATAGGCAGCGTTTCCTGTGGATAGAAGGTTAAATTTGGCTTGTGGTACAATATACAGCCTTATGAAAGACATTCTGAGAATACTCAGTACCAAATCTTCAGAGGTGTCTGAGTCAATTTATTTATTT
>VZRM01004864.1:28498-73795 GCA_013397955.1 Grantiella picta
TATTTATTTATTTATTTATTTATGGTGCGCTGAAGAAGATGCAGGTGTGTGGAGGAGAATTGTAGGGTTTCAACAGGTTTTCTTTGGGACTGGAGGAAATGAGATATATGTATCAGTACTGGAGAGCTGATTATTCTCTAAGGGTTCAAGGTCATCTGCATGTTTAAAAAATGCACTGAACACACAATCAGTATCCACAGTTTATTTCCATGTAGTTCTATTCTGATTAGTGGTGCTCCTTTATTTCCATGTGCCTTTGGCAGAGAAGCTTACTTCTGAGCTTCAGAGAATAAGCTTCAGAGAAGCTTGTTCTTACTGCTAAATGCTCAAATGAATTAAATAGTAATTCAGATATAGTGTAAGGATTTTAAGTTATGATTTGTATTATNTTTTTTTTTTTTTTTTTTTTTTTTTTTTTTTGGTTTTTTTTTTTTTTTGATATTGTATTCAGGTAGCATTTACCTGCTTATGAGCAGTAACCTGGAGGGTAACATAGGCTGCATAACAGATTTCCCAACAGCATGTTGAAATCAGAAATGAGATTGTACGAAGTGGGTGGTATGAGGGAGTGTTGAGTGTGTGTAATCATGTAATTGTTGTATCTCAGAACAGCATGAAACAGTTGATTGAAGGTATCAATATGCACCCTAAGATTAACCTGTTTTTTTAAAACATCACTATACAATTTCTAAACAATATATAAATGTAAGAAGGAAAAAGAAAATATTAATTCACTCATTTTAGGTAAAGATTTAATGATGTAGCTTTGCCACTTGGTGTATGTTTTTCTAGAAAGCAAAAGTCCCTGTCTCTCACCCACTGCTGCCATTGTTCTCAAATAAAATAAAACCCCTAAAATAAAACAGCTAATGAGAATTTTATGCCAAAATTTTAGTAGCCGCTAGAGGACTCTGTTGGTTTTTGTATCGGACTGCATCTCTGCTCAGGTGGCTATCTGAATAGTAAACACAGAGGATTCTTGTCCAGATATTGTGAAAATAATGATGCATAAGAATGAGCTATTAATGGGTTTTTTAACAAGTGGTTTTTTTGTTACTCTGTTGTGCTTTTTAATGTAATGTTTAGGTTGTCTAGACCTGTCTTTAAAAACAGTGACAGTAGCAGTTATAGATAGAGATGTCTATCTCTGTGTGCTTTGGAGTATTTCTGTGGGAATGGAAGAAGTGTTTTCTTGTACAATTTCTTATGGACTGATGAGCTCACTTGGCTGATAATGACTGGCCTTTGGGCAAGACAGACTTCTTTTTTATGTTAATGCATTTTCTCTTTATTTTTAGTGGACCTGTTCCAGTTTTGGTCATGAGTCTTCTTTTTATTGCTTCTGTGTTTATGCTGCACATCTGGGGTAAATACACTCGTTCCTAGACTCAGCTGCCAACTTAAAGCATACATCTTGGACCAAAACTATGGTGGATCCTGGTTGTTCTTGGAGAGAGACTGGGGAAGCTTCCTATCATCTGTTGAAGTCCTGTCAACTTTGGCTATAATACCGAATTAATTTCTCAGTTTGCTACTTGGGCAGCTTTAAAGCCTGTCATGGGTCATTTTATATTTGTATCTGTACACTTAGAATACAGGTATTGCAATAAAAGTTGTATATGGAAATAGAAACAGTCTTAACTGTATTTTTTCCTCTTCCAGCATACCACAGGTAATATATTTTACTTGTGGTTTTCATATATAATCATATTTCTGAGAAAAATGCCATTTGACAGTTCAAACCAGATTCTTCCATACTAATAATTGCTATGTTATTTTATGCTAGAAGATCCTTTTTTGTGAATGGAAGAGACAAAATCAGGCTCACAAACATGAGAAGGTAACCAACATCCTTGTTGAAATAAACCTTTGCTGAGATGGTCATGTTCGTCTGTTAACTCTAGAAAAATAGGTGGATTTATTTAATTTATTTCCTAAATGCAAGTTAAACTTTGCTCAGGGCTCATTGTACATAAAAGTTATATAAGTAAGATTGTTTTTTCAAACTGCCCTTGAGGAACAACATGAACTGGTACCTAACTGATTTTAAAAAGAAAAACTGTATGGCTGTCAAAGACATTCTTCACTCTCAGGTGCATGGTGTGATTCTTGGGGCTGTCCTGTGCAGAGCCAGGAGTTGGACTTCAGTGATCCTTGTGGGTCCCTTCCAACTTAGGATATTCTGTGATTCTACAACTGCAGGTCCAGACCCTTTCAAGGAGAATTAGATAGAATGGGAGGACCGTAAAAGCAATGGATGTGTTTTAAATAACAGGACATGCAAATAGGCTAAGATACAGCCAAGTGTTTCTTCAGATAATCACTCCAGTTTGCATCTGGGTGTTCATTATTTTCCTTTTAAACAGACAGCTCTTTCTTCTCTTTTTAAAGGTATCTACACTATTTATGCATTACCATTTCTCACTGCTAATATGGTCTTGAAGTTGGATAGAATTATTTTAGCTTGCTGTTCAGAGTCCTGGGTGAATATCAGCTTGTAATGGTAAAACAATATTCTTAGTTTTGCAGCCTTGATAGAAGTGCTAACTGCATGTTGTAGAAGCAGCCTCTCTTACCACCTCCCTTA
This sequence comes from Grantiella picta, assembly GCA_013397955.1. Classification (NCBI taxonomy): domain Eukaryota; kingdom Metazoa; phylum Chordata; class Aves; order Passeriformes; family Meliphagidae; genus Grantiella; species Grantiella picta. The sequence goes on from VZRM01004864.1 coordinate 31,086, forward strand.
AAGCAGTTCTTAAATTAGCATTACTTCTGAAAAGACCAAACTGTTCAGAGCGAAAACAAGAATAAGGAATGTGGTCTTGGGGTTATAGAGATAATTGTTTTGAGCTGTACTTATGCCATAGTACCTAGTGTAAATGTGGAAGGAAAGATAGAAAACTTGGAGCAGAAACTGAAAATTATCTTAGAAAATATAAGTGTAGGAAGGTTATGTTTTCAGAGGTTTGGAAGGTTTGAAAGGTGAGGAACAGGGACTTTTGGTGACTCAAAGGCAGTGGTGTAGCAGAACACTAAATTCAGTGCAAACTGATACAAATAAATCATGTATCAAAGGGAGAAGGATCCATAAATCATTTACCTCCATGTATATGAAGGGGAAGTTAAAACACGGGAGAATCAAGCAAGTAGGGGGGTTACTCACCGCTTCAAAGGGTGAAGATAAGGATCTCTCTTAAAAGCTTTGCTTAGCAAGAAAATTAAATCTCTGCAGTCAGCAATTTCATCTTAAGGCAAGAAAATGTAAAGAGAAGACCAAATGCGGGTCAGTTCTGCTGACCACATGGACAAACTGCACTGAGCTAATTTGTGGTGCTCAAAGGAAAAGGAATGAAATACTCTAAAATAGGGTAAGGAATAACAGTAATATCAAAGTAGGTAACCTCTTTTTTTACTACTTTTTCTAATTAACTGTTTGACTGTTTTCTAATACAGCAGGAAACAATTTTCTTTGAAACACTTCCAGTTCCTAAAAGCTGCCCACATCAAATAATTCCATTTAAAGCCTTCCATAGTTTTGCTTTTTTGGTATCCTGCTGCTTCTAAAGACCAGGATTGATGACATTCTTGGAAAAGTAATGGGGGGAAGGCTTATTAATGTAAAGTGTTTTGATAAATTTTTAGTACATTTAAATACATTTTAATACATCTACTTCAACTGAGTATAAAAATGTTGACTATTTTGACAGTGCTTTCTTTGCTTAAATATTTTATTTTCTAGAATGACCTGTATCATGGATTTTTGCATGCAATGTCAAAAGAGTCTAATATCTAGTTTTGCACTAATTACTTCCTACCCTTTCTTGGCTTTGTATTCTGTGTCAGCTTACCTGTGGTGATACTTTATTCAGCTAGCTGAAACATCCATAGCTTTGTTTTATATTCCTTGTGCTTTCTTAAAACACATATTTCTCTATTGTATGTTTCCAAGTTGTGGTTATTTTAATTATTAGTATGAATCTGTTGGATAGTAATGCTCATATTCTTAGTGTTTCAAGTACACAAGTTGTAGTGGAGTCTTGCAACTGATGTTTATTAAACTTCAGTTCCAGAGTGGTACAGATAAAGAAATGCACATTGCAAAGACTTAGCGCTAATTTTGGCTAATCATGTATATGAAATTCTGTTTGACCTGGGTGAATAAATTATAGCCATACTGATAAACAGTAGCTAATCTGTAATACAGATTAGTAATTACAGTCTTTCAGTAATAGGTAGAAAAGAAAAAAGGACAGTCATTTGAAAAGCTTTGTATCCGGTGACTAGGAATTAGTAATACTTTGGCTTTTTATGTCTACTGTTATGTGATTGAAATACAAGCTTGACTGAGCTGACTGTTATAAATATCTTTACTTAGGTGCTGCAGAATGCTCTAAGTCCTCAAAGATCTTTACTTCATCTCCTTAACAACAAAGATTTAGGATATCTGGAGGAACTTGTATTTCCATAGAAGAGAAGATAAAGTACTAGAATCTTTTATCCTAGACTTAAAAAAAAGTATTTGCAACCTCAGACTCCATTATCCCTCAACTGAAGAAGGAGTTTTATAAGGAGATGGTTCTGTTGTACACAAGTGTGTCTGTGCCTTAAGGTTTCCCTCTCAGCAATAAATCTGAGTATATGAGCAGCTTCAATCTAATTTAACAGAGACTTAGAAGCTGAAAGATACCATTCTTGAGGGTTGGATGGAATAGGTAACTGTGAGAAGAGGGAGACAGAGGTCAAAGCTCCCTCTGTGCAAAAGCCTCACGCTTGTTACCTAAGAAGAAAAGGGGGAGAGAGTCTTGTTTTATGACAGGAAAATTTTAATCTTTGCTCCTGCACATATTTGCACGCTGAAGTCAATCACTCACGAGCTATTGATCTGTAGTTATATGGGCTCTTGTAGATCTGGTGCTTCAGAACTGACACTTACTGTTGCCATCTGTTTAGAAGCCAGTTCTACTGCACAATACACACACGCACGTACATGCTTCTTCCAGTGGTTTTTGGTTTTGTTTTTCTTCTGGATAAAGAGATGACCTCAAAGTCTAACTTTTTATATACTTCCTGCTTTGGTAATAAGGCTGTATTGACATCTTCATACTAGCTATTTATATAAAAGTGTTTTGTAGAAGACTCTTTTCTAGACTTGGCATTGTTAAAAATATGCTAAGAATAATGATTCACAGCTTAAGATCTCTGAGGGGGACTCTTTGCCTTTTGGCTTTTTTTAATTGAGGGGAAAGTTGTATAGCATTTGTGATTTCTGCTTTGACTTCAGAAGTTGCTGAAAGGAAAGGCAGGCAAAGCAAGAGCAGGTGTGAAGTTACTGAGTATATCTCATCCCTGACACGTATTATCTTCCCTTCTTCCTTCTAGTTATTTCTTATTCTCTGGAGGCCTCTGATGATACTGAACTGTGCCATGTAGTATGATAATGTTCTGATGCAGAATTATGCCAGGTAGTAACAATAATGAGCAGAACAGACCTATTTTACTTAAAACAGAAGTCCAAGTTTAGATGTGGATCACCACAGATTTGACATCTCTATTGGACATTTGGCAGCAGGTTGCAAATAATTATCTTTGTTTCTTATTTTGAAGGATTTTTCATACAGCTGCCTTTCAGAATAGTATCTGTGACTTTTTGACCAAACAAAAATTCTTTGAAGTAACACTATCATGCTATTCTGTGAGACCTTTCAGTTTATTAGCTGCTGTTCTGTTTTTCTGGTAAGGTAATATGAAAAGAACCTAAAGCAACGTTGCCTTAAATTCCCATGGTTGGCTGGTAAGTAATGTTACTCCTGTCTTACATAAAAGCACCATGCAGTTAGAGTGTGGCATTTGTTGTAATCTGTGGGCGAGAAGGTGTGTGTTCCTCACCTCAGAAAGACATCTGTGAGGAAAAAAAAAACTGCATGATACAACTGCACAGAAGTTTGTAAAGCACCAAATTATTGTAATTTAGTGTGAAGCTGAACCTGATGCAATTGTGGAGTTTGGTAGACCTCTCTTTCTAATTTTGTTCCATTGTTTTTTCCACATTCCTTCCTTTATTTCAAAAAGTAATCAATGAATAAAATTAATTAAATGTAATTTTTAATGATTTTTTTTTTGTTTGATTGACATTACAGTGAAAAGTAATTGCAAATGTCAACATTTTGCAATAGAAATTCACATTGGAATCAGCACTTAACACTAGATAGCTACAACGTGTAATAGTATTGAAAATACGGGTGTAGGTGATAGCAAAATGTACTTTGGTAGGAACCCATCATGTCTTTGAGCGAGCTCCTTGCTGGAGCAGAGGAATCATCAAGGCTTGATGAGGTTGCTGAGGACCTTGTGCAATTGCATTTTGAAAATCTCCAAGGAAAGGGTTTCTCTGGATATCTGTCCCTGTGCTTAACCACTCTCTGGTGAGGATATTGTTTGTTATGTCCAATTAGAATTCCTTTGTTGGTCCTTGTAGTGAGTGCTTCTTGTCCTTTTGCTGAGCATTGCTGCTTGGGCTCTAGCTCCATCCACTCTCCAACCTTAGGGGAGGACAGCAGCTTGTGTTTTCCCCTCAGCCTCTTGAGCCAAACAAACCTGGTTGTCTCTGTCCCTGTGTGTCATGTGTTCCAGCCCCCAACCATCTAAATATCTCTCTCCTAGATTCTCCAGTTTGTTAGTGTTCCTTTTGCATTGGGGGCACAAAACACAGTTTTCCAAATGAGTGTCTATAAAGGAGTCTTTACAAGTGCTTTGCTTGAGGTGCTCATTGTGCATCTCACTCCACGGTTAGCCTTCCTGGCTGCAAGGTTTTGCTCCTGGTTCACGTCCAGTGTGTCCATTGGGACATTCTGCGCAGACCTGCTCTCTGGAGAGTCAGCCATGTCTCTCTGCATGGAGTTGCTCCACCCAAGATACAGGACTTAACATTTGTGTGTCCTGAACTTCAGGAGGTTTTTGTTGGCTCTTTTTTCCATACTGCTAAGGTCCCTGAGATTGCAGTGGTCTTCTCCACCAGCTACCACTTTGTGAAATTTGATGTCCTCGTAAAGTTGCTGAAGATGCAGATAATGACACCAATTGCCTTCCTGCCAGCAGCACGACAGTGAGTTTGCATCACTGCAGGATTACTTTAAGCTTCTGTCCCTGTTTATGACCATCCTCAAAAAACCTGATATGTCTGGGCTTGAATGTAATCCTGGCACTGAGATGCTGGATTTCACATAAGGACAGGCTCTAGTCTCATGCATGGAGGATGCGAGTGAAAACTCAGACGTGCTTGAGAGTGCCTTCCCAAAATTCACTAGGCACTGTTCCCAGGCCTCCTGCTTATTCATTTCTCACTCACCACCTGTGCATTCAGATTTATCTGCTGGCTCATAAACTGATTTATATAAAGTTCTTACTTCTCAATAGCCTGCATCATTTCTGTAACATGTAGATCTCACACAGATTATACTAGAATATGCTTACAACATGCACTAGATGGCCAGAGCAACACATAAAAGTTGATTTCTGGTATGATTTTGGTTAAAAAGTGTGTTTTTCTGAATTTCATCTCAGCATTCACAGTGAATCCAGAAGAAGGAAGACAACTTCCAAGTATACACTTGCCCTGTGTTCTTTCTCCCATTGAACTGAATAATTCTCTGAAAGGAAAAGGGGCTCTAGGAATACAACAGTAACCATTTTTCCAGGCACTTTGCCAATAAAAAAGGTTCTTTAAGATATTTTGCTAAAATTAGTTAAAGCCACTGCATACCTGTGTGATACCTGTGTGTCCAAATGCTCCATTTGGTGGACAGCTTCTCTTTCCCTTGCCTCCACACAGATTTTTAGGTAACTTTACCAATGATCCTGTTACTCATCCTTCTTGTCTGCTCTCTGGCTTAAGAGCCTCTGGCAGGCTCACTGTTTGTTGGGATGAAAGTCCTGGTTCTTTCTCTCGGAGCATTTGTCTGTCCAGAGTCTCAAGGCTGGGTGGTTTTCTCTTCATTCTCAAGTAGACAAGATGCTAAAAGCATTGAAGGAGAGATGTCTTCATATAATCCCAGGTAATTGCCAGTGCTGACCAGCCAGGTCCTGCATAGTGGCTGAAGCTTGGATGTTTTCCAGGGAGTTTGGGTACAGATGTTTGAATGTTTACATCTGGCTTATCTTTGCTATATAAACGTCAAAGCCGTGTGAGAGAAAATAATACCAATGTCCCAAAGTTCACTTTCCCTGCTCTTGCAGGCAATGCAGTGTTAAAGCATTTTACAGACTGATCAAACTCCATAATTTAAGATATATGAACTTCCCATGTCTTTTCTGAGTAGATAGACTGGGATAAGTACAGCAGTTAGCTATCTCCCTGTATAAGAAGACACCTCTTGGCAATGAAGTTGTACGTGTAGTTGTGCCAGGGTTAGTAAAATCTGTAGCTGATTCACAAGCCATGTAAATACGCCTGTACTTTTGGAAGATGGTGTTGGTAGAAGTTAGCCTGTGCTTTACCCCTACAATGCAGGGGCATCATGATGATAAAAAGATGGTATCTTAAAAAGCCACCTAATCACCATGTTTTGTAGAAGAGTGCCGTGAGACAATTGTACTCCAGAACATGTTCTTCCACTATCTACTGTAAAACAGTGGCTTTCAGATAATGCTGAAGTTGGGAACAATGCTGTTACCGATAATTCACGGATCAGATTACAAGGAACTTTGTCATCAAAACTGGCATGCATTCCAAACACAGCATCCTATCTTACTGTAAGTGTCTTTGTGATGTATCCAACTGTGAAAAACCTGCAAAGACAGATTAACGTGGGAGAGTGATGGCACCATGGGTTCTGGCATTCCAGTATAACTCCATTGTGCTGTTGTAAACCAGCAAATGTATGGAGTCAAAGCCGTACTTTCACATAGAGTCTCATTTTTTCACTGTGCGTTTAACACCATCAGGTCCCAGATCTGAAAGCATGACTGCAATGCCTAATTAGCACGCCCATGCTAAATATTTCCAGTACCTTCTGTGATGGAAGAGCTTTCATGCAGTGCTTCCCATCCTACATTTTCCTTCTCACCCTCACTTAATGCTGCCAGGTAAAACGCCTATAGCACTAAAAACCACTGATACTTACTAACTATTAGTAATAAGCTATAGGTCCTCATTTCTTTATTCTACCAGTTTTCTGCCTTCAAGCATTGGGCAGACTAATCCCTCAGGTTCTTTTCTGTTTTAAGCAATCATAACATTTCTGCTCACTTCTTGATAACCTCCTGATAAGTAGCGGTTGCTACTTTGTAGGACATCATTCATATGTCAGTGGTGAGGTGGTTGGAACAAGATGTTCTTTAAGGTCCTTTCCAATCTCAGCCATTCTACAACTCTGTGATTCTGTGTAGCTCAAGTTTGGATGTAGTTCTGAAGAACTGACTTGTCAGAAGAACTGCTGATTTCCTATGAGGTCTTGCACAGACACTGTTTCCTTCTGTTTGCTGAGAAAGGCAATAACCACAGGTCATGTTCTTTGTTGCTGTGTGTGAGATAAAGCCATTTATATCAAAGCAATGCCAGTGCTTTGCTCCTGCTTTCATTTCCGCACTGCATCAGTGCCACTCCCGATTTCTTTGTGTATGTGGTCACCTTCCTGCATTGCCAGAAAGTACTGCTTGGATTTCTGCTGATGGGATCTAGCATCATCCAGCCTTTTCCAGGAAAAAACAGATTGATATGAAAGTATTGGGTAGGTCACACCTAATCACATCTTCTTTTAAAACTGATCTCTCTGCATTACGGGGTGTGCTCTTTTGTCACATTAATGAAGAAATAATAGTGTTTGTCTCAAGTCAGACTTGCTGAGTTGGGCTGAACCTTGAATATGTATATTTTCTGTGAGAGGTATGCTGTCCTTCCATAGAAGCAGTGTATATATGAAAGAATTTAATCTTTTTTGTATAGTATTTCAATGACACAGGTCAGGCTGGAATTGAGGATTTCTGGAGTCCTTAAGTAATAGATATTCCTCTATGTAATGCTGTGCTTGGTGTAAAAGTATAAAGTCCATCTGAGTTAGCCTATGCACGAGCTGTCAGCACTAAGAAATACAGGAGGATAGTGGCTCAGTGTGTCAGTTTACAGCAGAGATTGGCTGTGTCCACCTCTCACCCTATGTGATCACCCTCAATACAGGAGAGTCAATGATAAATTGGGGCTTAATAGCATCCTTCCTAAAGCTACACCGAGGCCATGAAGAAGTTGAAGGCATGTAGCAGTTTTGTAGCAGTTCATGGCAGGAGGACAAGAAACAATGGGGTTAAGTTGAAACCAGACAGATTGGATATAAGGAGATACCTTTCCACCATGAGGATGATCAAGCCAAGGTTGCCTCAAGCAATTGTGCTGTCTCCTTTCTCCTTTGGATGTTTTCAAGACCTGATGGATAAAACCCTGGGAAGCCTGGCCCAATCTCGTAAGTGTTGAGTTGTAGGTAACAGAGGATGGAAGGCACTACTTGAGCTTTCAAGATCTCTTCCAACTTGAATTATCCTGTGACCATACAATTCTTGTGGTGCCTTTTTGCCAGTGACTTGAATGTTTGTGTCCTCTGAAATTTGTGATGCTTCTGCTGCTCTGCTGCACAGCAGGTAATGCAAGGAGCTGAAGGTAAAGCAGAACCTCAATAAAAGTTACTTCAGATTTTCAAAGGTCTTGAAGAGTTATGGAGAGAAAGAAGATTCTTGATTTTATCTGTTATTTCATTCCATCTTTGGAGCTTGAATTTCTGATAGACTGAACCAAGTAGAGTGACATGATATTAGCTAAGAACGTAGTATGCATTGCAAAGAAATAAATCCCATGTCTGCAGGAATCTTCAAAACTGTACATGCTACTCCATCTGCTGGGGAAATCAATAACAACTTCCAGTATGTAAGAGGTGGAGATATTCTTCAATCATAAAGGCAGGGTTTCTCCAATCTATTTTGTATCTGTAGGCAGGTGTCTGCTTTTGCTGCACAGGACACACAGGAATACTTATGCTGCATGGGACACACAGGAAATCTTAACTTCTTTGGGGAAATACTGGTTTTTGAAAAATTCTACAGTTATAGTTACTATCTTTTCTCCCGTTCCCTTGGAGATTAATTGCTCAGATTGATGTGGTTGAGAGGTTGCAAATGAAAGAGACAGTCCTGAAAAGTTTGACCTCCTCTTTTCTATGCATTGTAGACTCAGAACTGGAGAATGTTTGCTAAACTACCCAGAGCAGATCTTGGAAGTCAGTCTTTGTGGTCCAGGATTACATTCTGTGTGTTTGTGAAGGGCTTAACTCAGTGGTCCCTGATTAACACCTCTCTAAACAACATCATCAGCTGGCATTTTCTGCACCAAATTCTGTAATGACTTTGCATAGAGATCATGCAAAGAGGGAATGAGAACGATGGTGTTGAAGGTGCCTGAAAATAACATGAAGCATGTTAGCATGAAATTATGATCTCATATTTTTGGAAGGTAATAGGTGTAAAGGTTATATAGCCTCTTCATTAGCTATGGGACTCTATGTCTGATATTAACTTCTCTCTTGAATAAGAGAATCTCACAAGAAAAAAACCATGAAAGGGTAAAGGCTGAGCTAAGAATTATGTGCATTTCATAGGTGTCTTTTTCTTTCACTATATAAACAGTAATAACCACTTTTTTCAAAGTAACACACACATGGAAACGGAGCGAGAGAGGTCAGAGACAGTGAGCTTCATTCTAAACCTGCATTTATGTTTGGATATGCAAGTAGAGACTGAGCATTATGTTTACTGTTGTGAAGACTCACCTCTACTGTTTATTCCCATATTTTGAGCTAGAGAAAGAGCGGTGAGTACTATCAGGAGTACAATCACGCCATTCTGGTGAGAAGTAAGCTTTCATTTGGACGAAAGAGATGTTAAAGTGATCTTCACAGCCATGAAGTGTCAGTTTTGCTCTTCTTTTGCAATGAATAAAAATGTGTGTTTGTTTCCTGTATGATGGCAAATTGTAATTCAGACATTTGTCATGGAGACTGACTGATGAGTAATGAAGTTTAGTCCTTCTAATCTAATCTGAATTGAATATTTGATCTCAAAGAGAGCATTTGGATCACACTCCCTGTCACTTCCCAGAGGTTCACTTGATCTGAGGACATGCATTCTTGAGAGGTTTTTTCAAGCTCAGAATTTGACTGGAGACTCTTCTGTAGTAGACTTTCAGATCTCCATCATAAGGCCAGGGTTCAAGGAACAGCTGTAGCCTTGTGGCCAAGTAGATATAAGGTGTTTCCATTTATTGTAAGAGGCCACAGGCTCTTTCAATGGTGTTTCCATTTATTGTAAGAGGCTTTGTCTCAGGTTAACAGTGGAGACCTCTGAACCTGCTGGGCTTTGTATGGACCTCTCTTGGCCTACCTGTAGATTTCTTTTAGCGTATTTACCTGTATTAGTGATTGTCTAATGACCATGTAAGTATTAATTATTTTGTTTTAGCTTTTGATCACTTTGTACAACTGTGTGGTATAGCACCTAGTCTTATATATGTTTTTGTAACTAGAAGATATTAATAACAACCATTCTCTGTAGAATGAGCTGGATATGACTGATCCTAGAATAACACACCTTGTGGGTTACAGGGACAGGATGATACCAGAGGCCCCAGGGCTATGAACAGCTCACCAGAGGTCCCTTGCAAGCAGCTGAAGAAAGGCAGTCTTTAGAAATGGGTAAAACCAGTTAGGGGTAACAGAAGAACTAAGTGTCCAACATATGTAACACACACCTTATGTAACAGTGTTACACATGTGTAATGTAGAGTTGGAGAAGAGTGAAGAAAATGCAAGGTGCACAGGGTGTTTGAAAACATGTAAAAAGGACTCCGAGCAGATTCCAAGTTGAGGAGGAAGAAATCATCAACATCATACTGGCAAAAGACTTGAACACTGGGAGCTCCCTGTTCCTCTCCCTCTGCTCTGAAGCTGTCATTTTTGAGACCCAGTGGTGCAGTGGAAAGAAAAGCACACCACCAAAAAAATGGGTTGGTATTTCTTGGGCATAGTGACCATTAAATGATAGAGTTTTCAAGTCTGGGTGAAGTTAGGAGTAGTGCCAGCAGCACTGCCACCTTGGAGTTCCAACAGGCAGGCTTTGGCCTGTTTAGGAGATTGATTGATGGAGTCCAGTGGGAGTTGGTCCTGAAGGCCTAGTCAACATGAGTTTATGAAAAACAGGTCCTGCTTGACCAACCTGATTTCCTATGACAAAGTGACCCACTTAGTAGATGAGGAAAAGGCTCATCTATCTAGACTTCAGTAAAGTGTTTGACACCATCTCCCACAGCATTCTCCTGCAGAGTGGCTGCTCATGGCTTGTGCAAGTATAGTCTTTTCTGTGTAAAACTGCCTGGATGGCTGGGCCCAGAGAGTGGTGGTGAATGGAGTTACATCCAGCTGGTGGCTGGTCACAAGTGATGTTCCCCAGGGCTCAGTGTTGGGACCAGTCCTGCTTAAAATCTTTATTGACAACCTGGACGAGGGGATTGAGTGCACCTCAGTAAGTTCACAGACATCACCAAGTTAGGTGGGAGTTGATCTGCTGAAAGGCGAGAAGGGTCTGCAGAGGGACCTGGACAGGCTGGATTGACGGGCTGAAGACAACTCCATGAGGTTCAACAATGAGAATACAACAACCCCAGTTAGTGCTACAGTCCAGCAGAGTGGCTGGAAAGCTGCTCAACAGGAAGGGACTTGGGGGTGCTGTTTGACAGCGGCAGAATATGATCCAGTGTGTGCCCAGGTGGCCAGGAAGGCTGATGGCTTCCTGGCTTGTTTCAGAAGTACTGTGGCCAGCAGGACAAAGGAAGTGATTATCCTAATCCACTTAATCCTGTTGAGGCTGCATCTCAAATGAGGCTGGTGTTCAGTTTTGGGCCCTTCCCTTCAAAAAGGACATTGAAGTGCTGCAGGTATTCAGAGAAAGGCAACAAAACTGGTGAAGGGTCTGGAGCACAGGCCTTATGAGAGTCGGCCGAGGGAGCTGTTGTTTAGCTGTTGTTGTTTAGCCTGAAGAAGAGGACGGTCAGGGAGGACCTCATCACTCTCTACAATTCCCTGGAAGGAGGTTGTGGTGAGGTGGAGATTGATTTGCTCTGTCATGTTACAAGTGCAAGGATGAGAGGAAAGGGCCTTAAGTTGTGCTAAGGAAGGTTCAGATTAGATATTAGAAAAAAAACTTTCACTGAAAGTGTTGTTAGGCACTGGAATAAATTGTCCAGGGATGTGGTGGGATTGCTGACTCTGGAAGTGTTCAAGAAGCATCTGCATGTGGCTCTTGAAATTATTGTCTTGGTGATATGGTCATGCTGGATTGATGATTGGATGAGGTGATCTTTAAGGCTTCTTACAACCTTAATGATTCTGTGATGCTAAAATGTTTGTGTATATACATTTTTAAGTAATATAATTTGAACTGTGAATTATTAGTGTCATCGTAATTGGATGGGTAATTCTTTCACTAGACTGTTAAGACTTCAGCTAGACTCACAGTAGGATCATGGCTTTGTATATGTGATGTGTTCCCTTTGCCCTTAACTTTTCAAGTTTATCAGACTGATGGGAATTCAAGCAGTTTATAATATAACCTAAATGCAATGATTTGGTAGGAGAGGTTAGGGAAGAGTCATGGGCTGTGTATCCCTGACTTATATAGCAAAAGTGTCTTGGAGTGGCCTGTCATGAAGGGGTACATGCCCACCTTTTGTTATGCTTAGCTGGAGCAGATGAATCTATTTCCTGAGGTTTTTTATTTCAGAAGAGAGTGAAGGGGAAAGCTGTACTTGGGGAAGGAGTGTGTTTATGTCATGAGTTGCCCTCATCCTAGAGAGGCAAACTGTATGACTTTTTTGAGTCTTTAGGAAAACACAGCTTACACACTACTCCAGATGACACTACTGGATTTGGCCTGGATGCACTTGACCCAAATATACTGAATATGTGGTTTAATTTATGGCATATTATTTGGGGATGTTTCAAGCAGTCATCAGCTTCTGATGCCAGTGTTTGCCATCTTTCAAGATAACCTTTAAGTGCTGCTAGAATCAATACGGTTAGGTCTTGTGAAGTCTTCTGCTGTTGAGGCTTCTAAGGATGAAGGAAACCCACTAGATTTAGAGTTTAAATACTTTGTCTAGCAGTATGTACAGTGATTTAGGTAGAATAATCATTACATTTCAGAACTTGTACCAAGACAGTTTAGCTTGGGAGCAGATCTGTGAAGGAGAAGAGTCTGTGATGGTATTTAAAGGAGAGAATCAAAGACAGAGGAAATCAAGCTGCTACTGTGTTGTTTTAAAAAATTGGAGAACAAGCCACACAGATATTAAGGGGAAATATTGTAAGCCATAGACTGTTTCCTGTGAGGGCAAAATGCAATCCCTACCATTCAAACTGCTCTTCATATGTGTCAAGGACAGATTTAGACCCACGAGGGAAAGAAAAGCTGTGAAGAAGAGGAGGAGGGCTAACAGCTTACTTCTTGGCTGTTAACATTGAATAATTAAGCACTAACAGCCAAAAGGAAAGCTGTTGTTTTCCTAGTCCAAATACCCAGCCAGGAATAAAACATTAAGCAGCTATAGAAATTATGTCTTTCATTTTCTTTTCATAAAACAAACGACTAAGTTAAACAACATATACTTTGGATACATGGAATATAAGTGCATTTCATATAGTCAGAATTGTAATTTCTGGAATTAGTGCTTTGCATTTCATGGGTAAAGTGAACATGGTGTGCTGATTTTTTTCTGTAAAATGCATTGTGCATCTGTGGAAATAAAGGCTAGTATCTAGAATACTAAAGCTTTAAACCATAACTGCTTTATGGTAAAGAATCCCCTAAAGTGCTTGTGTATACTGAATCTTACCTGTTTTGTTTTTTCCCAGCTGTGTTATTTGGTTCAAAAATGTTATTTGAACCTTGCCCTACTTCTGGAAAGCAAGTCATTAGTTTGTGCTTTTACTGATGGAACGTCTTAAGATGTGGCATTAGGCTTTGGCCTCTCCACTTTTGTAGTCTTTTTACAAAGGCTGACCTTGCAGGAAGTTCTCAATCGGCAGCTTAAACTTACCAGAGAGGAGAATAAAACAAGTTTTTTACTGGTAGATTTTACTGTGTCTAAAGTGAGGATTGTAAAAATTTGAGTGAAACAGAGACACCACATTCATGATTTAAGAGTACAACCCATACCCATTCACACGTTTTATACTGTAAGAAAACTCAGTGGGAAAAAAAAGCCTAAGAAAAAAAGACATATGAAATGAAGGAGATATGGCATTCAGCATGTCTGACAGAAGAAATAGCCCCCAGAGCCAGAAAATTGTCATCAGGTAGCAGTGATACCAGTCTAGAGCTCCTTCCAGCTTTGGATCACAGGGCCCATCAGCAGAGCTCCCTGTATACAGCACCCCTTCACAGTCACTCATCAATCAAACAACTCTGAAAATAAAGACCACATGTCATCAAATTTGTGGAATTCTTCTCTTCCTGTTTATGCAAGAACTGCCAGATCACTTATGTTGCTGCACCAGCTTGCTGTCCTCAGAGAGGTGGGTGATTTTCTTTTCCTAATGGCAGCATAGATAAGTCCTTTCACTTCTGGTGTGAAAATTAAATGTTGTTGTTGTTGTAAGACAATTTCATGCTGTATGGGGCACTGAGTACCTTTGTAGGAATGCAAAGGCAGTAGCTTTGAAAGGCTGTTTATTCACCTCTGTAAAGACCCTCTGCCACCATGGATAGGGAGGAATAGAAGGATGGATCCAGAATACCGTGTTTGCCTGTGGAAAAGCCTTCATACTTGTTTATGTTGGTTTGATTCAAGCACTGGAAGTGCCAAATTGCCCCAAAGATGCAGTGTGTGCTTGGGTGAAGGCTATAGGAGCAAATTAGAGAGGCTGTTGACCTGCATTAGCTCTTGAAGCATTACTGGCGATCAGGATGTCATTTGGCCTGGGCCAAAGCTGTGCCAGAAGCCATGCTCATGCTTTCATAGGAAGCCTGGTTGCTTATTCTCAGTTTCCTTGGATAGGTGCTGCAGAAATGGGACAGAACCGTCCTATTTTGGAGAACTGTCAGCTGTTTGTAGCTCTCTCCTGCTCAAATTAACATCAGCAGAGGTGCCATAAGAAGTAGAAATCACTCCTTGTAGTAACCATCAATCCTTTCTCTAAGAAAGCTGCACAGACAAGGAAAAGGTTGAAAATTCTGTTAAAAGCATCCAAAAAAGCAGTACTTTTGCTGGCAGATTTCCCAGCAGACCATATGTCGACCTTTTCTGGTCAATGTAAAATCCACAATCAGCTATGATGGCATTAGTGCCTCACCTCAGATGTATCACCCCATGTTTTGCTATCTTGCTGATGCCACCTTGCCACCCTTTCCAAGTGGCTTCAGGCTCCCTTTGTGTGACCTTTTGCTCAAGGCTATCTCCAATGTATGTTCTCAGAGAAGCCATCACAGGCTTGCAAAGCATAGTCTGAATGTTCCTCTGCATTGCTTAGGCCAGGGCACTGTCTTTTCAATAGTTTTTTTTCAGGGTTTTGTTGTTTTGAGGGGTTTTTTGTGTTTTTTTTTTTGTTTGTTTGTTTGGTTTGGTTTTTTGTTGTTTTTTGGTTTTGGGTTTTTTTTTTTGCTTGGCCAACTTTAAAATTTTCTTTATAAAACCTTTTTTTGATGAATTCTAGGTTTCCTTCTTTGATTATCAGAGGAACATTCCTTTCCTCTTCCACATCTCTCTGTTTTCGTTCTCTTTAACATACAAGACAAATTTCAGAGGGCTCTCCACCTTCCTGGCCCAGGAAGACAACCTGATGCCTCTTCTTTGCTGGTCTTTACTCCATATGCTGAAGACGAAGGCTTTGTATATTTTTTAATGTTCTCCCATAGCATTAATTCTTTATATCCAATATGAATTATTGGCAGATTAACAGCAATCTGGAAAAACAGATGGTGCTTTCCAGACCTCCCTCCTCCTTCCCTGTCATGGTTGAAAGGAAACTAACATTAATTCAGCCCCTGCCTTCAGTGAGAGCTCAGGCCTACTCAGTGTGCCAGGCTGCCAGATATTTACGTATAGCTTTTTCTCATGTACGTACATCCTATTTCTTCTGGATATAGAAAGAAACTTCTAATATATATCAGTGTTTTTATAATGTGCCAAAATTTTATCTATAGTTACAGATGCAAATATAAAACCACCACTTAATTACGTCCATGTCTAATCACATAACTATATATTAGTGGCTCTGCATTTGTACTCCTAAATATATGGAAGTGTATTCACAGAAATAGGTATGTACATATGTGCATACCTGATACATCAGGTGTGTATTTCCTAAATCCATTGGGCATCAATATTAATGTTTTGCTGTGGAAACTCTAAATTAAGTCAGATTGAAAGTTGTTATTACGGTTTGGAATGGCAAATGCCTGCCAGTTAATCATAGACGTCTTCCCTGGCTAGAAACAGATCCTTGTACCACTTTCTCTGTACAGTTCCACTATGTTCGGGCTTTATGTATCATGTTTGGCACTATTTCAGTCTTTCTCTGTTGGACGATATTCTTTGAAGATTTCTTGTCAAGAAAATTCATCATGCTAGTTGTATGTATGATTTTTCCATCTACCACCAGTATTATTTGTCAACAGTTGTACTCCTCAAGATGTTTCTTCAAACTTTTTCCAGAAAAACATTACTTTTTTAAATAATTCTTTCATTTCATAGGAGATAAGATTAGTATCTTATTAGTTTCTGCACTGAAACCAGCAGACTCTGGTAGCAAATAATATATATGCATGTACAAACACACCGATGCACAGACGTTTTGGTGTGAGACATAATCCCGTTGTGGCAGATGCTTTCCCTTTGTTTTCAGTAGTCTATATTTTGACCATCTTTTCTCCCAACATACAATTAATAAAGTCAGTCACCACAGACAGTGAAATTATTTCTTCTTTATTCTTTTGTATACACATAATCTGTGATGTTCCTTTCTGTGCTGTCTGTAAAAAGTGTTTTGATGGAAACCTTTTCAAGACAGGAGGGATTCCACAGCACTTGTTAATGAAGCCTGTGGTGCCCTCTTAAATTCTGCACTTCTGCACCACTTACAATATTTATTTTTTCAGGTTTTTATGAAGAATAGTGTTTAGTCATTTGATCACAGCTCCCTTACACTGAGTGGCAAAGGCCACCTTTCCAGTGAATGAGTGTAGCATCTTTGATGGAAAGCACTGCAGTGTGAGAGCGTCAACTGGGAAGTGATGGAATTTTGTTAGGTTTTGTTGTGGTTTACTTTGGTTTTGTTTTTCTGTTTCATTCGTCACATTTTAGATGTTTGGAAGTATCAAGTGTACCTAAAAATTAATGGTGTTTTCCTCCATCCATATCCAAGGTCCATCTCACTTAAGGTCGAGCATATCAGTGAAAAGGTTACCAAGAGAATTTGGAGCCCTGTGATGAAAAGCAGAATTTATTTATTACTAGTGGCTTCTGGTGTCATTTCAGACTGTTTCATGCTCATCATATAAACAACCCCTTGCATTTACTCAGCTATATACTTATACTCCAAAAGGAGTAGCATATGGTGCGAAAACCAGATGCCCCTGCCCACATAAAAGCTCTATACATTTGTTTGAATGTAGTCAGGAAACAGTCACGATCTTCTTCCCACTCTCAGAGGAGTCAGCTGAATGCAGCCAAGACCCTGTTTAGCTCTCAGTGACTACTGGTGTGCCTAAGCTTTCCTGGGGGATAATGGGATGGACTGTCTTGTCTCATGGGAATGTTTCACCATGAGAGCTGAACTTCCTGTGCTCTGTGAGTTAATTCTCTCTACTGAGATAGTTCTTTTCCTCCCCTAAAAGGCTGTCTGGATTCCTCCACAGAAACTTTTAACTCCATCCCTCTCCTGCTTCTAGCTCCGTACCCTATTCTTTGCTTCTGTGGAGTAGTTAACATCATCAGGACCTCCTTCCCAGTTGCACTTTATATGCAGTTTTGGCCTCTGCTTCCAGAAGCCAAGTTTGCATCCTGTCCAAAACCTGTCTTTAATTCCTCTTATTTTACAATCAGTACTCCAAATAAGAACCCATCACAAAGCCTGTAATAAGTCACAGATTTCACTTCTCTTGCATCTTCCCTTCTGACCGTTCTTTGTTTGGAGGTTGCTATTTATGTCAGCCATTAATTTTTTATAGGCTCCTTTCAGCTGCCTTGCTCCTACAATTTTCTGGCATGTGCATTTGTAACAGAACACGGTGCTCTGAACACTAACACGGGTCCCTTCCATGTGGCATAAAATCTTTGGCATGCTTTGCCATGAGCTGATGGGTTTGTCAGTGTGCAGCAGAGGTCTGGCTCTGTGCTCTGCCGTGACCTGCCATGCGGGGGCAGAACAGCTCCACCTTGGAGCATGAAATGAGTTCTCCCAAAGAGGGCCGGTGGCTCTGCCGTTCATCTCTCCACAGAGGCAGATACTCCGCTGAAGAAACCTGCAGGATTAACTGAGATCCCTGCAAGACCCTTAGGTTCAGAAGAGTCTCATCAGTCTTCTATTCTTCTTCTAGTTTGCAATAGCTGATTTGGCTGCTCCCACTACAGTCCCACCTCATAGGAGTCATGAGAAATTTGTCATGAGAAATTTCGTATCTTCTGCTGCATCTGAGTTGCCAGACAAGCCAAATTCAGCTCCAAATATTTAGTGAAGATCAGAATGAGGCAACAGTACACATGATTACTGTATGCTGGGAGCAGCATTGTGTAGCCTGGGTCAAATGAGATACCAGTGGGAATTGCATATGCAGAGGAACTGTATGGCATGCAGCAGTGGTCTCCAGTGGATGGACCTCTGCATCTCCTATGCAGACTCCAGTTGTAAGATATGCAGAGGCATGGCGTTCTTGGAGGACCTGTATTATTTTAATATTCTACTTTTTTCAAGATTTCTGGGCATGGACAGTAAATCTTGAAAGATATTGATTCTATTTTTAGTGGTGCTATTCTGAAAGTCTTCCCTGCAGAAACTGCAAATACTATTTTAAAAAGTCTCTAGAGCTCTAAGTCATATGAGTAACAAAAAAAGGTTTGTATCTTACTTTTTAGATTTAAAAAGAGTTTCTTCCTCCAGTAGATACTTTGGTCTCCCAGGAAAATGGATGGGTTAATTCTTTCAGTCAGGCTAGAAGGTGTTGTTGAAGGCCCTTTGATATATTTTTCTCATGTACATCAGATGATGCAGGTAATGAGTGGACAGCACTGTGCCTGATGCTTGACTTCAAAATACCATTTAATACTGGGCTTGGCCTGTCATTTCTGTCCTGTTGGTGAAGCTGCACTTATTTCATGCTACTTGATTCTTCTTTGTTGCATGTGTCTTGCCATTAAAGGCCAGAATTCAAGCAAAGAATCGTTTTGGTTTTGATCTTTTATGAAAAAAAACTTTCACATAAGCAAAAAGGCTTACATGTGCATGGAGGCAAGGACCTCTGCTCTCTTCTCCACTTCCACCTATAAAGGAGCTTCCCTTCTGAATTGACTAACCTTGTATTTCTGTAACACCTGAGTTTCAGTCCTTTCTACCTTGTTGTGGAAAAACTTTCCACTGAAATCAGTGAAAACTTATAAAAAACTACTTTTTTCAAAACCTGCGAGAAATAGTGCAAAGCCTTTTAAAAAATCTGAGTAAAATCCAATTCCTTAAATCCCTGATGGAAGAAATCTTATTACCTTCAATACTATTATATACAGTACAAAGCCTATAAGGCTTTGCTGAGAGATTGAAAAGGCAAATTAATGACAGCACTTGAAATTACCTGTAATTATCAGTGACACTGGGTCAGCATCATTGCAATGACAGTCTCACAGAGTGGTGATTCTGACTGGTTCAGGATTTATGCAAAACTGCCAAACAAAACATGACCTCCACAATCAGTATTAACGTATCTCTGGAGCATTTAAGCGTCTGAATTCACACTCTACTCTGCAGCTGCTTTCATCTTTTGAAGAGCAGTTAAATTCTGAAGGGTCCCAAGCGTTTTCCTGGTCAAAATCAGCTCTCCTTTCCCATTCATATTTACTCAGGCCTCTCTCTTCACTGTCACCATCACACAATGTCTCTTCAGCAGCTATAACAACTGCTTATGTGGAAAAGTAATAATAGGAAGGCGTTTAATGAATTTTAAGCTGACTTTAATGTAATTTAGCAGCTGGAAACAAGGAGAAGAGCCAGCACAGTGTGACCTGCCAGCTCTCTATGGATTGTCAGTGGTCAATGTAACACATATTTCAGCACTGCTCTCCAGGGTATGCTGGCGATGTTTCTTTTCTCCAGCTACATTCCTGATTTCAATTAAATCAGCATCTGAAGTACTCTTTCTGATATAGTTAGTGCCTTCCAATAAATGCTCCTGGCTTTGTTTCTCCCCAGACGCTGTCCTTCCTCACACTTCCTTGCTCAGTGAGTGAAGCAGACATCACCTGAAAAGCAAAGATGTTGTTTTTAGAGAGACTAGACAGAAAGTTTTGTCTTGAGAAAGCAAGGAAGAAAAAATAGTCCTTTGGTTACAGAGCCATAATTCCTTTGTTCCTGGGGAACGTCTCCAAATCTTTCTTTTATTCCCTCCCGGTTACTATTTCAATATTAGATCTGGAGTGGTGTTGGTTTTTTTGCTCTTTCTATAACTAGAAAGGAATGTCCAACATAAAACCACTCATCAATCTATACAGCTGAAGTTTTAAGTTTGCAGGAACCAAGCATACCTTGAAGTTCTTTTCTCTTTATTTTCCACTAAGTATATGAACCAAATTGTTAACACATTTACCCAATGCCTTTGAGGCATTATAAGGGATTTTATGACCACCTGCAATTAGTATTATATAGTTTCTTTTGAAGGAGGCATGGAACAGGTGTCTTAGCTTTCTGCTCTTTGCTTCCGTCCCCTCCAGTTCAATGAAAAATATGCAGTGAAACGCCATTTATTAAGATTACCCTTCCTTCCAGTTCAGATGTGTCTGTGCTAGGACACGGGAGGAAACTACATTTATGTGCTCAACTGGACAAAGGACTGCATTTGCCTTCAATTTTGCAAAACTTTATTTTGATACAAATTCATTTTTGCAGTTTTCAGCTGTTTTGACCTTTAAAAAAAAAGCGCAAAACACAAAAACAGCCAACCACAAAACCCCTCTGTGACATTATTGTGATGAGCTCCACAAGCAGCTCTTTGTGGTGGCCCCACTACTGCGATACAGAACAGCACAGAGAGTTGTGCTGGTGGCATCTGGAGCCACGCAGCTTCAGAGCTTTGCAAGAAACCATCCCAAAGAAGATACCAGTCTTCAGATTGTTTCCCTTGCTTGCCGTGGAAGGGTCTTTTAGACTGAATCAGGCTCATTTGGGCAGGTAACTGTATAAACCTTCATTGCTTGTTGTCACTCTGATTTTGCCTGTTTGGGTTGATGACCTTCAGTGATAACCTGAGGCTGCTGAACCACGATAACCACCCTGTCCATGGCAGTGTGCAGCAGAAGGCTGCAGTGCTAGGGATCTGACTGCTTATGGCCACTGTGTCTCCAAAGGCATTCAATCTAGCACATTGCACTAGCCAGACATTTAAGGTGGGATGAGGATGCCTGTGCCTACCGGCCTTTACAGGTTTGTGCATTGTAGGACTCCCAAATGCCAGCAGCTGTTCTGCTCACAGCTGTGCAGTTGGGCTCCTCATAGCCAAATAGCAGAGGTTGTTCAGGGCTTCTTGGCACTGCAAACCAAACAGTGTTGCTACCTCCAAAGTGAGACACTGGCATAGAACCCATGCTGTGGGAGAGGAGAAGGGAGGGAAAGAAGCTGGCTCAGAGAGAGAGGGGGGAGCCTGAGGAATGCAACTTGTTACTTTTGTTAAGTGGGATGAGAGTGAAGACCTCAGCTGAAACCTCTGACTCTGTCCTCTCACTGCAGTCAGCAGCTGCGTTGGCATGGCTCTCACCAGCTCCGGTGTACAGAGCAGGCATCAGGGCTGTGGTTGGCTGTCAAACTGCTGCCCAAGACAGCTATGTCCTCTGTGCTTAAGACTGGCCCTCCTGTGCATGGATGTTCAAAGCAAGCAGGCAGAGGTGCCTCAGTCCCCAAAGACAAGGTATGTAAAATATATATTGAGCACAAAATATATATTGAGCATTCTGTCCTTTCACTGCACTTCCCTGAATAATTTCACAAACTGTAAACTCAGGCTGCAGATAAACAACATTTAAGTTGGGACCACTGCTGACTATCTCTCCCCAGTTACATATTCTTGTCACTTCCCTTGTGGTGTCTCTAGCACCCCTACACACAGTCAGGAGATCAGAAAACTGACCATATAATGGAAGTGAAGCCAAGAGCAATGGTATAACACTGAAAAAAAACCCAAACAGAAACCACAAACCTCAAACCATAATATTTCCATTCCCTTTGTCCTTTTCAAACTGGCCCTGTCTCATCTGACATTTCCCTTAAGCATCAGTGGCATGTTGACAAATTCAGTTATTGTTATAATTAGTACCTGTACCTGGAATAGAGCTTGATGCTTACAAAACATCCTTGTGGTTCCAGTAGTTATACTTGCACATACAAGTTCCCTGGGAGATTAAAAATCCCACATGCCAATTTTTTGAACAAGTGATTTCAAAGTCTGTAAATGCATATATACTTATGCTGTCTTGTACTATTACCTCTGTCTAGAAATATTCAGTTAATAGATGAGTTATTTTCTTAACTATATTCTAAATTGTGAGCATCGTGTTCTAAAAGTAGTTCTTATTAATATGAAAAAAAGAGAATGTTTGACTAAGCCTCAGGGTTCCTAAGGAATGGTGTCTAATTGTCAGGGCTATAAGAGCCTAAGAACACTGCTCTGGGCCCAGAGCTGAGGTGTGAAACACACCACTAACTGCTGGGGGATTCATAGTTACTCGCAGACCACAATGTGAGTGGGCAGACTTATGAGCCTTTCTGAAGGGAGGCGTGATGCTTTGATGTGCCCAGTAATGACATTATGAGTTCTAATTGATGTAAGCAGTAAAGACAGAGTGCCTCATGGCGTGGAAAAAGAGACTGGCAGATACCACTAGTTTGTTGCTGAGCTTTGGTAAGAGATTGTCCAAGTGAACATCTCTCCATTCAATCACATTTTCCACTGGAAATTCCTCTTTCCTTCACATATCTTTTAACATACGAGACTCTCTGTGGGCTCATTTGAATAGGTTGCCACACAGGTACCTCAGATGAAACCACAGGCTGTAGCCTCAAAAGGAGCGGAAATACTATTTTCAAGATCTTGTCTCTGTGTGAGATTCAGGCTCGCACTGTCTGTTGCTTTCCTGCTTTTACATGTACTTGCCTAAAAGAAACTCTACTCCTTAAGGACTTAAAAAACCCAAGCTAATAAATAAAAATCACTTTCAGTGCCCAAAAATGTGCCAGCCAAAATTTGCCGTGGTTGTGCTACACCTTCAGGAAATCCAAGGTTGTTTTATGAAATCCTACATGCAAAAAAGTTGGAGCAGTATTTAAAGCCTGAGGTGTGACACATGTCTAATTACTGGATCTGTCTGTGCATAAGGGTGCTAGCTTTGTGTGAGTAATTGGGGCAGGAGATGGTGCCTAAAATCCCCTTTCAGACATCACACAGGTGAGAAATCGGTGAGAGTGTGGGAAACATGACTCACATCAGTAGTGATCATTGAGATTAGATGAGAGAACAAACCTTCCTATAGCTACTTTGCTGGATGCTGACAGCAGGATCTCTACAGCATTTGGCTCTGTTGTTTAGCAGGTTAATAAATCACATTTTGGGGCTTACACTTCCCCACCAGTGAAACGCTGGGCAAGGAAGAGTGGGACAGCACTATGAATCTTGGCAAGAGCAATGAAGAAGAGCTCTGCACAGAAGCCACCTACTTACCAGAACTGTGTCCTTGATTATTCCTCATCATGAAGACTTTCTAGAAAAACTGGGGTGAAAAGATGCTTCTTTCAGGCAACAGAGGGAGGAAAGAGAGCTTAAGATACAGACAGATGAGAGTCACTCATGGCTATCACAGTGAATTCTTTAATCATGTTTGCTTTGATGTTGCTCCTTGAAGAACCATGTTTTAATAGAATTTTTACAGTGGAGATACCAGTTACAACTTGACAAAAAAATCTGACCTGTGCCATACTTACAGTGGAAGATTTTAAGAAGTCAATTAAAATCTCAGTATTGTTTTACTGCTTATTGTGTCTGAGAAATGCCCTTCATAAAAATAGTGTTCCAGGATGTAGCAGTTCAGCTAGACATGAATTCCCTCTCCATTCCCTGAATCCAGCACCACAGCCCCCTGGACAAGTAGGTGTGGCTGCTAGCGTAGGCAAGCATCAGTATGTGTGATTAGAGCATCTGGATAACACAGATCAGTCAGCAGTCACTTCAACCATCCTGTAAGCCAGGCACCTAGTTGTGATGAGCTATTCCTGGGCATGGCAGGTCATTACTGGCTTAATAAGAGCTTCCCCTGAAGCTGGCAAATGCCCTCTCCAGTCCCTGACTCAGGTGCTATTGGCAGGGAAAAAGACTTGGAATGGGACGTAGAGGTGAGCGTGGGAGGATGAGTTCAAAAAGAGGCATCACTTCCTGAACCCTGCAGGCCTTTTGGAGGCCACGTTTCTGGTCTGTGGCCTCCCAAATCTTGAAAAGCCCACTTGGAGACAGCACAGGATAGGGAGAAATCAGAATGCAGCATCTGCTTTTGCCCTCTGGAGCCCTCTGGAGAATTGTTATTCCTTTGGATTTTCTTTGTGGTCATTAATTGCTGTTCAACAATAGCTAGTAGGGCATTCTGTTGGAAGATTAGCACAGAAACATTGGTGTCTTTATCTGTTTTTATCCTCTTAGGTCTCATAGAAAGGATTGTAGAATGTAATCAGTGTAAGTAAAGGATATTTTAAAATTCATTTTTGGTTTCAGTAAAACAGTGGCATAATTATTGCACACAATTTTGCAATGAATTTTCGAGCAAAAGTAGTATAATTACAGTCTATTCACTCTTCCTGATCACCTATAGGTCTATCTCCCTTTCTTGTTTATCCTGTTCATAATAATGATAAATGACCATAACTAGATAATGTAGTTTTGCTTACATTTGTAAATGATGCTTAATTGCTATGAGTCTTTTAAGGCGTGTTCATATTTTTTTAGTTTGATAGATTGCAAATTACGAGTACTGGAAACCTGTTACTCCTCTTTTCCTATGCCTCAACCCCAACACTCACCCCAGTTATATTACATACCACTTTTTAAAAGGTAATTGTTACACTAATGCCAGGGAGGATAGGAACTCAAGTGTGTGAAATACAAATGTAGAAGGAAAGCTTAATCCTAGAAAGCTGAAATACTAGTTAACAGGATTATAGGAAGAAGTGATGAAGAAAAGATGGAGAAAAAAGTGAAACCAGGGCAGTAATATTTTGTGTAACACTGCCTTACACAAAATTCATGATATTAAGACTTCTGGTGGGAGGTCTTGTGAAAGATATATAAACTATGGTGTTTGATCCTGACTGGAATGCTCTCCTGACTCAGCACAGTCTGTTCAGGGAACATCAGTGGGGTTGCTGTCCCCTCTGTAAAAGTGTTTCTTGACTTTGCAGAGCTCTGTCGGTAATCCAAGGATGTGTCTGCCAAGAGTCAAGGCCTAAGGGCAGAGTGCCACCGAAGATGCTGTGTTGGGGTCTGACCAAAATCTCCTGAACAAGATGTAGAAGATGAGGCTTTCTACAGACAAATACAGAACTCTCCTGATTGCACTTTGGTCTTCCTGGGAGATTTCAGCTGTTCCTCTAAGCCTTGCTGGGCTTGCACCATGTGAGCAACTCAAGAAGTTGTAGACTATGCAGCTCACAGGTTGTTATGCAAGTGCCAGAGGGGCTGTACCTGACCTGCTGCTTGCAAAGTGGCAAGAACGGGCCAAAAGTGTGGCAGAAATGGCAGCGTGGGCTGCAGTGACAATGAGATGATTGAGTTTGAGGTACAGAAGAAAACTGGGAAGAGAAGTAGCAGAATTAGGACTCTAGGCTTTATAGAGTGGAGTTTGGCTTAGTTAGGGAATTTCCTTAGGCAAAATTCCTAGGAAGATGCCGAGGGTGAAAAGGGTTAAGTAGGGATGGCTGATTTAAAACAAAAAAAGAAAGCCAAAAGGGAAAAAAATCAAAAACAAACAAAAACATTTTCAGCTTTCTGAAAGGTGAGGAGCAATCCCACTCATTGAGGTGAGGAGCAATCTGCCTCATTGTGCAGGATGGGCTTCCAGCAGAAGGGGCTCTGGACTAAGCATGGAATTGTATGGTGAGCCATTAATGCAACCAAATAAGGTACAAGAATTGAAAAGATGAACAAAGAAAGAGTATAAAGATACTGTTTTAGTGTTTTTTGATAAAAAACGAGGCCCTGCTGAAGTTAAGTCAATGAGAGGCCATTAAGGGTGACAAAAAGGGATTCTACTGGAACAGTAACTACAAAAGAAGTTCACAGAGGATGTAGGCCTGCCAGTGAATGGGGAAGAACGATGTAGTGACAAGTATTACAAAACAGCATGCCCAGTGTCTCTTTTGCATCAGACAAAGATTTATACCATCACTGTTTGTTATGGACGATAGCCAACAGGAAAGGAGGAATGAGCTAGGGACAACCACAACTGGATATATTCAGACCCTTAGGGCTTGATGAGATTCATCTGACATTGAAAGTGTTACCTGCTGTCTATCATGCGTGAAAAATCAGGGTGTTTTGCAGAAGTCCATGAAGACTGGAAAAAGGCTAAGGGCTGAAATACCTGTCTTTCATAAAGGCAAAAAGAAGAATCCAAGGAACAATATGATTGTTATTGTCACCTCAGTCACTGAAAAAGAACATCTTCTTGAAATTCATTTTCGAACATAGCAAAGACAAGAAGGCAGTGGCCTGTATGAGGAGGCAGATGGCACCGTTAGCAAATTTGCAGACTGTGTTAAGTGGGGGGGCGTGATTGACACACAGAATGGCAGAGCTTTAGTCCAGAGGAATCATCAGAAAGTTGAAGATTGGGACAACAGAAATTTCATAAGATTAAGCAAGAAGAAATCCAAGTTTCTGCGTTCAGGGCAGAGTAACTACAGCATTGGTACAAAGTGGATACTAGCTAACCAGCGGCCTGGAAAGGACCTCAGAGTTGTGCTGGAGTGGTTGAATCATGCATGGTTGAGCCATAATTCATTGTAAAGTAAACTGGGCTAGAAGGAGCGTAGTCAGAAGGTCAAACAAAGTTGTTCTCATCCACTTTTGCTTGGCACTGGTGAGGCTGTACCTGGAACCATGTATCCTGCTGTACTGGCCCTCCTTCCTACTTGCTGTGTTCAAAGAAGGCTGTGAAGAAGCTGGAGGGAGCCCAGGAGAGAGTTACCACGATAGTAAAGGACCAAGAATGCATGCAGAGTTTGAGGGATTAGTCTGGTGAAGAGGAGCCTGTGATCTTAGCAATAGCCCTCAGCAGCTGGAGTGGGAACAGCAAAGGTAACAGAGCTAAACTCTGGCATTTAGTAGCAGACAATATGACAAGGATCAACAGCCAAGAACTGCTGTGGGAAGGTTCCAATTGCATGGCTGGGAAAACCCATGAGATGGGTACTGCAGCCCTGGAACATGTTACTGAGAACGGCTGTGCAATCTCCACCCTAGGAAATTTTCACTAGTTGGCCAGACAAACCACAGCTTGACAGGAGCTAGTGTGGGGAATACCCACAGTGCTAAGGAAGAGGATGGACTAAATGATCTCTACAGGTCCCTGTCAACAACTTCTCTGTGATTTTCTATTGTAAACATCATCTGTACGTAATAGGAGATATCCTTGTGATTGCACAGATGCAAAGCTATGTATTGTCGAGATGAGACAGTCTGGCTTCTGGGTCAGGGCAAGAGCAAAAATCTCTAGGAATGTTTTAATGATGTTGCATTTTTCTTTTACATGTATCCTGTCAAAGGAATGGTTGTTTTTTTTCTGCTTCCAGAAAGTGTCTTCTGAAGCATTTCTCTTCCTGTTCCTGATAGCTACCAAGAAAATAATTAATTGTGTTTCACAGTATTAGTCTATGTATCTTGTCTGTCTACAGGTCCCTCTCATGCTTCTTCAGAGGGTTTGAAGTAATTTCTGCTGAACTTTTCTTTGTTTTGCACTTGTAAAATCATTTGGTAACTGAGTCATAACTCCTGAAACTTTCTCTTGATTTTTGCTGTTGGGTGTCTTTATTGTGTTTGGTTGGGTTTTGTTGCTGATATTGGTTTTGACCTTTGTCCTAGATTATACAATTGCAATGAGCCTAATTTAGAGAAGTCTAACTTACGGAGTTCTCATTTACTCTGCTTCAGTTTCCTTCATACTAGGAAGTACACAGTCCATGGCCTTCCACGAAAAGAAAACAACAAAAGAAATAAAGTCAAGCAAATTTTTAAAGGAAAAGCAACTTGGTTCAGCCAGTGTATTGCTCCTCTGAGCTTTCAGAGCAGAACAGGTTGTAGTGGAACCACCAGGACTGTACATTTTTTGAGGGTTGTGAGAGAGGAGAATCGTGAAAATAAGTGCAGAATAGCCATCAAGCTCACTGAGGATTTATAAATACACCCTCTGCATTTCAACTCAATCCTGAGGTAGCTCAATGTGGTTGCAAGTGCCTGCTCAGCTGAAACTAGGCTGTGGCCTCCCTAGTCTCCAGACAGCGCCTTCTGCAAGGGAGTGTGTGTGGGACTTTCACAGGCTTTCCAGTTGCGTCTGTTCTGTCTTGTATTAGTAGTCACTGAACCACAGAAAGACTGACTTGGCTTCCTTCATATTCTTGTTGTGAATCAGGCAGAGCTGGGACCTGCGTTTGGTTCTCTCTCATGTGATGTGAATTTCCCTCACAAGCAAATTACTCATTATCCTGGCATTCCTTTCTTCCTAGTTTTGACCAAGATTTGTGGCCCTCCTTGTTCATACTGTCTTATTTTCCCCCAAAATTTGTATTTGACTAAGCAACAGTTTCTAAGAATAACATTCAACACATAATTGCCCATCAACCTCTGAAGACAACAAAGAAATTGCAATGTAGGGCATCCTCTTCCAGAGATCCAAAGTTGTGTGATTTCAGCTCATAATTTTACAGTAACTTCTTGAGGTATACTGATCTCTCAGTCTCTCTTTTAGTGTTTGCTGAACTTCACCATTAATTTAGTCTATGTAAGTACATTTTTCTGTAGCCACATATCTAGGAATCCTAGAAGCTTCATTATTTCTAGGATTATTATTAGGGCTGATTATTTCTACACAAAAGGAACAAAGACTGTAGGAGACCCCAGACGGCTGATGAGAGGCAGAATTCAAAAGGCTGAAGTAAGGAAAGAAATTGAGAGTGTGTTGTATGTGTGTGTGTGTGTGTGTGTGTGTGTGAGTGTGCATAGAAGGGCAAAGATGTTGATGCAATGGCGAGATGAACATAGAAGATGGGAAAAGTTGTTCTTTGCTTTTGTCTGTCTTTCTACCTGTCCTCCTTTCCCCAGTGTGCCACTGATAATGAGCAATACTTACTGAATTCAGCTTCCAAATTTTGTATACCATTTTCTGGGACTGACTTGGATCTTTGCTGGTATTATGAATATTGTTACCTAGAATTTTCTGTTGTATCTGGTGGTTTCTGTTTCTTTGTGCCATTGTTACATTATCTTCCTTGGTTTTTTTCTTTTGTTATGTGCTATTTCACATTTAAATGTGTGCTCCTCTCTCAGGTGCCATCTGATTCTGTCCTCTCTGATCAATTTTTACGTATTGCTCCAACTTTACTTCCTTTTGGTTGGCTAGTATCTGGATTATAGCTTTCCTCAGTAAGTTTCTGTTAATGATTTGAAATTTTACTACCATGACCAGCTTTTTCAGCTGCATGTTTTGGTTTTGCTTTAATACTACTTCTCCACTTTCTATCCCTAAAGAATCTGATCCTGCAGTGACTTCTGTGATTCAGCTACAGAGAAAATATTGCTGTCCGTGATACTGAAAGCACACGTGGTGCCATATTCAGAAGAAAAAGAGCTGTCCTGCATGTGTGTCCTGTAGTTGTCTGAATGGTGAAAAGAGAAGAGGCTGTTAGAAAGCACCTACATGGCAGCCTCTCTCTTCACTGTCAGAAAGTGAGCCCATTTTGGCAGTAAGTTTTTACCTTCTGAAGAAATCTTTTCCTGACTCCAGAAGAAAGCAGCGAGACAGAGCTGTAATTGTGTTTGGCTGCTCTTTTGAGGGTGCATGTGGACCGTCAGTGGGCTTTGCACACTCCAGATTGGAAATCTCTGTTTTAGAAGAGCTGGCAGAGGAGTGCTGTAAATTTTGAACTGAAGTTGCATAAGAAGCTATTCTTGGCTCAGCGTTGCTCAATACCTTTATCAACAATTTGGAAGGAAATGTATAATCGTCACATAGATGCAGATGATATAAATTCTGACCCAGTAGGTGGATGCCAGCATTTAAGGCCTTCTGGCACTGAGTTCAGTTTGTTCTGTTCAGAAAAGAATTGTTCAAACTACTTCTCAT
Organism: Grantiella picta; assembly: GCA_013397955.1. Lineage (NCBI taxonomy): Eukaryota > Metazoa > Chordata > Aves > Passeriformes > Meliphagidae > Grantiella > Grantiella picta. The sequence goes on from VZRM01004864.1 coordinate 60,999, forward strand.
ACCACTTTTTTAAGGGCAAATGGTGAACGACATAGTTTGGCATCCCTCCCCCTCCCCCCCCATCTATACTTTCATGCAATGCTGTTTTATGAAGGAAAGAGTTTGGTTCATTTTGTGAGATCTAACAGATTGTAGGTAGCAGAAGTTCACTCTCTGCAGGTGCCAGTGGGTGGCCACTGGTGTGTAGCCAATATGGGTGGGGCTATGGATGCTCCCTTCCCTACTTTAGGAAATCCAGTATTGCTTGAGATTTACCAACACACATGCACACAAAATGTTTCATGGAGTCAGTGCTGCAACAGTGCACAGCAAAGCCAGAGGGCAGGGTGCTGCTCACACTCTCTTCTTTCGCTTACCTGTTAAAAACACACACAACGCCAAGTGTGGTTTTAGTTCCTTTTTTTCCTAGCACTTATTATGCTCTGGTTCTGGTAACCATTCACCTATGGCAAATTATGATTATGGATGATCCCACATACTTAAAATTAATTGCCAGGGTATGGATGGAAAAACATAGAAGCAATGAGGTTTTTGTCCAGCAATATAGATATAGCTCATGAAGCATTTAGTTATCATGTGGATCAAGCAGCTTAGTACATTTTCTAAGATTAGATCTTTCAGAAGGTTTGCTTGTGCTTGCTGTCAAGTTTGTTTGCACAAGCAGAGATTTCTGGTGGCACAGTGGTGTTTTCCTACCAGAGAAATACTTGGGAGAACTCTGCATAGGCTTCTTGCATTCCCTCACATAGATTTATACCTTGGGAGTACTCTGGTTTGGTGGACAATTTCAGCTAGAAGGATGTCTTTAAGGGAGTTTGTGTCTCCTTTGACAAATACAGAAGACAATGTGTTGCTCTGAAGACAAAGTACAATCTAAACAAATGGATGGGAATTTAAAGCCTTAGGGCAGAAGAGATAAGTGTAATAGACAGAGGGTCCTTTCCCTTCCCCTTCTCCTTCTTCCCCGTTCCCCATTCACTGTAATCAGCCAGGTTATAGCATAGTTAGATGGGCAAAACATACCTGCTCTTTATTGCTACTCCCATCCCTTTACCTGCTTGCAACATCTGATCAGACGTTCAGAGTTACTGACATAGAAAGGAAAAGTTTGCTATTTCTCTATCTCAGTTTGACTGTGTCTTTGCTAGTGTCTCCCTTATACCTAAAAAAAAAAAAAAGGAAATATGTTATTAAGGCGTTAATGCACATCTACACTTGGCAGTTGAGTTTCACTCATGGTTAGTTTAAAAAGGTGGGTTACCTCTAACTTAATCTTTTTCCAACTGGAAGGGTGCCCAATAAATCCGTACTTTCTAAAGTGCTGTCTTCTTTTTTTCATTTTTGCACTGCTCAGTGTAATAAATCTAGGTTCCACTAAAGCATTAATGCCATTTTTGTCAAGAAAATCAAACAATAGAGCAAGATCCAGCCTTAGAGAAGCCAATGGATTTGAATAGGCTTTATAATTTTTCTGAATAATCACCACACACCTAAATGTATATTTTAAAATAAAATATCACATCATTAAATGAGAATTCTCAGATGTAGTTCAGAGGCATTCTAGCATATAAATGCTGAAGCTGGCATTGAATCTCTAACTGCTTTTCAAGGTGATGACTGCAATATCAAAATATTAATGTATTTGTGTGGATAATGCTGAAATTATTACAAGTCCACCTTTGGTTGAACTACGCAGTCACTTTGTGAAACAAATGTAAAAATTTGGTTTAGTCAGGAGATTTTGCCAAATATTTTGTTAGTCGTAACTGCTTGTCATCTTGCAGTGTTTAGAAAGTATAAAACTTGTGAGACACCACATTAGTCAGGACCACTTTACCAAATCTCCTCTCACTGCATGTTCTGAGCAGCCAGTTCATTTTTTGTCTACCTGGGCTTACACCAAAACTTCTCTTCACCAAATGGTGTGGTAGTTATGACACTGAGAAACACTAAGAAACAAATTTCCCATGAGAGAAGAGCAGATAAAAATCTTTCCTTTCTGTGATATTTTCCGTGCTTTCCTTGGTGTTATTTCTCTGCCATCCATACAAGCACAGACATGCATCTATGTATGCATGCACCACTCTCTGTGTCCAGTGTCCTGCTGCCAAGCTTGCTCCAAGACAAGCAGCTGGCATTTGCTGAGTTCTGCAGATGGGTCATGAGTGACATACACACACGGTGCAGCTGTCTGGGTCTGGAACTCAGGTGATTATTTGTTTGCTAATCAACCAGCAGCTCCTTTAGTGGAGTTGGAGGTTCAGAGAGGGTGATTAAATATACAGAAAGAGAGGCTGTTGTGTAGTTTTGGGTGAAATGTTGGGTGGTAATTACAAGAGATGTAAGGATTGTTATTGTTACCAGGGCTGGAGCAAAAATTAAATCTATCTATTCAGACTGCTTGTCACTGAATATTCAATAGCAGTTTCCTAAGGCAGGACAAAAAACCAAACCCTCTCTGTTTTCCAGTGAGAATAAAGAGGTATCTCCATGTTTGCATTAAAAAGCTGCAGTCACCTGCAAAAAATGATCAAATTTCAAACTAAATCAAATATGCAGTTTCTCACAACCACCCGCAAAGGACGTCAGGAGTTATGTGTGAAAAGAGAAGGAGTGAAATCTGATAACTTTGTGCGGCTCAGTTCAATTAGTTTAGCTAGCTGACCAAAATTGCAGGTATTAATTCTGCAGGTGCCAGTTGGGTCTGATCAATCTGCAGGTTTTAACTGATGCTTAGTGTAGCTCAGCTGGCCAAGCAGTGGGCTTAATGCCTAGCAGAGAGGGATGGTCACCTGCTAGGGTATCATTTGTTGCTGTATTTTATGCAGCTTGTAATAAAACATAACTCTGTGTAATTTTTAATTTATTGTGGGGTTATATGAGCATTTAATCTATATAAAATGAAGGAAAAAAACCCTCAAATGGTTTTGTTATTGAAATAGTTGGGGTGACATCCTGAGGTCATTTGTTTTGACCTCTGCAGGTATAGAGTAGTGTCATTAATTTTAAGTAAGATGCTCCTTTGCTAGCTGAAGTGTGTAACAGTGGGGTGAGCTGAGGGAACTGGGGGTTTTTGGTCCACAGGAGAAAAGGAGAAGGGGAGATGTTAGTGCTAAGCTCAACCATCTAAAGGAGGGGTTACGGAGAAGATAGAGATAGGCTACAATCAAAGTTGCCCAGCAAAAGAACAAAGATACTGTGGTCACAAGGTGCAGGATGGGAAGTTCTGACCGTAGAAAGGAAATTTTTCAGCAGGAGACTTAGTCAAACACTGGAACAGATCTCTTGGAACCATTGTAGAGTCTCTGTCCACAGAGACATTGAAAGCTTGCAAGGCAATTTGGTCTGCCTTGAAGCTAGCACTGCCTTGAGTAGTGGTGGGAGGCCTCAAGTTGCCTTCTAGCCAAAATCTTCCTGATGTTCCAGGTTGCACTTGGCCCTGCTCTCACCTCCAAACAAGGCGATGAAGTTTGTCCTCACCTCATGATCCTGTTAAGAATTCAGAAAGGGCAGTGGAAAGGTTTGCTTTGAAAAAGGAGCTTTTAAGAGATGATTGTGGCTTTGTTAATTTACTGTTTCTAATTGAAAGCTTATGAGAAGTATGGTTTTGCTTTCTAGTGGTTAGCCAGCTGAGTCATGTGCTGTCTCTTGTAAGGACCACACAGAACAAACTGCCCCAAATTATGCTTGAGACACCTCATAGGCTTCATCATGTCTGGGTCTGCAGAAGACCCTGTTAACAAATAACTGGTGCAAAACCACTGTTTGGTTTAAATTAGGTAATTCCAGAGTTTCTACTACATAAACTTGTCCCGTGGGTGCTTGTGAAAGCAAGAAGGCATCTTGGAAGTAGAGAGAGCCTGTGGAAGCAGAGGTTAGCTGTCACCTCCATTTCCTTGCGAAGTCTGGACTCACACACAGCCTGCCTGGTGCTGGAGCCACTGGTGTGCAGGGGAGATTGTACACAGGTTTCCTACAAGCTTGCCTGTCACAACACTGCAAAAAAGCCAAATCCCAGTTCCTGTTGGGCACCTTCAAAATTAGTGTCTTAGATATACATTGGGGAATTGCAGGATATTTAGAAGACAGAAAAAGAGCTGCACAGTTGTGTACCCATTTGGTATGCCTTGGTCAGGCCTTGCTCTTCAGCTCCCTCTGCCTTGTTCACAAAGAGGAAGACAAGCCATTAAGGTGCTTGAACCTTCTGAAAACCCATCTCTGTGTGAGAGGCCAGGAGCTCATGTGTTCAAAACACCTTCTGTATAAGATATAAGATCTCCTCTTTCTGTTCAAGCCTGAATGCTCCTTTCAGAAAGGGAGTGTTGTGGCCCTTAGTTGGTGGCCATGAGATGATGGATTGAGCTTTCCTTGTTCCAGCCTTGGCACGCCTGTGTGTGATCAGCTGGATCTGCTGTCAGGTGATCTTGGATAGCATTCAGTAAGGCAGAACCCCATTTTAGGGCTTCAGTGAGGTTTTAGCATGGCTGTGGTACATTTGCCTTGAGGATGAGATGACCTGAGAACCTTCATGATGGACCTCTTCCCTCCTGGAGTGCTTGGAGATTGACTTTAGGCCGGAGAGCACAGAGCTGGTCTCTGCCTGAGGAGGTATTTGGGATGCCTGGAGACCTTCAGTGGGGACACAGGTAGGTTCCTCTACTTTGGGGCAACCTGAGTCAGGCAGTCTTAGGCGTGATCTAGCAAAGCTCTGTAGATGTGACCAACACTGTCCTTCCCACCTTATGTGCACAACTATGGAAACCTTTTTCCCTGTGCACTTCCTCCTCTGCGTGTTTGCTGGTCTCTTGCACCTTGCAAAGTTTTAAAGAGGTTTCTCTGCACAAGCTAATCTGCTTGGGAGGGTAGATTTGGGGGGGACACTAGTGGGACTCCATCCCCTCTGCCTGGAGCTGTGTGCCTGTGGTTAGCCCTGGAGCTCACTAAGTGCCCCAGCTTCTCCCAGGTCTCAAAGAGCCACTTTCCCTGCACACACCTTCATTTAATGAGCAGCAGCTTTCCTCCATAGCCAAGCCATTGGGCTGCAGCAAACAGCCATCCACTATTCCATGTTTGCAGAGAGCCTGGCAGGGCCTCACTTTAGGCTGTATTGTAGTAAATTATAAAAGATCCCCTCTTTGATGCCTTGTGGGAGAAGGCACTGGGCCTGATTTCCCCCTGCCTCCTTTCTTGTGTTGTGATTCGCACAAGATGCTATAAACTGCTTCCATGCTGGTTTGGTAACCACTTTGCCACAGGTATAAATTACAACCTAAGGGGCACAGCAGTGGGGAAATGAGGCCAACAATCTCTAAAGGTCAAAGGAGCATTCATCACACCAAGTCTACTGTGACTTCATTGTGATTTCGCATCAATCAAAGTGCTGTTGTTGGTAAAGAATCTCAAATCAATACAAAACAAATAAATTGTTTTTAAAAGCCACACTTTTCTGCTCCTTTGTTTTGTGCAGAAATGTCTTGTCCTCTGGTCTTCTAAAACAATGGTCCTTAGCATACAGGTTGCAGATATAAATGTATTTAGTCAGAATCAAAGTCAAAAGGGATGGGATCATTCTCAGCCAGCCTAAAATAGAAGGGAGCAGCAGTTAGAAACAATTGCTGCAACTGTGACTTCCTCAAACAGCATGGCTCTGATGTCAGATACCGGGAAAGAGGAAACAACGGTTAGAATGCATGATGGTTTAACCAAAGGTGCAATTTGTTCCAGCTTTCTGATTAAGTCTATCCCCTGTAAAAAGGAAATATGAGCAGAGCAGGCAGAGTACTGTTAGAGCTCTCCAGCTGTACAGAAGTAAATGAGGAGCAGATTCAGTGACCCTCAGCTACATGACACTGACTGCAAGAGCACATGCTTGCTCTCAGTTCTCTCCTCATATGCCTCTACTTTGATCTGGAGAGAGCCTGTCTCCCCTGCAAAAAATCCAGAAACTCCTACTTAACAAGGTTAAATTACAGTTCCTAAAAAATATATATAAAAATCTGAAAGAACATGAAAGCCATTATTATGTTTGATAATGGTATCAGGATTTTTATCTACTGCTTATGTTTGGATTAAAGCATTAAGTTTCCTTTGTTCAATTTGTTACTAAATTTAAATAGCTTACAATTGCTGTTTTCTGGATATGGTGCATTTACCTGAGAGAGCTGATCATGAATCAGTGTCCCATTAAAATATGTTTTTAAGTAGTAGTTAAGTGAAAAGGTACTTATAAAATTCTTATGAATTCTCCATTTGATGCTGTACATCCAACACACCTACTTATCCCTGCCGTTTCTGTTGTGTCTTATTTTGTTGTTAATTAGCCATGATCTAACTCTGAAGTTGCCCTTCCTGAGCAGGGTGTTGGAGTAGGTGTTTCCCACAGGTCCCTCCCAGCTGAAGTGTCTGGTGCCCACACTGCTGATGGCTGGCAGACCAGAGAGGCAGGCAGGAGGATCTGCGGTGAACCTCACTGTCGCTGCTCTTGTGACCCACACTCAGCTGATCTCGGTGCGTGGCCCCCACTCAGTAATACAAAGGAAAGTGAGAAACCTGAAGCTTCCTCTCCAGCAGTCCTACAGAATTGTGTTCATAATGAAGTGCAGAAAACGGTAATTTTCCTGTGTTTATCAACCATGTGATTGAATTTGCATGTTTTATAGATCATATATAGTTGTTTGGGAAGTTCAACAGAAAGGAGTCCTTTCAGTATCAAAACATAAATTGTACTGACTTTTCACAAGTCTCTGTGATCACATTGATCTCATCCCTGCTACATTCCTTAAGATTCGTGAATTTGCTGTGTCTTCATGACCTGCAAAATAACTGAAGCCATTCTGCCATGCCCAGATTGGAGGCAACAAAACATTATTTCGGTTTCTAGTGGTCTGTTTTAGCACATTTTCTTGGCATCACCTCTGACTCCTTTCTCTGCAGCAATCTGAGTGTCTGTATTATGCTCAGTGGACAACCAGGGGACACTGATGTAGTCACATGTTGTGAATGATATAAAAAAGGGTTAAAAAAACAATTCAGTAGGAGATGGTAAAGGGAATAAAATTGAATCAGCAGTTTGGCAAGCATCTTTTTTTCTCCCCTTCCTTCCTCTCATCTGAGGAGTCCTGGCATGAGTTGTGTTCTCTTACAGGTGTTCCAGTTGTGTTGGCCATAGGACTGATGGACAGGCAGATGTATTGTCCATGGAAAGGAGTGTCTTAATTTTGGGAACATGTGGTGCACGCACTGCTGCTGCATGGAGTCTGTGCCTTAAAAGTGGAACCTTGCTCTTCATTCCCGTGAACAGCAACACCAGCCTTGCCCACCACTGGCCGTAAGTCCTAGTGGGATAACCAGTCATCCCCACTAGCTGTGTGCTGCCTGTTGCTTCCTGCCTCCTTGTGCTGTAGCATCTCTTGCAGCAGCCTGAGCAGCTTTTCAGAGAGGGGACAGTGACAGCAGCAGGACTGAATGGACTCCCTGCCATGACAGGTGTTGTAGAGATAAACAGTTTGTAAATCTAGAATCTCAAAATATGCCAAAGAAAGGAAAATTTCTGGCCCCGCTTTGCTGGTCTGCTCTTTAAATTCAAAACCTCTTTAACACTTGGTACAAAAGACAGATCCAAAAGAAAACATAGAATCATAGAATGGTTTGGGTTGGAAGGGACCTAAAAGATCATCTAGTTCCAAACCCTGTACCATGGGCCAAGACAACTTCCACTAGACCAGGTTGCTCAGAGTCCTATCCAGCCTGGCCTTGAATACTTCCAGGGATGGCACAGCCACAGCATCTCTGGTCAACATGTTCCAGTGCCTCACCACCCTCACAGTAACAAATTTCTTCCTAAGATCTAATCTAAACCTACCCTCCATGAGTTTAAAGCCATCCCCCTTCTCCTACTACCATTTTCCCTTGTCTGTCAAAAGCATTTCTGATGTGCCTCTCAACATGGCATTTAGTCACTTTTTCCTTATTTATAAACATTTCAAGTGGAGTCCTGGCATGAATTAAGTGGGACTGGAGACTCCACTGCCAGAGTTACAGATGGAGATCCATGGGCTTTTGATGAAAATCAAACTCAGATTTTTATTTAAATTGGGGCATCATTTATCCAAGATAAAGGCTACTCATCCCCAAGTTTAGAAGCTACTGTGCTATCAGGTTTGAAGCCCGTAAGAATGGCTTCTCCATTCTCCTAGGCATGATTTAAAAAAAATCACCTGAATTTTTCTACCAGTGTGAAGCTTCAGTTTCGTAACTCAAAGACAGTGTAGCATGCTATCATATGATGTTAAAATTATCAAAAAATCTTGCAAGAGGCCAAAGGAAATGTGCTGAGTGAACTGGGACATTTGGAATCCATAGGCACACGGCCTTAAGGCTGAATGAGATTAGTGCTTTTGGCATCACGCAGAGCCAGTATTATGTTCATGCTGTGGTAGGGATTTCTTTTTCCATAGACCTCCTGATTGTAAAAGGGGATTCCAAAACTCACATGCAAGCAGCAAATGTCTCCAAGTACACTGTGGCACCCTTCCAGGAACAGAAACCCCTGTTACTGTCTGCTGCCACAGTACACTGATTGGAAATGAGATAGCCACCAGAGCACAGTGTACCACGGCTCTCAGGAGTCATGTGAGGGAGCCATCAGGAAACAGTAGCTGACAGTCACATCGCTGCCAGTCAGAAAGGGATCGGTGCTTAAAAGGAAGCCCTGGATGCTTTCAGCATGACTGAACCCGCTGCTAATCTGCATATGTCTGGATTAGAAGTCACACCATCATAAAGATGCCATGAGCCAGGCAGCACCCATATGTCATTCGTGTGGTGACAATTCCTAAATATCCCATCCCACACAGCTCTATTCCTAAGCGTAAACAACAAATAGGAGGCAAAAGGCAGAGCACACAGGCTGTAAAGCATCCCTGTCTTGATCCCAGGATCCTGTATAGTAAGGATCGCTAGGTTTTTATACTCTGGGTGTATTTGCATATCCTCTTCACCATTTGAAAGAAAAGATTATTGCATTTGCTGGTAGTTTTTCATTTTAGTCCTAAAACAACATTATTATGTGGGTTGAGTGAATATATCATTCTTAATCAGATGCAGAACGGCATTCTCTACCTTTCTGACAGTGTTATGGACCGCATACCGCTTGATTTAGTCTGGTGACAGGGTTGTAAATGTGGAGTTTCACATCAAGCTCCCCACTAGGGTGATGCCTCCTCTTCCAGCCTGAATGCAAATACTGCTGGAGGTGGGGGCTTGGCTCAGAGTGACCAGAAGATGAGGATCAGTGCTGGTATGTGTGTCTACTTCTGAATGCAAGTGTGAGCTCGGTACAGAAGGGCAGACAATTTTGGACAGATTAACATGGATCATTTTGACCATGTTGCTAAAATGAATCAAAGGTCAAATTGAATTAATCCAGATCTTGCATAAGGGATAAGCAATATACATGGTGCTTTCTTTTTTTTGGTGCATTAACTTGTGGGGAAGGCCTGTGTGGTGTGAGCTCCCAAATTATTTTTCACATGCTAGTGATGAGTTCAGTGGTGAACTGTGATTTTTTCAGCAGACTGAAATTAAGAGACACAGAAAGGCTTTTTTTTAATATAACATTTAAAGTAAATGAAAGTTTTGCCATGAAGACAGCCATACCATGTGTATATGAGCAAATACTTCTCGAACCAGAACTGACTTTACTGAAAATTGCAATTCTTGCAAGTCTTTATCTATTTGTGGTGGCAGAGGTAAAAATCTTTGTTCAAGAGATTGTCAGCCAAGAGTAGCCCACCTGCAATGCTGGTGGAGTGGCAGACAAAACGATGCTAAACAGATCACAGCCCACAGTTTGTTGGCACTCCCAAGTGTGAGGCCTCTGAAACGTAGCTGCAGGTTACAGGCTACGTGGTAGAGATGCTCCAGATTACCAAGGTGGGAGGGGGGAACAAGTTGGGGAGATGCAGAGCCTGTCTTTTTTCCCTTTTCTTTTGGAAACCAAGTAAATAAAGCAGCTGTTCCAAATGCAAGTGCTCTTCATTCTTCACTCCAGCTTTACATTCTTGTTCCTATTTGTATGTAGGTGCTTTGAGGATGATCAGGCTTCACTGAAATAGTGCCACCTCAGTTTCTATTGGGTCTGAATCCAGGATACAAAGCATATGGGATCAAAGCTAAAGCTGATTCAGTATGTCTTACCTAGAGCTACCCAGCTCTTCTGAGCACTCTCACGTTCTAGGTGTTAGGTAGACCCTAACCAGTCTTGGGAAGATTTTTTTGTTTGTTTGTTTTACTCTTGGGAAGATTTTTTTGTTTGTTTGTTTTACTCTGTGCCTGGATAGACCTCATCTTTAAGTAAGGCCAAATGTCCTAAAATTCTTAGTTTATCACAAATGCCTGTGACAAGGTTTGCGAACGTGACTAAAGAAGTTAGGTACCCAACTCTTACTGATTTCATGAAAGCAGTAGGAGTCAGCCAATTGGCCTGTTTCATCACATTTGAAAATCCCACAAGATTCCTATCTGTCTCTTTCAGCTGCTTTGAAAAACCTCTCTCCTAGTGCTTTCTAGAGTGTGTTGTCATTAATATTGAAAGGTCAGTCAGGGTTGCAGTATTATTTGGACAGGACTGATGTGTGCGGAGGAGACACATGCACATCATACAGGAAACATGAGTCCTGGACTGGAATGCACAGCTAAGGCTGTACTGAGCTTAGCTCTGCGTGGCTTCGGCCAGATGGACACTTCTCGATGGAGATGAAAATGCAGGCTGAGGGAATATGATTTATGTACAGGCATAAATCCTGAATCAGGATGAAGACATTTCAAGCTGAACTAACTCATTTGACTGTATACTCTTCTTTTTAGAGTGTAATTCATGGCCCTGGGTGCAAAGTTTACTCTAAATTATTCAGCAGTTGTGGGCCCTAGGTATTATTACATGGTAACTAACTTTCCTGAATTAATGTTGCTTATTCTACTTTTGAATAAAGCTAAAAAATTAATTGTTACAAGCTCAGAGTTTACCTTGTTTGATCTCATGTACCCTCCTTGCCATAGAGTTGAGGCTGCAGTGACTTTTGAGTGTTGGGTACAGTGCATGTCCAAACTCGTGAAGATGAATAAAAAATAATGTATGTATATACCTCAAGGACACAGTAACAGGAGGCAGGCAAAGTCACCATGATGTTGATACAGATGCTCCTAGCTGAAATGACATTCTTGGGCTCAGGCATTTATGTTTACTTTATGGGCTGTTAAGCAAGTACATAATGTTTTGCCCAGAAAAAAAGGTTTACATGAGCTGGATTGCTCATTTTCTGGCTTCCATGACATCAGAGAGCTTGAAGGAAACAATCTTTAGGAACCACTAGAGAAATTCTTCCTTTCAACCTGTCCTTCGCAGGACAGCCATCTTCTCATTCCCTGTGTTCTCCACTTGATTGAGAATTGCTTTCTCCTCCTTCAGTCTTACCACCATAAGCTTCCTATGTCAGGGAAGGAAGCAGGAGACAAGAGGCATACATGTAAAAAGGAAAAATATAAAGAAAAGGAAGGCCTGCAAAGCCTGGAAGAAGGGTGGTATCCGTGAAGAAGGAAAACCACTGGACAGCAGAGAAGGTGAGAGTTGGTGACATGCCTAGATGGGCAGCAGTATCGGTTTTGCTGGGCAATACATTTGCAGAGCCTTGTGCCTGACCAACTCAGACAGCTTGAGGGTGAGCTCAAATTCTCTTCCCTCTTCATTTATAGAATCATAGAATGGTTTGGATTGGAAGAGGCCCCTGAGGTCATCTTAGTCCAACATCCTTTGCAATTAGCAGGGACATCTGCAACTAGATCAGCATAAGGTCTGTGTGTGTGTCTGTGTGGTGCATTGCCTACCAAACCTAATTAAAAGTACACAGCGAATATTGGGATACACAAATCTTCCTGTGTTAGCATCTCTCACGTGATCTGCTTGTAAACTTACCATTTGTTTTCAGCACCTGCAGGTGATCCCCTGAGGGCAAGGTCCTATCTCAGCATTTTTGGTTAAAGGGCATATATGATGATGGGGTGGTTGGTCATACAGCAGGGATGGTAAAATGTACAGGAACCTCTGGGAATTTTTGTCTTTAACGTTTGCTACATGAGGAGGCTTCAGGATTGTTTTCCACAGAATCACGGAATATCCTGAGTTGGAAGGGACCCACAAGGATCATCGAGTTCACCTCCTGACCCGGCACAGCACCATCCCCTAGTTAGAGGAAGGAGGGTGCGTGTGATGAGGTCTGTGGTGGCTCTGTAGACAGGGAGGTGGAAATTCCAAAGAGTGAGGTCTGCACATCTCATGAGAACAGGCAATAGGGCAGAGGGATGTGGTTGGTAGGGGAGGGATCGGACGCGCCCATCCCTTGAAGGGCTGCGGAGAGAAGCTGTCTGGAGGGCCCGGCAGCAGCAGCAGCAGGAGGCAGCGCTGGGTGCAGGCTCGGCGGCAGCAGAGGGTGCCCGCGGCTCGCTGTGCTCCCTGCCCTGCCGCCGCAGCCGCGTCCCGAGCATCCCCCGCACATTCCCTGCCCGCCGGGGCCCCGCTCCGTGCCACACGGGGTGCGGCTTTTCCTTTGGCTTTCAGGAGTTTTTATTACTTTTTTAAAAAATACTTTAAAATATTTTTAAAATATTTTTTCAATACTTTTTTCCAAATACCTTTTAAAATACTTTTTAATACTTTTCTTTTTATCGTTCAGGCGGTTCTCGCCCCATTACCCTCCCCCTCATTTTTCTTTTTCTTTTTTCTTTCTTCTTTTTCCTTTCCT
>VZRM01004864.1:73843-130837 GCA_013397955.1 Grantiella picta
GCATATCCTGGAGGCTCTCCCTTCTTTTCCCTTGTTCCCCAAGGGCATGAACAACAGCTACAAAACAACTGCCAGGAGAGTGAGGCAGAGGATAGAAAGGTTTGGGCAGTTTCCTTAACAGAATGGCTCCCTTTTCTTTGGCACACGGACAGAAGCTCTTCCGTCTTCCAGAGCTGACCCATATAGCAAAGCCACCTTCACCTGCACTCTGTGTTCACAAGAGATCAGGTCGTTTTCATGAGTCCTCTTTTCCCCCACAGAAGGGCAGTCCCAAGGAAAGGGGCAGAGGGTCAGTCACTGGATTGGGGTGCCCTATTGTCAGCACCAGGAAAAAGGTAATGAGAGAGAAGGCAACGGGGAGAAAGCGTACAAGGAATGAAAAGGGAAATGCTGGATACATTGTAGTTATGAGATAATGGAGGAAAAGTTATTTGCTAGAGAAATGTGGAACGTGAGGTTGAGGGGCAGCAGATGTTAAGTAAACAAACACATCTGAGCTTATATTCTTCTTGCTTTTCTACCATCCACTGAAGTACTAATTAATGAAAAATCTGGCAGCTTGGATTTCATTGTCTGGGGAACAGACCACAGGAAAATGTGTAAAATTTTGGCAGGATTTTAGTCATAAGGTCAGTCCAGGCAAAGGAATACTGCAGCCCATTTAGTTACTTTGGCCAAGGAATTTACATCAAAATTATCTGCATTTCTAACAATCAGCAGAGCTGAGACTGTGCCCTGCATTCAGAAGGTTAGAAATTAGCTCACAATTCTAGGGGGGGGTTTCACCTTATACCAAAATAACATTGTATCTATCTAACAAAAATCTGGGTTTGTTTGTATTTTTTTAAGCACTACAGTACTATGGCAAGAAAGGAGAAATAAATGGCAAATATGTAAACAGGAGAACACTGACATATTCTATTAGTGGAGACAGTAATATGCAAATAGTCAGCAAGTAAGAAGAGAGGCAGTGTAGAGAGCTCATATTTAAACCAAGGAATGAGGACCCATTATTAGACCAGTTTTTGTTATAAGTGCTTTCTCATAATTTTAAACAGTAATGTACTTTTATAACATATACTGTTGATTTTGCCTGGGGGAGAGTGTTTCCTACAAATGCCACGACGCAGGCAAAAGCCACTGATGTAAAGAACCCCAACATGGATATTCTGAAAACTGAGGCTACTAAATAAATGAAAAGGGATATTTGAGGGAGTAATAGAGATACCATTGCACTATCCTCATTGTTAATCTTGATATTTATTTCATTAAACATATCCTTTGTTACAGCAGAAAAGAAGCAGTGGCAGAATTGGCTTTTGCCTCCACCAGATTGTTGCAGAACCTGGGAACTTTGCCAGTACAATTACAGTGAAGTTGGCTGTGGAGTATGTGAGGCCTCAATCCCAAATCTGGATAAACTGAGGCATAGCTCTATCCTCAAGAAGGAGGATGAGGCAGGCTTTCCAAGCATATACTTACGATAGAATTTTCAATGGGAATTGCAATACATTGTCTTTGTTCAAAACGTTAAGTCCAAGTGCAAGGTGCTGTGCCTGGGTTGGGGCAATCCCAGACATAAGCACTGGCTGGGAGAAGAACTCACTGAGAGCAACCCTGCAGAGGACATGGGTGTTCTTGGGGACAAAATGTTCAGAGACATCTTTTTATAAGTAGAGGGGAAGACACAGGGATGGAAATTCCATGTGATAGCATCTAAAACTAAGAAAAATACATTCAACCTTTTTTAAAACATACCATGAAGGCTTCACTGATAGGCAACGGAAAGGGGCATGGGCAGTTACAGGGCAAGGAGTTTTCAAATGTGACTAAAGTCAATATTCCCTAACAATTTTAGCATTAAAAGGGAAAAATGGGAAAACCAAGGTCAGTCTCCCTCTTTGAGGTATAAAGCAAGCAGCATTGCTGTGTTTCTGCTCATTTGCTTCCAGCTTTCTGAGCAAGCAGCCCACAACAATGATCTGGTGCTTGCAGTGTCACTAAAATGGAATCCCAGATATTAATCCCTCATGTGCACAGGGTCACATGTTGGTTTTGGGACACCATGGGTAAGGTAAAGATGGACAAGCCTGAACAGACTGCACAGCTGAAATACAACCCTTTGTGATCGTATCCATCACATGTTTTTTCCAGGGGGAAAGGCATGATCAGCAGGGATGCTAAGCTTTTTAACCTTGAATGACATCCTGTGATAAGCCCAGGCACACAGGAAAAGAAAGAGGCAATGGCTTCCACCCACCAGAAGTCTTATATTTCCAAAGTGCTGAGGCTGTGATAATTATGATACATCCAGCTGGTGCTATTATTCAACCATTCCTGAAGGAGAGGGTCAGTCTTAAGCAGCATAAAGATTGCAACAAAACTTCACAGGGGCAAAAAGTTAATTAATAAAAAGCAGTTAGCTATTCGTATGAATGGCAGGAACAACTTCCAGAGCCATGTGATTATATTTGCATTCAGTGCAGTGCTTAAGATACCTCGCTGGTGGGCCAGAAGCCCACTGTGCTAAGTGCTGCATGAAACGGGTGAATGGAAAAAGGAGAGAACAAACTCGTAGTGGCAGTTGTCAGCCTGCTCTTGGAGGAACAGTTGTTGCAGTTGAGCCATTGCCAGTATAATACTTGCAGTGGGAAAAAGAGGGGAAAGAATCACAGCAGCAACAGTGCATCAGCAAAGCTGTTGGTAGGGGGAAAGGACAAAAGGTTGAGTGCAAATGCTGGTGGACTGGAGGACCCCAGGTGAGGGGATGTATCTGAGAGCAATGATAATGCTGAAAGAAACTTGGTCACAGCTGGAATTTAACAACAGAGCGAACAAAGAGATAACAATGTTTGAGGAGTGGCCTCTTCGGTGAGAGGGAATGTTGAGGCATGGGTGCAGACAGCAGAAGGACACAAGTGCAAAGAAATCCACACATGGGATGGGCTTGTTATCAGCACACAGGTATCCATATCCAAGGAAGAGTGAGAGTGGAAAGAGGGTGAGAAACTCCAAAATTTCTCAGGGGACACAATCTGAGGAGACTTGTGGCTGAGAGAAATGTGGGAGCAGAGAAAGAGCTTGGATACAGTGTTATTCAAAAGAGCAGAAAGGAGAAGGAAAAGAAGAAAGAGAAAGAGAAAGGGAGTGTCAGAGAAGAAGACATATCTTAATGAGAAGGTGGTTTTAGTGGCAGTGACAGCAGAAAAAACACATCTCTGTTAGAGCAGGGAGATGATGGAGAAAATTGTTTGGCTGTCTGCAGTAGGGTTAGGAATGGTATAGTCAGGGAACAGAGTGCCAGGGAAAAGCGGTAAAACCTGAGTAGAGAAGCATGCAGGCTGGATGTGTTGCCATGAGAAGTTATAGCAGGAGAAACTTGTGAGGGCAGCAAAGAGGAGTGAGGAGATAGACAGGCAGCCAGGATGGGTCAAATGTCACCAGAGTTGTGACAAAGGAAGGACAAAGTGGGGTCTGGGTTTGTGTCACTGAGTGAGGTGAGAAGTGGGAAGAGCAGCAGACAGAGGTGTGAGTGGAATGGAAATCAAAGGGCTTAAGGAGAGCAGGCAGGTGACTGCTCTGAGTTTGTAAGGAGGGTTCTTGGGGAGTAACAGAAAAACCAGAAAGCTGAATGAGTTTCAGCTGGGGAAAAAGGGGAGTGAAGGTTATTCTGGTACTTGTATAGCCAGAGGATGGCATTTTCTTTGTAAGGAGAATGGAAGTGACATAGAGTAAAAAGGGTAATGGAGATTTCTTAGCAGGGGTATATGAGAATTAAACCTGAGGTATATAGTTATATTTGATCATTTTATCTCAACTGTATGTTTTGTCACATTCATCTTTGTGGCAAAATTGTACACAGTGACCTTTTCTACAGTCTTCTGTCCAGCACTGGCTTTTCCAGCTTCTGAAAAAAAGGAACCTGGGTTAGACTGACCAGTCCTCAGTGCTTTCCTGAACTTCTGGGCTTTGGTAGGATGGCTGGCTGGATTTATTTTTGGGTGGTACATAGATTTGCATTTCTTCAGCTGGAATTTCCTTCTCGTTATCAATCATGGTTTTTAACCCTACTAGGCTGTCAATCTTAGATCTTCCCAAATGCCTGAAATTGTTCTTAAAACATGCTCTAAAGACTTCTTGTAGATCCCACTGTTTGTACAGCTTCTTCTCTTTCTGCCTGTAGACCAGCTGTACTGGCTAGGATGTCATTATCAGAATCATCACACCAAATTTCTGTTAACACTCATAAAAATGCATGTTCTGTCAATGACTAAAAGTGTTCATTTTCCTTGCCTTTGTGTGCAGACAGCTTCCTACATTCATACTTTCCTTTTTCTTCTAAATCTTTCGCCTCAGACAGAGTTCATTTTTGTCTTGCTTTTTATGTTAGAAACACACACCACGTCATTTGAGTTAAACAAAAAAGTCCCCTATTCCTCTTCCCCTACACTGTTTGAATAGAGGCCTGTGTAAGAAGCCCTGCCAGCTTTGAAATGGGAAGGCTGGTATTTTTTTTTGCTTACACGGAGATCATTTTAATCCAAACAGACTCTCATTTCGAAAGATATAAAGGACATTCCATTGCTTCTTGGGTCCAAAACACTCCTAAACTGACACATTTACCACTTGGTCTCAGTTTGCACAGCACAAAGCACATAAGAGTGCTTTGTCTGTGGTGTTATAATGCTGTTATTTCAGAAAGCTGATAATTCTCTAGCCCAAGCTTTGGCACGATCTCACTAACAAAGCTCAGCACATGGGCAACAGGGTACATATCTGAGGGATGCTTGTGTCAGAGGCCTTAGCTTGTGATAGCACTAAGTGACCCTTCTCCTTTCTACATGCCTTCAGCCAGTGCAAGACAACGTGAGCTACAATCAATCACAAGCATCCCTGACATGCCAGGACTTCAAGCCCAGATTACTATCATCAACAAATGCTTGAAGAGCCATTACAGGCTAATTGGGCTGCAAACACTACTTTCCTATCTGTAGGAGCGTGAGAAATCCAACCTCAGCATTAAAGGCCAAAACCAAGGAGGATATCTGCTCAAGACACTATTTGTCTAGTCCCTAGCTGGTCTCTCCATGTTACTGATTGTAGTCTCTAAAGAGAGCATGATTTGGACTGGGCAGCAACTGTCATTCTTCCTGAAGAGAAGAAGTAACTTTGCCCATGTGAGATAGTTGATAGTTTCTTACCTGACAGTCACACCTGTGAGAAGGTGATCCTGCAGTTGTCTCCACAGTCTGCTCCAGCCCTGTGCAGCGCTTATTAACACACAGAGTATGACACATATGACCTGTAGCTGTCAGGTACTTCAGTGTTTGGACTGCATACAGCTTCTGAACCTTACCGAGTGGGAATGTATTTGGGAATAGAATAAGAGAATTTGGCCAGAGAGCAGCTGAAAGGCTACCTCCTCTTTGAGATGTGTGAGATACCTGCCTGTCATGTAGATGGAGCAGGAAATGTTCATGGAGGATCTGCAGCAATGCTCATTCTGAGTGGTGTGAAAATGTGGCTGCAAGGCCTTTTAATTGAGTTTGCCTAAGAAGTCTGAGCCCAACTTGACTGTTTTACTCCCAACAGGAGGCTGTTTTACTCCTTCACTTCTAGCATTAATGTATTCTGAGACATTTTACCCACATGGCGTGGATTTCAACCAGTTCCTAACCTACTACATTAAATGAGATGACAATCAGGCTTTCAAATATAAAATAAAATATTTTTTATCTTGGCCACTCCCTATGATTTGATAGTAGATGAATATGGTTCAAAATATGGCTTGAAATGGAAAAGAGAACAAATTTTCACAGACAGGACACCCCAAAACATTGTTTCCCAGAGTGTGAGTTAGATTGGTGGAATAGAGACCAAAAACAAAACTGTGTGGAGAAAAGAAAACAACCCTGTGGTTCTCTGAAAGGGGCAGTCCCCTCTGATAAAGAGACTCTGGGGGCAGCTGTCTCCCCTATCTGCGCCATGAGTAGGATGCACTCCTACTTCCTGTCTGAACAGAGAGATAACGTGAAAAAGCCACCGTGACATTTGACATTTCTTTTAGTTTCCCTTTTTACAGCCAAACAGTGTGATTCATTGGGGTTCTTCGTGAAAGTGGAGAGCTGTGAAAAGAAGATTCAAGGACTGGGCTCAGACATCGAAAGGTGACATTCCTACCCTTGTGACTGTCTCGAGAAGGCCTGAGGGTTGGTCTGCTTGTTGTAATTACTACTTCACCTTCTGCCCCATCATACCTACAAGACAGTTCCCTTATGATTGCAGTTCTCCTGCTACCTTGACACTTGTTGCACAGGAGTCTAATCTAGGCCAGACATATAGGAAAAAATTGGTGTCTTGGTTTTTGTTCTGATGCATTTGTTTTACAGTGCTCTGGAGCAAGCTCAGCACATGCCCTCTCCTTTCAAAGCTATGTGAGTGGCAGATGAAACACCATGGAAGATGACAGACTTTAATAAAAGAAGGTTACATAGACTGCCGACCAAAGCTTTTGAGTTACATACAGTCCTTTGATGCATATAAAGTACTTAATTTAGCTAAGTTGGTCTTAAGACTGGGCTGGGACACGCAGACCTCAAGTATCCATGACAGGCATGTAACTGAGGGGCATTTCAAAAATTAGAACAAGGTCATTAAACGCCTAGTCGTGAGTGATTCCTGTATGCAGCATGCATGCCCATCACATAGGACCTCAGTCAAATCCTTTAAAGACAAGACAGGATGGGATGAGCTGTTCAGTGCCCAATGTGCTGAGATTATCAGGATGAGGAAT
Organism: Grantiella picta; assembly: GCA_013397955.1. Classification (NCBI taxonomy): domain Eukaryota; kingdom Metazoa; phylum Chordata; class Aves; order Passeriformes; family Meliphagidae; genus Grantiella; species Grantiella picta. Next base: position 80,637 of record VZRM01004864.1, read on the forward strand.
GGCATGACCTGTGTGTGAACATTTCTGTGGCGAAGCTGTGCCCTGTGGCTTCGCTGCTGCTGCTGCATTTTGCTAGAGCATGTTGAGACCTGTCCAGTCAGTGCCACACACAGCCACTCTTTGTTCTCAGACACATCCTTTGTAGCTTTGCCAGAGATTTTCCCTATGTAGAAAAGCTGTGGGTATGCTCATGGAGCTACTGAAATGTTTTATTAGTGGGGAACAAAGCAGAAAGCTGATGAGCTCATGGAATTGTTGAATAATTTAAGTTGGATGTGACCTCTGCTGGACACAAGTCCATCCTCTTTCTCTAAGCCAGGCTGGCCTCTGAGCAAGGCAAAGTTGATGGGGTCCTTGTCCTGGTTTTCAAAATTTTGAAGGATGTAGATTCCACAACGTAGCTGGGCAACCTGTTCCACCATGCTCCAAGTCTTCTTTCTGTGTTTGTGTGTGTGTATGCAGAGAATGGGGGTGGCAGGAGGAGCAGGGAGTGCACACAGAGGTGTGTGTGAGCTTGTTCATGTACAGAGCTGTGTTCCCAAATTCTATTTCTTTTTTGGCAGGTGAAAAGAGCACACTGCCACTGGCAACCAGGGCAATAGCTAGATGGCTGTTAAAAAAGCTTCACATTAAGCAGAATTGCATGTTGTGACCAGTGAGATAGTTTTTTAGATAATATGCTTTTAGTTTTGGATTAGTATTGCAGTTGTGCAAGGATTCACTGCTTTTAAATAACTGGAAAAATTAGTGTCTTGAATCTCTTTCACATTTAGATCTATTGTCAGTTTATTAAATTCAGATTTATTGCTAGCTTTTCTAGCCAAAAAATAGCTGTTAGCACACTGTAACAGAGCATAAATTTGAGTTCACTGAATCAAAGACATTATTAAAGAAAAAAATTACTTAATGACCTGTCTGATCTAATAAATCCTGCCATTCGCATAAAACAAAATGACAAGAATTTATGTCCACTAGATGTGTAAAACAAAGGCAGTCATAGTGGTAGGCTTTTGAAATGGTTTCTTCAGGCCGCTGATCTTTAGTGTAGAATCTTGTAGGTAAAAATAAGGTAAGGCTAGAAATGGCTGACTAAGCTGCTATTGAGATGATAGAGACATCTTCTTCAGTAACATTAAAATCAAAGTAGTCAGATGGTTTGAGTCTTCTGAGGTTGTCTGTGGGCCACTGTGCTTCATGCCTGGCAGAATCCTGTAGACAAAAGACCTGCTTTTAAACTGCAGGCTTACGGTGTGAAAGGAAACTAATCACAGTTCCCATTCAGAAAACCCTGTTTAACAGTCTTGACATGAACTTGCTGACCACCAGCACTAGGTGCTGGTAAATCTGTAAAGTGACTTTTCTTCTTATTTTCCCATGAATAATATCTGAGTGGAGTTGTCTGTCTAGCCTGCCCACCGCTTGCCTTGCAGCTGCTCCCTCTAACTATTGCAGTGGCCTTCATTTGTAGAAATAGAAACCGCCTTAATGACAGCCTCTTCAAACCTGGCTGAAATTTGCCTTGTGCTCTGACCTTCAGTGAGCCAGCGAAGAAGAGCATGGGCTTCTCAGTTCCCTCCTGTCCATGGTGAGCTGCCACTTGCATGGCACACAGCTTCACGTGCACTTTTCTGTAATGAAGTAAAAATAAGAGATTGCTTTTGCATCTGGCACCTACTTTTGCACTTAGCAAGCATTCATTGTCAAGTCAAATAATTAGCTTTGTACTTTCACCATTAGGCTAGATTATACAAATATATTATTCAAATTTCTTAAAATATGTGTGTGTATACACATATATATGCATATTATATTGTATATAAGCAAAATGTAATCCTGAAGACCAGTTTCTGTTCAGTTGCAAAGCTTACATATGCCTAGAAAATTTCATACACCCATGGGCCATGCCTAAACTTTAGAGTCAGGCATGTATTTGTTCAGACTCAGACATCAGTCTTGTAACAGATGCCATAGAGAATCAAGCAAGTCTCTTCTGTTCTCCTGGAACAGCATTGCCCCAAGGCCATCCTCGAAGGCATCAGTAGAGACCCAAGTTTCTTTGTTTGATTCAAAGCATATCAGCATAGTTTCATTGATTGAAATGTACTTTGGTTCCATTCATTCCCACTCGTGTATTGCTCCCTCATGGCAAAGCCTTGTAACTATGGTTCAAGCCATCACTGTTTCTGCTGTCACATCTGGGCTGAATTTTCCCAGGAGCATAAACACTCCAGGATGGGTTTCCTAGCACAGCTTCAAAGTGGGCATTCCCATGACAGCATTTCAAAGCACTTACCTTTCCCCCCCCCACCCCCAGATTCTGAAACTTCTGTAAGCAGCACAGTAATTCAAAAGCAAACAATGTGCAGCCCTCAATTACTTCATCAGCCCAGACCCATGGAGCTTTAGCTCCCTTCCCATTTATTCCATGCTTTACAGCCTTCAATAAGACTAATTTATCATAATCTCTCCTCTGTGTGTGTGTCTGTATCTGTGTCTGTGTGTGTGTAGGAGTGATGTGCCTGGAATAAGGGGTAATGGCAAATCAAAGAGAGGTGATCTGCTCAGAGGGAAAATGAGAGAGGAAGTGAAACAGTTTTGTGAAGAGTCACAGGAGGTAATAGTGAGCTCATCAAGTCTGGGAAGAAAGAGGAAACAAGTGGATGACTTGGGTTCAGGCAGGGAGTGCAAAAGCATCTCCACTTTCCTCAAGATTGCAGGCTTTTTGTCTGGATGATTCCTTACAATAGCTTTATTGCTTCTAAGGCAGGGCATCCCCTATTTGCCCTCTTTACTTCCCTCTATACAATGCTGTAGGACATTTGGGAGCAGAGGAATTTTCCACCCAAAAGAAAAAAGCCCAGATGGCCTGGCAATGTTGAATTCCCTTGCCTCAGGGGCTGCATTGCTGTGTCTTTTTTGGTGATAATATGTCAAAATGCAAATATAGTTGGATTTCAGGCCCCCATGTGGAGCTTTTGCCTCGGAAATGTAGCTGATGCTCGCATCATACTTTCATGTATTTATTTTTGTTGGTAAGTTTGAACATATTTTCCTCAGCCTGTGGTTCTCTCCCTGCTGGTTGTACACATGTAGTGAATAATTCATTCCTGAGAATATAATTTCACTTCCTTAGTCCTGATGTTTTTCTTCTACATATCCAGATATGCTGCTCCGTTAGTTAGGTTCTTCTAATGTTAGCATTCATGATAACTGGATTTGCCACTGATGGCAGCTGCATTTGCCTGTTTCAACTTGAGTGGACATCTGTGTGCCTTGAAAGCGTGCCTCACAGGCAGAGATGTGATTTTAGGGTTATACTAGTTCTGTCTGTTGGCAACTGTGCAACAGCAGACTTCGGGGAAAGGGGTTAGTTAGTCCTCTTGGGTATCTCATTTAAGGTTAAGATATGGCCAGCTATAGAACTGCTAGAAAACTCATTCAGGTCAGTGTTGTCTTTTCCCAGTTGGTTCCAGCATATCTTCCCATGTTTGAATGAGAGGGGGCATATCTAAAGCTGTGATACATAGGAGGGCAGGGTGAGCAAACACATTTTAGGAACTAACTGCGATGAATTTTCAGTTGGTGAAAGTGAACATGAGCATTTAAGTTTAAAAATATATAGCCCAGCGTCTGGTCCACTTGGGTCTCTCCAGCTCTTTGCTGGAGCATTTGTAAATCTTCACAGGGCCTTGTCACTGGACATGGGCTCCATCAAGCAGGGTGCCAGCCATAGATGGCTTCTAGGCTCACCATGCCAGCAGCACCAGATGGGGAAGTTGACAAAGGAAGAGGTCTTCCATGCAGGGAATCTCTCAGGCAGATCTAGAAGGGAAGATGCTGCCCTTGAGGGCCAGAAGGTCTGAGAGTTATCCCCCACCATGGAGGCTTGTCTGGCTGGGCTTAAGGATGAATTAGAGAAAATGCATCTGAGGGGTCCCCTCTTCCTTTGGTGATCATGAGGAAAGAACTCCCAGACTACTCTGGTCCTCTTGGACCACTCACTAGTTGTTGTTCTCCTGTTATGAAAAAGAATGCTCTCACAAATTAGAAATAGACAGCCCCCCCTGCCCCCCCCCACCCCAAGCCATATTAATTTTCTTTATTCATTCTAAAAGGTAAATGTGCAGCAGGATTTCCAGGTCTTACATACATTTAGCAATGTATAGATGTATACTAAAAATATATTGTTAAAGCTTGATTTTTTTTTTTGTGCATGTAAGGTTGCTGTTTCTGAGGGAGACAGCATATGGGATTTAAGGAACATACTGTGCATGAAACATGAGTAAATAAAGAGTTTTAAGACTTACCATTAGGCTGATCCATACTCATGGAGTGATCTTTAACTTTTAATGAAAATAAAAGCTCTCATCCAGAATTATCTAGTCCTCCAGTTAACAAAAACCACGGGAATTGAAAGAAGAAATGTAATGTGTTTCAACAAGAGTGCACACAAGCTTTGTGGGTAGCAGTCTGCTCTGGCCCTGGGAGAAGGTGTCTGGTGGATGCAGAGTACAACAAACATATGTAGAATTGTATAAGTAGTGGCAAAGTCTCAGCTGCATCCCCTAAACTCATCCTCACTCTTTTTGTGTCTCGGTGAATTGAGTGGATGCCTGAGGAAAAGTGCTGGGAAAAAGACTGTTACGAGAAAGATACATGACAAATTGAAAACATCGGGTTTCACAAGCTTGTACCAATATTCCAGCCATTCAGCCTATCTAAAGATTCTTACTTGCTTTAAAAAAAGAACCTCTATTAAGACATCTGACTTCTCAGATGGTCCATGAAAAATATTCAACAGAGAGTAGGGCTTTGCCTTTCAAATCTGGCTTACACACTAAGCTTATGACATACTTGAAGACACCCTGTACATCACATAATTCATTTGATATGGCTCCATTTAGACTGTCTCACACCCAGAGACACACAGTTGATCAGGTGCTGAATATGCATTATACCAAGAGGAATTGCAGACATGTCACACATCCAGACAGCCTCCAAAGAATAAGTGATGAAAATTGCATGCAAGGTCAGATGGGGGAGCAGTTGGATCATGGGCAGCAATTAGAACATCAAGAGAGGAAACAAAACATTCTTGTTGCAGGTCTCCTGTGTGGTTGCAGTTGATCTGTGAAATTCAGGTCACTTGCCAGGTTTGTGTTGCTACATTAAACAGCATTACAGGAGAAACAACATTGTACTGCACAAGGCTTAAAAATGAAGTTTGTTGCAATACAAAATGACTGTGAGAGCCAAAAATGAAGAAGAGGGACATGTAACCTTTTGAAATAAATATACGCTCCTGATTTTGAAATTAGAAGCAAAACCAACTGAGACGAGAGCTTAAATTTGCCTTGCCCCCTCTTTCTGGGAGAAATTCTGGCAGTTGATTGGAGGGGGCCAAAAGCTGGGCCAGAAATGATCACAGTTAAACAGAGAAGCATATGCCAAGCCAGAATGTATCCAATGGCAATCAAGCAGTAGTAAAGGAATTTAAAACAAAAACTTCCAAAAAGAAAAGAGAAGCCAGCTGTGTCCACTGAGCATGGCATTAAGGGAGAAAGGCTGTGAAATTGGAAGACTCAAAAGATGGTGTGGCAGTGTGTGCAGGGCTGGGTTTCTGAGGAGACCTGACGGCAGGATGCTGCCCTCCCAGCAGGGAGGGAGAACAGGAGTGCGGGCTCTGTCCGCTCAGCGCAGTTGAGCGGGATCACAAATAATAGATTATAGACATCTGCCTGTTTGATGTGGGTGTGAAATTCTAAATTAGCTAACAAAATGGTGCTTTGTATTAATAACATGCATGCAATTTAGTCTATAATTTCCCTGAGAGAATGGCAAAGTTAAATAATTAATCATGCCTCAAAACAGGATTATTATAGGGATTAAGAGGAAGAAATATAGCTGCTAAAATTGAAAAAGGAATGTAGAAACAATGCCTCCAAACCATGGCTGTTGTACATAGCATTTTACATGTTAGTTAAACTAGAAACAGATGAAAATGAGTAATCTTGGATTCATCTATTAACCTCCCTCTTTAGTGAGGAGCCTGATCTCTAAAACATTGCACAGAGATCAACTGATGTTGTTGTTAATCACTCCTAAAGTGTCTGTGTCTGGGAAGTTTAGAGCATCTTCTCCTTAGGAGAAGGATGGGCATTCACATGTTTTTCTTAGCAATGCACCAGGTCAGACTCAGTTTTTTTGCATTGAGTGGATCTGCTGATTATTTTTTGTTTCTTCAGAATAAATGTGCACATTTCCTTTGTGTTAATTTAACCCCTCTAATCTGTGCTATTTACTTGACTATTCACTTCCTGTTTTTCTTTCTGTATTAAAACATGTATGACTTGTTTTTTAACTGACTTTTTCATATTTCAGTGAATCTGAAAACAGTTTTTATTATTTATCAAATGGGCAGAAACCAAACAAGATAAATGGAAATCCAAGATAAATCACCAGTTACAGAACAGGTAGATTTGAAAACCATAATGCTCAGGTTATTCAGTCGATGGTCATACTTCCCTGTTCTGGACATTTTGTCTTTACTTCTTAGCTCTGTTTACTTCACAATGACAGATAAATATTCCCTGGTGTCTTGTACTTCCTACAGAGTGGATCATCCACTCAGTACATGTAATTCACCTCCAGTGTTGCAAAGAACAGCAGCAGAACAAATTTAATTTGTGGCATATGTCTCTAAAAGGAAAGTATTTTTAAAGGAGAACAAAAGGGAAGACCCTGGATTTAGTGAAGGCATGTACCAATTAACCCATGGAAGTCTCTCTTGCTCATATCCAGAAATCACACCATGAACACTCGCAGTTGCTTGAGCAGCTGCATGCACGAATTCCTCAGCAATGACTGAAGTCAGTGAAAGTTTTGCCACTGATTTCAATGTAGCCAAGATCCCATGCTATGTTTCCCAGGGCTTTTCTGTTCTCCCAGATGTAAATCTCTAGCATTTACATTTGCAAAACCAGTTTTATCCAGGGAGCAGTGTGTCAATAATGTCAGTTCTGACTTTTAGATGATAGAATGTTTCCAAGAGAGGAATGTATTTGACTCAGAGCAATGTTAATTCTGAACATACTCATATGAACATAAATATTGCAGGTATTTGTCATGAAGACCAATAGTTATTTTTCCAAATTGATCTGTGTGGCCCAAAACCCAGGAAGAAGAAAGGATCTGCCTGGTACATTGCTGTCTCATTAGTCATGCTCGTGGCCAATTCTGTTTTGAGCATGTTCCCCATCTCCTGAGAGCTGCACTGTGTAGTGGGAGCTCACAAGTGTGACAGAAGTGTGCTGTGTGCAAGGGCTCTAGCAGGGGAACATTTCACTCCCAGCTCATGTCTCAGACACCAAAGAAGAGAAGAGTCTTTTACCTACCTTGTGACAAGGCTTATCTAACCAGCATCTAACCAGTGAATAGGATGGTGCTGTCTCATATGTAGGTCCATATATCCACAGTGTGTCCCTGGAAACATTTTTCCCTAAAGAGAGTATTTGTTTGACATATCAGAAGAGTGTAAGGGAAAAACTCATTCACCTGTGACCAACTTAAAGTACACTTTAGTGTATGCTAGTGATCTCTGTAACTAATGCAGAGAAACAGGAGACAATGCTGCAGCTCACAGTCTAACAGCTGAGGAGTCAACCCCAGGAAGTACCCATTTTTCACTATGGACTCCAATAAATGAAGATTTGACTTCAAGATCTGAGTGGGCCAAGTAACTTTAATTTCTGTTACTGCACATATTTGAGCTACTTTATAAGGTTGTTTCAGATAGCTCTTTTAATATTCTTTGACAGGTCAGAACATATCCTCTTTAATTATTAATCATATAAGCAAGAAATTTTTCCATAAGATATCATCTTTAGGAAAAAATAAGTTTTCCCCTTGGTTGTATACCATGAGAGGCCAATATTATAGGCCCACAGGTATCATGTCTTAGATCACCTAGTTTGGTTCACAATAATTAAGTCAATATTATATATTATGATAACCCTGAATTATAAATACAGGTTAACCCCCTGAATTATTCATTTAATTATCCCAGTCCTTAAAGACCTGGCTTTGGTATCAGATACATTCACGTCAGAAAACTTGTTTTAGTAAAATCAGTTGAAACTAGCAGGAAAAGGTCATTGCTTCACATGTAAAACAAATCAGCTCTATGGAGTTTTAACAATGTACAAGAATATATGTCTCTCTTGTGAGAGACAAGGGGCAGAAAATTGTGCCCCTTGACACTGATTGATTAAAAACAAATCCCAAAAAGCTCTAATGCAATTCGATCTCTTAATTCTGAATGGCTGATAGCAACCCTTTCTTAGTTATGCACACACTGAGCATCATGCCATAAACCAGATAAAAAACGTGTATTTTTAACAAGATCTTAAAACTGATCTGTCCAATCAAGGGAAGAATTGTTTGTTCATTTTATCCTTTTTTGGCAGAAATCACCTGTTTCATTAGTGTTTGGACACATGTTCAGCCTTTCCATGACCAAGTTCTTTGTTCAAGGTAGAGTGAGTCTGATTATTGCTACAATCATTTCTTGCTGCACAGTTCCAACTGTTTGCCACAGAGAGACATGGTGGGGGCAGATTCAGCTTGCAGATTTAGACTTTAAAATTTCATAGCTTTGCAGCTATTCAGCAGACCAAATGTAGCAACTGAGTTTTAGGTGTGTTTGAATAGCCTTTAAGTTTCCAGTGACTGCAGTGGTACCTTGAACAGATGTGAAAATTTAAATTTAGATGTCTTAATGTGGATCCAAATTTGTCATTGGCTACTGGGTAGCCTCTTGTATGAAGAAAAATATCCTGCATGCTATTTGCTTCTTCAGTTCAAGATCTAGTGCATGCACTGTCTCAAAGGACTAGTTCTCAGCAACCACAGAGTACTTTTGAGCAGCTGCTAGTGCTGACTTTACACCTAGCTCCCATCTTTCCCTGTGGGTACAGACAGAAGTTGGAAACGATCTCTGGATTTCCACAAATACTTGTGAAAACAGAAGACTCGGCACCCAGGTTCCTCATGCCTGACAGATCCCTGCCAATGTTTCAGCTCTTTGTTTACTTATTTATTTTCCAGATTAATTAAGTTCACTCTGTAGTTGCAAGTGAGCAGGAATTTTCCCATGTGAGGTTGGAATGGGCTGAGCTGCATAAGTATGACCACAGTGTTCCTCTAAGCCTGGAGATTTTAAGCTCAAGTTGGAGGATGCCTTTTCTCCTTCACCAGCCTGTGTCTTTGGACAGAGCCTGGAGTAGCCATTACTTGAAAAAAGGAAAGGGAGATGTAGCCACAGCTCTTTTCCAAAAGACCCAGGAGGAAATAGCTATTGTGATAGATCCTGCTCTTGGTTCCTCAATAAACTAAGCTTGTAAGCATGGTTTTTGGAAGACACCCATGTTGATATTTGGTCTATGCTTTTTGCTGTCAATAGAGACTCTAAATCACCATTTATTTTTATGGAAGCTTTGCTGTTGGATTAAGTCTTTCAAAGGGCTTTTCAATCTTGTGCAAGAAATTAAAATCCAGCACTTTCTTTCCATCCCAGCTCTGCTCTGCAAGTTGGATTTCACAGCAGCTCTGGAGAACTGCATCTGTGGAGCAGGACTCTTTCAAAGGCTTTATTTTTCTGACTCATATTCTGTATAACCTTCTTATCCCTCGCAAGGTTTGGCAGAAATGCACATTTTGAATCCCAGCCCAGCATTCCAGGGAGATGGATAGCCCAGAAGAGCAATTCCCAAAGTTAATGTGCTAATGTAACTGCTGTCAGCACTCAGAGTTTCTCGCAAGGTTGCTGGCATTTATCTCACCAGCTCTTTAATTAAAGACACTGGTCAGTAAGGAGCAAGTTTTGACCACCAGCCAGTCCTGTACTATGGCTTAATGTCAGTGGGTTAGAGCAATACACCCTGTCCAACTACAGTAGTGATAGAAGTGGGGTGAGAAAAAGAAAAAACAAACAGCATAGTGTCATGGAAGAATTTCCAAACCCTGAAGCACCTTTGGTGGTGATGTAAAAATCAATAATGGAACTAGAAATGCTGGATCTGTGTGAAACTGAACCAGAAAATGTCTTTCAAGGCTTGCTGAAGGGAGCAGTCAAACAATAATGGGGAAACGTGGGCAGATGGAAAAGGCTTCCCATGTCTCTTTTGTATGTTTCTCTATCAAAATGACAAAGGACCAATTGTCTCTAAGGAATAGTAGTTGCAGGCTTGGAATGCATTAAAAAACAATCAGTACTACTGGGATTGGTATATATGGAAAATATGGTGTTTGTGCTTTAATTCCAGTCTGTTTCCTTGTGCTCAAAGTAGCATTCAACTTTAAATGCTTTGTTTGGTTTGTTTCATCACTGTGTCAAAACAGGGATAAGTAACGTGTTCTTAGAGGCTGTGTTCTACACAGTCAACATCACTCCTGCACTTGCACATGCCCTTATTTATCTAATTGTACACCCTAATGGAATTTTACCATCTAATCTAAATGAATCAGGTTTTAAACTATAGTATCTTAGAAGATGAAAATGTCTGTTCAAATTTCATTTGAAATTACGTGACAGGACACTTTTTTTGCAGTTTTTATTTACCTTTTCCAGATCCTAATGTGGCCAGTTACTCTAAAAGGTGCATGAATTTACCTTGTGTGTTTTACAAAACATATCCTTACTTCACAGGATAATTTTCAGTACTAGACCTGCCTGTGGCATTTAGTGAAACATGCATACCGAGTCATGGAATCCAAGGATCATCCTCTCCAAAGAATGCTCAGTGGGAGATCTGACCAGATTAAGTGGTTCATCCAGTTTTAACTAAGTTGCACCAAATACTGAGTGCCCCTGCCATGGTGTTCATCTGACTTCCTCTGTGCTGGAAGGGTCTGGCCATGTGTAGTCATGTTGGTGGTCAGTGCATTTGTCCAGCCGTATTAGTCAGGTATGAGAGAGGCTGGATGGTGTGAGATGAGTTCTGGAGAGACAAGAGGAACTGAGAGCTGGCTGAGGCTTAGGCACTGAAGAGATCATAGGTCTGGACCTGCTACCAGAGAGACCTGTTTGCTTACATGTGTGTGTCTGTGCAACTGCTGGACAGACTATCTAAGGAGGTATCTGTATTGCATATATCTATATATATGCATGTGCATGAGGCACTGAGGGACATTGTTTAATGGGGGATTTGGCAGTGCTGAGTTAAGGGTTGAACTGGATGATCTAAGAGGTCTTTTCCAATGTAAATGATTCCATGATTCTAGGATTGTACGTGTCTGTGTGTGTATCTTGGGAATACATACTCAGCCTTACTACTGGCAGGACCTGGAGAGTTTGCCCTGCTCATCTTAAACAAGTGAGTTTGCCTAGTCTTTTTTTTTATTTTTATTTTTTTTTTTGTGCATGGCAACTCTGCTTGCACGCTGTAGAATTTTTGCAGAAAGGAGTCAAACGTAGAATTTCAGCTCAGAATCACTTCCAGAAGAGGAGAAATAAATTATTTGGGAACCTTACAGCCATGGGCTTCTTGCCTGTCTTCTTATGGCAAAGGAAGTGGATCAGAAGCCCGTGCTGAAGTGAAAGAAAAGCCTTATTTTAACTACTACCCATCCTGGGCTGAAAGCACTGGGAAGTTACGGTTAAAGACTCCCTGTGGTTGCCCACAGAAAGCTAAGTGTCATATTCAGGTGACAGTCAGGACCTGCTCTGCAGTGAAGACACTTTGGAAATTTGGGGGGTTTTTGTCTTAAAAGCTCCTCAAAATCCATAAGTTGCTGTCATTTCAAGTATATTGATCCAGTGCTGACATGTGTTGTTTACAGAGATTGGAGCAGGCACTGACACTGGCAAAGACAGATCCATATTACTGCCTCAGCCAGTCCTGTGTGTAACATGTCAGCTGGCATGTGTTATGGCCATGTTGTAAAAACTCACCCTCTTTCCTAGGTCTGATGTTCCTTTGCTGAACAAGACAGTAATATCTTCCCAGGGAGCCTGTTCCTTGGGATTATGCAAGGCTTCAGCAGGCACAAACAAATTTCAGTGTTGTTCCCTTCAGTCTTCACTTTCACAGCTCTGCTCTCATGGTGTTCAGCGTTTTCTCTGAGCTGTTTCACTAGTACCAGTCAAAAGAAAGATCATCATAGCTGATTAGGCCTTTGTGTAGGTAGTCCAGCATCCTCCAGCAAGGGCTCGATTTTAAATTCTGTGGCAAAGTATGCAATATTTCCAGTATGGATGACTCTGTCAACCAGAAAACGTCTTTTTTCTTGAAAACCACTGACTGGCTTACACTGTGAAATATAACAGGTGGCCCTGCTAGATTTGGATGGATGCATGTAGATGCATTACACCTACTTAATATTTAATCTAAGTTTGGTTAACACGTGCCCTAATTTATGAATGGAAATCAGATGAGGATTTTGGAAAACAGCCTGGTTTTACCCACATAATAGCTAACCAAATGGTCAGCAATAGAGTTTTCAGAGATCTTTGTCAGAGAAGCAAAATGCTTACAGTGGAACTAAACTTACCGATGTAATTTTTATCAGTAGCTACACATCCTTTTGTGCTTTGCACTCAGGAAGAAGAGCAGACTGAAAAATCTGCCTCACTCAGGTCACTCCATTTGTCTTTTCACAACAAAGCACCTACACCCATTGTTCAAATACCCAACAGTTTTCTCCTTCTCTTCATGGAAACAATTCCTCTCTCCCCCAGAAAAACCTATCAAAAACCCCCACACACCCTCAAACAGAAAGCTAGTACCAAATGATCAATAAAATATGCACATAAATGTGTGGCTTATTACATTTTATGCTTCATCCTGAAACCATTATAAAAGTTCTTACAACATTTTGGCAGTAATTTCTAAAAAGCTGCTCTGTATTGGAGAGGGAGCATATGCACCATGTGATATGACATCTGCCGCAGTAAGTAAGCTTTTAATTGAATATTTGAGGAAATAAACATGTAAAACCCATGTAACTTGATGTCAAATAAGTTATTGTTGCCTCAAGGCTTTCTTGATTTTTTCCATTTTTATTTTTGGCAGGAAAGTTTGAAATATTGTACATATTGGAGACAGGAGCACTTCACATACAATCGTCCATCAGGACAGAAAACATAACGTTGCGTTATTGTTGCTACAGCAGCCCCTCCCAAATCTTGGCAGTTATCAAAGTGGCATTTGGGATCTGAGATTAACAATGTCTCTGCTCACATCTAAATATATATATTGAGCGTACAGAGGAAGAAAGGGAATTGACACACATTCAATTGACTGCTGTACCAGTACTAACTAGAAACATCTTTCTTACATTAACCCTGTGTTTCTTTTTACTCCTGTAACCTTTCACAACAAGCAGTGTGATGTTTTCTCTCTCCCTGTCTTTCACACATAGAGGTGTGCAGCTCAGAAGGGAGCAGTGTCGATCCATCCCTCCCTAACCTCCCCGTCCTTCATTGCCTCTCCTCTTTGTTTTCCCTGTGCTGCACACTGGCTTCAGGTGGAGCGTGTGAACAGAGCCAAAACCCAGGTCCTCAGCAGGGAACACATCCCTCTGAAAAAAACATCCTAGGTCCCTTTTCAACTTTTCCATTCACATACAGTAGTCAGTTGTTTTTTATGTCCTCAGTGAGACACCAGTCAGTGCAACATACTTCAATCCTGTGGCAGGATAATAGATTTAGTTTTTTCTCAGCCATTCCATATCTGGTGGTGTTGAAGATCTCACAGTCTCATTTCAGTAGCCTTGCTGGTGGCACCTGAGGGTCTCCTTGGACAGTGTGCTCTGCACTGGGACCTCCCTTGACAGGATCAAGCTTTCTCTTTGACCCTTCTTCAACTCACAATGATGCCAAAAGTGATAGTCTGTGCAGGTTCTTACAGGGTGATTCCCTGCATCATCACTGCATTTGTATCTGCATGGCAAATCTGCACAAGCCTATTTGAATTAATTTAGTGGGTAAAATTTTGAGAGATCCAAGTGCTTTACTAAAAAATCCCCAGGCTCTTGATACTTTAAGCCTACTTCTCACTTCGTATGTGTTATCTTATTCTGTTGTAATTCACTTGGGCCGGGTCTGCTCACTTAAGAGTACTATAAACTTTGATTCCCACAAGCTCAGATGTGACAGGAGTGAAAGCCTGGACCAAGGGAGTTCCTCTTCACATTAATTACGCCCTTCTGCCATAGAATTTCCTCACCCATTTTTAACACGGATTTGTCTTTTACGAGTCCATAACACTTATAGATCATGAACCTTACATCTCCTACCTGTTTATGAGTCACCACAAGTAGATACTCCATTTTTTCACTGAGCTGTGAAATAAGAGGGCACTACAAGGCATTCACAGAAAATCAGACAGTAATGGCTCAGTAATAACAAAAGAAAGAGAATCACTGCAGACAAGACATGTCAAACACTTAGATCAAGGGAAGGTGAAGCATTGGTTAGAGTTCTCTGGAGCAAGGTCTTAGTCCTGCAGCACGATCTCAGTATGCTCACAACATGCAGGATCTCCCTGCATGAAGAAAACATAGGGGATCTGTCAGAGCTTCAAGGAGGCTTAACAAGACGACTGACTTCAGTTTGAAAATGAGAAACCTACGCACTATGGTTCCCTCTGTAGTATGTAATTGGTTATGAAATTCCATCTGTTTTGCTTCACTTCGTATTTTCAATTCAGCTGATAAGCTTGTAGCAGGGTCACATGTGTGTTCTGGAAAAGCAATTAGGAGGTCTTGAGGATTTGATAAGTGGGTAGGTGGAAAATGGGATGATTATGATGGAGAATGGGTATTTTTAGAATCATAGAATGGTTGGGGTGAAAGGGAGCTTGAAAATAATCTAGTTCTAACTCCCCTGCCATGGTCAGGCCTTTTTCTAGGAGAAGGCAGCTAAGAGGTTCTGTGCTGAGACAAGACACCTGAGGCTAGGGATTTAGATACCAATACTGATACTGGGACAAATGGATGGCAGCCTATGCACTCACCATGCCCACTGTTTCAGGTGCCTGTTTAATTATACAAGGCAGTATCATCACTATGACTAAAATGGATTGCAGATTGGGGTTTTTGTTTCTTCACAGCAAACTGGAGAGATCAGGGGGAATAAAGGAAGGAGGGAAGGAGGGAAGGAGGGAAGGAGGGAGGGAAGGAAGGAAGGAAGGAAGGAAGGAAGGAAGGAAGGAAGGACATTTATTTCCCTTGTGAAATGGGACTGACAACACTGTCAGGAATGTTGTGCTTGGAAAGGTGTGCCTTTGGCATTCTGATAGGTTGCTGCAGTACAAATATCTAAATACCAGAGGCATCAGAGGGTGAACTAAAAAAAATATTGCCACGAGCCTTAAAGTCACTCCTGAGTTGGGTTACTGGAGGGAAGAGAAATTTTTCTGATGGTGGAAGCCTGAAAATTAATGATAAAAATCTAGACTGGAAATCATGGTGAGACTTTAAATGATAGACTACTCAATTCAAGGAATTCTAAGTGAAGATCAGGAAGAACAAATTTTTGCTCTATTTTATCATTAGCAGACCAGAGATTTAGAATTTGAGTTATTTTGATTTTTTGGTAGTTTTGTGTTGCCTTTCTTCTGGAACACCGTAGTTGAAGATGGTTATGTTGAATCTGTGAGGACCACCCTATCTAGTGTATCAGTCAGGCACTTGGCAAACATTTCAAATGAAGGAAAACAAAGTCTCAAATATGCTGTTGCATTGTTCAGTCAAGTGTATACTTTGCCAGGTCTATTTGGACCCTCACATCTGTTTATTGAGCTCTACTTCAAAGCAATCTATTTCTGCAGGACACAGTTGGCACTGTCTAAGTGTATTGTCTACTGCAGAGGAGAGAGAAGACACTGGAGTGTTAGTTTGTCATTAAGGGAAACGCTGAAATTATTTTCTTTAGAAACAAATACAGATGACGTAGCAGAAGCTGCTAATGTCCTAACCACAAAATAAATAACACAGGCATGTACAGTACTGATAAGATCAGTTAGCCTCTCTTAAACACACACATTTTATTGCATGATACAAGAGTTAATATGCACTTGAACATCCTTATATGCCCTCTGTAGCATGCTGTAGAAGGTTACAGAAGCCTCTGTGTAGCATAAGCAGACAAACAATAGCCTTATCCCTCTTTATTTTCAGGGGCAGTATGAAAAAAAACCTCCTTGTCTGACCCAGTTACAGTTATTTGTCTTTCCAAAAATACTTTCCATATGGAGATCTCCAAGTCTGAGGGCCATCTGTGAGGACTTCTTAGGTCTCTTTTACAGAGAAGTCTCTGGAGAAAGCCCAAGTGCAAGACTGGGCTAGGCTGACAATATTTTTTCAGTGAGAAACAAGGACTCTTTATGTGTGGTGGGTCCTACTTCCCTGCCATTGTTGAGCTAACAAGTACTAGTGAAGACGCTCAGTTGTTGCAGCAGAGCTATGCCTTTTCTGCTTTGTCACACTGTCCATGGTGGAAGGCTTGGAGATGCAGGAATCCTGACACCTGCCCTCCTTACATGAAGTTGCCCAGCCTCTAAGTTTGCCTTCAGCATCCTTTCCTCTGCCTAAGTAGGTGAATTGGTGTCTTCCAATGGTTCAGGTGCTGTCCTTGAAACATGATAGCTCTGCACCTCGCCTGCTGCCAAGTGGTCTCTCACAAGGTGCATTTGCAGCTGAAATAATAATAATGAATTCAGATGGACAGAAAGATCACACTGATGTCAAGTAGAATGAAAGAGACTCCAGAAATTTGCTGGTTTTTTTCTATATAATATTGTGGATGCTGGTTTGCACAAATTAAAGCCCACTGGGACCACAGAAGAGTAATGATTGCACTTAATGAGGGGCAGTTGAAAGGTATGAAGTAGTTCTTCCAAACAAGTTCTAATCGAAGCTGGAACCATACAGACACTGCGCTCAACAAGCTTTCCTATGAATAATACACCTAATTACCATCTGCTTTTTTCATAACATGGATAAAAATGTGATCACATATAAAATTCTCGCTGTGTTTCCTAGGATACAAGGTGATCCTCATTTCAAACTAGCTTGAAAATGGCAAATGAGCAAACTTAATTTTAATAAAAACAAGGAAACTCACGCATGTGAAATATAATCTGGGCACTTTTGATTTCATGAAGAAGTGTCTGATTTTCATACAAAACCTACTGAAGAACTTGATAGTATAGTACAAAGAGGCACTTCACACCTGTGGTTTAGACAGTCCATGTGAAGGATGACAGTGCTTCTCCTAATGGGCAGAGTGAAAGCAGTGTGAGAAAGTTTCTAATAAAACAGTATACCCTACTGAAAGCTGATTTTTCAACAATGTGAATCAAAAGATGAGCATAAATGACTCTTATGATGCAGCTTTTTCTAATTACTGCCATAGCTAGCTAGCTTTTTATATAGGGGCAAGTACCCTGCTTAGTGAAAACCGAGAAAGCCAAACGCTTCTTTCACTTGCACCAGCCTCACTGTGAAGGGCCTGTATCACAGAATCAAGCTGCAAGACCCGCTGAGGGTCCTTATTCCATGTCAGAATTGTGCCTTGTGCTGGATTGAGGAGGTCAACTGGGATTTTATAATTTGAGTTCCAAATCCCTCCAACATTTGCTGTCAAGCATAGCACACACTATCCACCAAAGTATTCCCCTTATTTCAGTGATATCTCTCAGATGAATTGAATGGGGTGATGGAGAAATGAAGATGTTGCCTGCTCATCTCCTCATGTTCACCATCATAACCACAATAATTTATGACACAAGCAACTTTTGAGAGGGCATACAGCTTCTCAGTGTTCATGGTTTGTATGTGGCACTAAAGCTTTACAAGCATCCCAAGACCTGTGTCTTCTTAGTACCTTATCTGTTAACACAGTAGACTGTGAAGATATCCAGTGGGATGGAGGGAAGTGGCTTCAGACAACACGATGACTCCATTTTGTTTCTCTCCATCACTCGAGCCTGACAAACAGCACTAAAAGCAGTTGGCTGACTACTGATAAGCCATTTCAACTTCAAACATATCCTAATATGACATTAATCTCAATTACCAAACAAGACATGGTTGGATTAATCTGCTCTCTTCTGCTCTTAATTAGCAGGAAGCCTAAGCAAGCCATTCCCACACTGAAGCTGCAGCTCTGGCCTTGGGGACTTCCAATGTTGCCTTGGGGCAGAGGGGGAGCAATGGAGAAGAAAGAATAAAGTAGTTTCCTGTCTACAACTCAAGAGAAGCTCTATTTTGCAGAAATTAGGGAATGCTTCAAAATCCACAGCTCCTGTTCAGAGACCAACTTGTCCTGAGGCATCCGTGTGATAACTTCCCATTCCTTCAATTCTCTCCATTCCTTGAAGTGCATTAGGAAGGAGGAAATGCCAACAATGCAGTAGGGTTGATGTGATTACATGCTCTGCTGAAGGAGCTTTTACATACTAAAGGCAAAAGGCTCATCAAGGAAGGTGTCTGTGTGTATCTTTTAGGAAGGTGTTGCAGATAATGCAGGGTCTGGTGGCATTCCAGCTCTCCTCCTTCCACATTCTTTGGCCCTGAGAAGCCTGTCCTTCCTTGGTCATTCTGGAAGAGGACTGAAAGCTGGGCTAATTCATTATAGTGATTGTTTACCCTGTCTTCCCAGGACATAGTGGTCCTCTTTTCTCCCCTCTGACCCACCCTACATAAAACCCTGTGAGACAGGCACAAGATTCACGTGCACACTTCTGTCCTCTTTACAACCACGCCTTTGCCAAGGACTTTGTATTTGTTTTAGTTAAAGCAGCTTGTGACTGAAAACAGCTGCAGACTAAGTGGAAAAATAACACCTAAAAATAGCCCCAGCCTGAGAGCACAATGTGCATTGATTTTACTATGAAGAGTACAAGAGCAGGGAGATGGTGACTAGGCTGGTATGTTCTAATACGCCTCACCCTGCCATATTTAGAGTGCATGTAGTAAGCCAGGCAGCCAAGTCAGTCCATGTAGGTATTTGACTGCTTTGGAAGGGATCCCAGCAGAGCCACTCCAACTACAACAAATTAGTGTCGTATTTTTATAAGCTGACAGTGAGGAAATCACCCCACAATATTACCATGTTCTGCAGAGTACAGAGAATATGTAACTGCTGAATAAGGAAGACAACTATCTCGCTGATTGTTGCCACTCAAAGCATTTTCCTAGAATAAATTATCAAGTAGATAATATAATTTCCTCCCGTCTGCTGTATGGCTGGGATGTACTGAAGTACAATCCAGTTCTAGGTGCAGGTCATGGACCCAAAAGCATTAATTCCCCTTACAGTTTGGCCAACTTCAGCAAGCCAAGCCTGTGCAGCAGTTCAGTAGAAATTATCTGTTCAGATTCATTACCACAGACAACATGAGTGCTAATAAAAAGCACAACTCCACCAGAGACATCTTTTTTTATGTTATGACCATTATGATTACCTGCTTGGGACATTGGTGTCAATGAAGACCCATTCCAGCATGAGTCTGCCCACTGCCTGGCCACTTCCAGGCCTTAAAGCCTTAGAATTGAGGGTGAGTGTTGAAGAACCACATTTTTTAAAAGGCTGACCCAAGTAATGAAACAACCCCCTATTTTAAAGATGGAAATTACGTTGATTCCTGCACTTGTGCTTGACAGGGGTTATAGTTCTGCCTCTAACCATCTTTTCTCCTTTGGCTTTGAAATGTTACTGGCTTATTAACTGAGCAGTGGAAATCCATGCTGAGAGGCCGAAGAGTCAGTTTTCAAATTGTTTCTGTGTCAACTACAGGTCTAATAGCACCTTAACTACTAATAGCGGGATCTGCTCTCAAGAGAGTGATTCAAGTGGACACCAGCCAGGCTCAAATGATGGGCTGGGGTGAAAAAGTTTAAATCTGGAAACCTTATTGCTGTTAGACACCTTTAAAATCATGTACTTGTTACATATTTTTCTGCATGCCATGGCCAGATTCTCATATCCTTTTAAATAACTAACTAAACTGCATTTCACAGTACTTGATCAGATTTTTTAAAAATGTATTTATTTAGAAGATAAAGCTCACTTGGTCTTCATGCAAACAGGAAGAAACCCAGCACTTTATCCATGATTGGCAGGCTGTCCATCACCAAAGGGATATTCAGGGGGGTGCTTTTGGAGAAGCACCCCAAACTCCTCTCTGCGATTGACATGACAGAGACCTGGCTGAGTTTACAAACATCCAGGCTTGTTTCTGACTTGCTCACAAGTAGACTGGAGAGATTTTTCTGGAGTGCTGCCTGCAGAGAAACCAGTGAGGAGGCATTGCTACCCGTCGAGGTGAATTAATCAATTAATTAAGATCACTATCGAGTGGTGATCTTATTCAGGGGCAGCAGAGGCAGGTGTTGCTCTTTTCCAAAGATGGTCTGCTGGTTTGGGCTGAGGTAGTTTTCTTCATAGTGGTGGTATGGGGCTGCATTTTGGATTTGTGCTGAACACAGGGTTGATAGTATAGAGATGGCTGAGCAGGGTTTGCACAGAGCCAAGCCCTTTTCTGCTTTTTGTACTGCCACACTGGCAAGGGGCTGGAGGTGTGTGGGAGACTGGGAGGAGACACAGCCAGGACAGGTGATCTAAACTGACCAAAGGGATATTCCAGACCATATGGGATCATGCTCAGTATATAAAGTGGGGAAAAAAGGAAGAAGGTGGGGATATTTGGAGTGATGACATTTGTCTTCCTAACTTACCATTACATGTGATGAGGCCCTGCTCTCCTGCAAATGGCTGAACAGCTGCCTGCCCACAGGAAGAAGTGAATGAATTCTTTATTTTGCTTTTGCTTGTGTGTGAAGCTTTTGCTTTCCCTATTAAACTGTCTTTATGTCAACCCACAAGTTTTCTACCTTTTACCCTTCCATTTCTCTCCCTGGTCCCGCTGGTGGGGGAGTGCAGGAGTGGCTGCCTGGAGCTTGGTGAATGGCTGGGGTTAAACCATGACAGAAGGATGTGCCCTGGTTTCAACCTGTGCTGCCTGAACAAGCACCCATAGCTCAACCTTGATTTCACGGCACTTTTTTTGAGGGAGGGTGACATCTGAGACCCAGAGTCGGGAGACGCTAAATAATGAATTTTGTGTCACTTTGTGTCATTTTTGCAGATACTAAAAAATGCCTCATACCCCAATGTACAAATCAAGGTCTCACTTCCATACTTCACACTTAGCTCCCTCCAGAGCCTGACGTATAAATGTGAATGAAAATTGTTATCCAAAACACAGTCAATTTACCTGGAAAGAAACAGTTTGTGTATTTCTGTGAATGTTCACAGGCTGTCCTCTTTAGTGGCACTAGTATTCTCATTTTTTTCAGAGTAAAGAATGCTTGCGCATGACATGGCCCAGGGATCTGAGACAAAGTGACCTGACCTGGTTAACTAATTATAGAGTGAAGGAAATTAATTTTTGTTTAGGATATCTGTAATTAATCCATATAGTAATAAGTGATTTAGTCGGTGTTGGAAAAGTATAAATAATTAATAATTGAGAAATAGGTGCAATCTGGTCATAGATTTCCCAGAAGGAAAAGGAAGATAAAGTGTTTGATGTAAATTATTTGCTCAGCTTTACCTTTTTGATAAAACTTTTTTTTTTTTACTAAGAGCAAAACCAAGTGAAACAGAAATGTCTGCATGGTTAATGAGTCTGACATAAATGATACAGTACTTATTGGAATAGCTGATTGTGAAAGATGCACCAAAAATGGCAAAATGTGTGCACACAGCTGATAAAATGAAACCATGTGACAACATTTGTGCTGTAGGATAGACAGCTTTGAGCAAAATTCCTAAAAGTAAGTTAAAACTCATACAATACTATAGATAATACAAGACCTAAGGCTAAAACAAAACAAATCTAAAAGTATTATATGTAGCCAGAAAGTTTTTCTGTATATGATTTGCATACATGCACATCCCCAGAGTTTCCTACAAGGCTTGTAGATTACTTGAATTTAGAAACTATCACTACAAACTGTTTTCTGTGGAAATGTCATGAAGCCATTGGGTTCCAGTGGTCCTTGATAATGAAAGTATGTGGTAGTTTGGGTTTTTATGATGGGACAAAGTCCCTGTAAAAAGATTAATGAATCTAAGAAAAACTTGGATCTCAGTCTGTGGTGAAACCCAAAGGCATCTAAGTTTCACAGAATGCTAGACTATTTTTGTTAAGAACATCAGATTAACATCCCCAGGGAGGTAGCTTCAAAGCTAAGTAGCAGGGAAAAAGGTCTTTCCAGGAGTAGAGACTCATGAAGCAAAGGAGAAATGGTTGTCTGGGCAAGGAAGTGGGAAGACACAGAGATAAAGGGAGGACTGTTAATAACATTTGTGGCAGATTAGAAAAAGCTTAATCATTACAACTGAATTTAGTGCCCAAAGAAATAAACGGACACTTCAAATTATTAAAATCCTGATTTTAAGCCAATAATGAATTTTTTAATATGAGAACAAATGTATTTCCATGTATTTATCTGCAATACAATATGAAGTGTTACTTCCACAATGCACTAGACAGCACACTAACCTGAATATTGAGTATCAAAGTTAATAAAATGCATATACAGCATGAAATTTCCATGTTCTGCCTTCTGTTTGGTTAGGCCTCTAAAGACTGAGCCTCTCTCAGTACTAATTCAGCACCTAAATTTGTAATCTGCCATGGAGTTACTCTGCATAGACTGTCTTGAAAGGGTCTCCTAGGGGCTTAGTAGTCCTGATGCAAAAAGACAAAAAGAGATGACGAAATCCTTATAAAGCAAATCCTACAACTGCAGTACATGAGTGTTTTTTTTTTTTTTTTTTAATTGGTCACAGGACACAACAGTTTGCCCCTTGGGAAGATTATCTTGTCTATGGGAAGTAGATCATTGTTCCTAGTTCACAATTTCCTATCTTGTTTGTTGTTTCTTGTCCCATGATGTAGAACAAGCCATGGCCTGGGCTAGTGACTAGAGGGTGCTCCCCTGCCATGAATAGAGGACAATCTCTAAAATGCAAAAGGGCTTGGGTGATGGCCCTGGAATGCCAAAAGACAGCCCTTGATAACAGCTCCAAAGTCAGTTTCCTCCAATTCATTTCCACAAACTAGCGACTCAAGAAGAAGACACACCCTGTGGGTGGAGTTCCTCACCAAAGCACCCCAAAAACTGACTGGTTCATGTGATACCTCCAGGCACTCCTGATCAGGGGTGCCTGGTCATGCCCTGAACTCAGACAGTGGACTGTGGCAGAGCTGTGAGAAACCAGCCCTTGGCTAAGGTTGCTGTCACTGTGCTCCATCTGATGTGCAGGTGGAAAGAACATAAATTTAAACATCTGATGAAGAGTTCTGTGAACTGAACACCAGCTTGGTCAGCCTGGTTTGATTAAGTAGGAGAGAGTGAATTTCTGGTCAAGTACTATGTTAATACTTATTGCTCTGACTTACCAAGACTCAAATTTCATGATGAAAATTTCAGATTAAAAAAAAAGCTGAAATTTTTAAAAATCAATTTAGATTTAATGTAATATCAAAGAGACGTTTGTCTTCTCAGAAAACTGAGTGAAATATTTCTAATACATGCCTCCAAATTTTTTCATAAAGGTAAAAAGTAAAAAAATGTTTTTTCCCCATAGTTTGTCTACATAGTGCTTTTAGGTAAACACTGATATCCGCCTTGTATTGGATACAACTAAATAAATTGCATATATATTTATGTGTATTATTTATGTTCTTCTTCATTATTCCTGAGTTCCATTCTCATTGACCTTTCATTGAGCTCATTCCTACAGAATTTTTTCAGAATGGATATCTATTTTCTAAAAAAAAAGTGACCCCCTTGCTCCTTTATACCACTGTATAGCTTTTTTAAAAATTTGCACTTTCTGTATTCTCTCCTGTAGTAGATTTTGATAGTCTTTGCTGTAATTTTCAGGACTTTTATTTTGTGCCAAAGTTTGTGCCAATATTTTAGGGATTTTTTAATCAGTTTCTTCAAGTTTCAGTAATCAGTCTCTTGCAACAGTACATCATCTTCCCTGAGAATGACAAATTGAATCTTAGTGGTGTTCCCAACAATAACTCTTTCTTTCTTCCCTGTAACCCTGCAGTAGCCCTGGACTGGCTTTTTCCAGGCAAAGAAACATGCTGCTAAGTCTTACCAAGCCCACACAATGTATTTGACAATTGCTTATCCTTTAGGGGCAACAAAGGTCACTGAAATTCCCCATTGTCTCAGCGAGGAAACAGTGAGATGTTGGAGTACATTTTGAGAGCAGAAACCTCTTTGGTTTGAAGGGCTTCCTTTATTTTCAGCTCTGCTAATTTCAAGTCTTCTCAGAATATCTCTTATTTTCTTTTGTTTTTTCTCAATTTGCCTATTCTCAGTTTGATTCTACTTTGTATATTGAAATCTTCTCAGCGGGTCAACATCCACTCTGTTATGTTGAGTAACATAATATTAATATGTCTTTGTTCTTCTTACCTGCAAATAAATAGGAAATTAAATGTTATTTTTATAAATATCACACCCCTCAGGTGATCTGCCTGATATTTTCTTGTCTTAATTTGCAGAGTTAAATACAAGGGACTTGTAAGGGGGGGGGAAAGTGAAACACATCTCAAAAGGAAACAAGGGACTTCTCTAGCTATAACAAGCAGATGAGATTTTTAGAGCTGTCTTAAACTAATCCAAAGTTATATTGTCCTGAAAAAGAGTCTTGCCATGTTTCTTGATCCTGGCTATGTGTTCTTGTCCTTTCCTTTGGGCTAGTGTGGCTGATCCCAGAGGTGGATGCTGAATTATATTAGCTTTCCACTAAGAAGAGCTGGCACAACTAGCCTGGACTAGTCACTCAATTTTTGGCTGACTAGGTAAGGTTAAATGGGTTAAATGGGTAGTTGTCTTGTGCTTTTCTGAACTTGTTTTCATAACAGACCTATGTAAAAAGTGTCAGCATTTCCAGGATGGGTGAGAGGATTAATATTTGTAAAGTCATCTAGATTTCAGATTTGTTTGGAATTAAATGCGGTATAACAATAAAGTTATTGTTAGTCTTCCACTGAGAACTCCCATTTTGCTTCACAGCCTAATAGCCACCAGAAAAGACATCTGAAAACTTATTGTGTTATTATTTATGATACATACAAAGCAAATAAGGAAGAAATGCCACAAAAATAATTTAAACATACTCAGCTTTAGCACAGAAAGCAAGATCAAACTAATTAAATCCGTATTATCACTTTCTGTACAAACCACACACTGTTTTAATGTGTTGTAAATTCAACTCCCATTAAATAAAGACCTGATTGTGCATACATATATATGTATGCATGAGAGGGGAGATGGAGAGAGAGGAAATGCAGAGTCCTTCCTTCTCCTGGGATTTGTTGGAAGCCCCCTGTTGGTTCCAAGAAGCATTGAGGCAGGGACCTTCATGCCTTTGTGCAGTGTCCGAGTGTGAAAATGCAAGGGTACTAGCACTGCTGTCCCTGTTATTTCCTAAAAGAGGTCTGGTGAGATGGAGTAGGTAAGAGTTAATGACTGATTTGGCACAAAGCATTCTTCTATGTTCTGCTCTGAATCTCCAAGAGACATATTGGCTCAGCTGATCAGATTCCTTTAATAACACAGCTTCCAGGTCTACTCGTGCTGATCCTTCTCTGCTTCATAGCCAATGATGGTCATGGCTTGAGGCCACAGTCTAACACTGTGACTCCAGAAAGAATGTTGTTTTTAATGTCAATCCAATGTTATTTTAAAAGACACACAAAGAACTAATGCATTTCCTGGGGTTCCCAACTTTCCTGGATACTGTTCAAGCTTTTTCAGAATTCAAGTGTTTCCTAAAAGCTGTCAGTAAGGTTGTGGTAGCACTGCAGCATCTCAGATGCAGCAGCTGTGGAGTTTTTGACAGAAATGTGCTGAAAAATGCCAGCTTGCTGAACTTAAAACATTGCCTTCAAAAGACATCCATTAATACTTGCCGTGGTGACAGCCAGGTATCAGTCTTGACCATTTCCTCAAGTGTTTGCACAACTGCTGGGGTTACTGAAAGCTGCTGTGCCCACAGGAATGGACCAGATCTGCCAGACTAATCCTACTTACATTCAGTTGGGTAACTGGGTAACTTGAGTCAGAAAGCATAACAGATACAGAAATGGCTGAAAAAAAGCTAAGGCAATACCTTAAAACACTGGTAATTTTTCCAAAAGCATCCTGAGTTGTCATCTATAGATAATTTGGAAACAAAGCTAACACTGAAATTATGTATTTGCTATAAGCAGCTTGCTCATTTATAGACATACTTCCTTCCCCCAAACTATACAATAATAATGGCAATGCAGAACACTCATTCACATTAGCTGTATGCTTGATACGTTTCTGCAGTCCTGGGCAGACAACTCGTCAAGGCTAAAAATTCAGTTCTTCATTATTAAAAAATACCAGTCCTTGCTATAGGAGTTGATGACTCCATGAGAATTATAATTATAATCAAAGCATAATAGGCATTTTGAGGCCCTTATAATTGCTGCCAAGAAACTATTTATTCAGCTAAAGAATTAAATCTTTGTTTGTAAGCTCTTTCTTGTTCACAATAGAAATAAAAGTGTGTGACTTGGCTCATGAGCAGATACCAGTCTGGCTATTTTACACAGAGTGAAAAATAGGCCTTCATACAGAAAGACTTGGGATACTAAAACCAATTATTTATACATATTTGCCTCTATAAAATCCAGTGTTTAGCTCCAATCATGCCTCTGATTGCTATTCTCCTTTGCTGCATGTTGCAGACTCTCTGATGTGCTATATGCTCAGTGTTGCATGCATATCTGGCACAACTCCCAAAATGCAACTCCCAAAACTGGAAATTTTTTTAGGAAAAGTTGAGTGTTGGATGCCAAGAAATGAATAAGTGATACAGATGAACCTTGTAATTTTTCTTGGTCCTTCACACGTTGTAAGAGAAATAAGGTTCCCTGAAACTACCTAATGATCTTTCTCAAAGCACAAAAGGGGAGTGAAAATGACACACCAAGTTCTTCTACTTCTTACAAGCCAATACCATAAGAAAAAAGACATTTCAGGCAGCCCCAATAAATTTACATCAGCAGCAGAAATACTCTGACTTGCTGCAGAGTCCACTGATGTCTTTACTTGCTGTCTTCTCTAAACGTGAGTAAATTCAGCATGCAAAGTCTTTAATTTTAAGCTCAGCAGCTTCATGTAGAGTCTATTGGCTGAAAAAGGCAAATTCTTCAAAAGAACATTGTAAGGTAAGTTCTCTTCAACCTAAATAAGTATTATCAAGTTAGGTTTGTTGTCAGTTGGTGTAATGGAACCCATAGCTCCCTGAAAGGAAGCAAGATTGATGATGATGACAACATGCATGATGACCACACCCAGCTAAGGCAGCAGAACACCTTAGCAGCTGAACCTTTTCGTGTCTGCTGTACTTATCTAATTAAGTGAGATATCCTGGTTTAACTCAGGTGGTGTTTAGAGAAATTCAGCCTTAAAATTTGTTCTTCATATTGCAGTAGGAGGCCATGGCATAGAGGATACCTTAAATGATCACCTCTTTCTCTGATAATTGTATTTGATCGGGGAAAGGAATGCAACGAGTGCACATCATGGTATAGGCACAAACAACTCAGTTTGACTCTATCTACACAGTTATGCCTAACAGGGACAACTTTTATGTTAGGTGTCCAAAGTTACAGGGCTTTGCCCAGCTGCTGAAAGAAAATACTAATTTGCCTAGAAGGCTGTACTTGTTCTAATTCAGGTGCCTTTGCTTGTGCCTTGTATCATATGTACTTTGTACAGACATAATTTCTTTTAAGGTAATTTATTTTAAAATAACCGTGCAAACCAAGTGTTTCCATGAATAAATGAGAATGTACATTGTCCGAGTAAGAAAAAATGGTATGAACAAATGCTTGATTTAAAGTTATTTTGTATCCCAGTAAAATGAGGGATGCTATAAGGTTGCATTTATTTCAAATTGTCCTGCTGTTTGGGTCAGATTCCATGTTAAGTCAGTAAGAATTCTCCCTTTAACTTCAAGAAGATCAAGACTGGAGCAGCCACAGTAGTCTTAATAAATGTAAATCTTATTAGAAATACCCTCTTTTATAGGAAGTACCAAGCTGTTCAAAGCTCCAGGCTACATTACCTTACAACATTGACTGAAATGGCAGAAGAATTTACCATCCTCACTAATGAATTTTTTAAATTACTCTTTGCATAGAGGGTGATAACAGGCCTCTAGTGAGAATCAAATCAATCCTTGAATTGAAATACACTAGTAAGGCTTAAATCATATTTTAAAAAGTCTTTCCTGGTCAGCAGTGTTACTTCCTAAATCAGTCTAGGAAATGCCAGATCTTTTTTTATCTTATTTTTAACAATAATTGAGTTTTGGGGAAAGAGCTGCTAACAGTTATGGACAACTTCTGCTTATCCATTACAGACAATGGCATAGACATTAGAAATTAAAGTTTCCCCACACCATCAACACTGCTTGTCATCTTATTAGCTAGGGATGCAGGACCATTCCAGTGGTCTTTTAACTCCACCTTCTCTTGGGGTGTTACTGAGAAATTAAGCTTCCAAGATCCATTACATGCTTTAATCTTTTTTCTGACCTCAAGAGATGTTCATCCATAAAAGTGGGTGCTGGGATCATAAGCACAGTGGAGGGGCTCAAGCATGGTAAACTTTGGAAGCAATGAGCTGGAGACTAGTGGCTCCTTCAGTCTTAGGCCTGCCTTGTGAGATGCTGTGGGGGCAAAATTATCACCAGTGAAGATAAACTGGCTTTCCAGACTGTTGGTGCCCATTCTGTAACAAGTGGCTGGCTGCTGCCAAGGTCATTGTGTGCAAACTTTTACGGGCAGAAAAAATGGTGAGAACTGAGCCAGAGGAACGTGGCTTTCTACCATACTTCCAATAGATTTGTCCTGGGAAATTCAGGTAGGTCTAATTCCCTTACAAAGAACGGGTTACAAAGATTTTTTGCTAGGGATATACAATAAAGAGGGGGTTATAGTCAAACATGAAAGCTAATATGTTTTCATTTTTAGCAAAAAAGGCAAGTGAATCAATGTGAGATCATCAAGAGTGAGCCTCATTTTCCCCCCAAATGTGAAATTAATTAATATTGTAATTTTTAAGGTTTTAAACTTTTTTCCCCTGAATTTCTGAATATTCTGATCATAGAAACCTATATGGATGCAAAGTACCTAAATTATTTACAGTCTCATTAGAACAAGAAAGTATCTGTTTTTATTTACCTTCTCCTATGAAAACATTTTGAGGCAACCAAAAAGAGTTTGAAGTCTCTAATCTTTTTTCTAAAGAAAATAACATTAATTCAGCTGACTGAATTAAGCTAGCACTCATGCATGCAAAAGCAGGAAATGCTCCAGCATATTACAAAAATATACTGAACATATGACTAGAAGAAACAACCTCTACTTAGGTAATTGTTTCAGCTATGACAGATTCTCAATTTTTTTCCATGCTCCTGTTACATACAACAGAGTATTTCTCTTGTCCAGACCTGAACAATAATCAGGTCATATAATGAACAATCATCAGGTCACCTGAACAATATACAGCTCATCATTTAAATCACAGCAACCCCTAGAACCACAATAAGAGTAACAGAAGCAGAAGAATTCTATGGAAAAAATATTTTCTTCTCTTTTAGTTCCATATATATATATGGAAATAGACTGAAACAGACTGCATGTCTGCAGAAAGGATGGACATGATACAAACATGAATTTAAAAATTTTATGTTTTGGGATGTTTTGGATGTTTTATTTGTCCCTTTTCCTCCAATGGCTCCAGATATTCCCCTTGATCTAAGGATTGCCACACAGAGAGAGGACCAGGGAAGATCAGAATAGGATCCACTCTGCAAGTCTGGGTTGGCCTCACAGGGACACAAGACTTGTACCCACCATTTCAAGAAATCTGACATGCAAAGATAGTGACACAGGATGCTGTAAGTAAGGCCTGGTTCTGCTCAGCTGTTTCTGAGCAGGTTTCCATGGTGTCATGATGACATCATGAGTCATCAATACTGAGGAAAGAAAGAGCAAGTGATGATAAAATGGCCAGAAGGATTAGCCAGATCATGAAAAATAACAGAAATAACATTAAGTGGAAGATAAAAGGCCTGTCCAATCATCCTTTAATGTTATTTACTAGCACTAATGTTATTTTTTCATATCTTGTCCTAGACTGTGAATGCTAAGAAAGGGCAGTCAAGCAGACAAGATTATGGACTTTGATTTAGCAAGGGCTGACTCAGCTAATTTTTAAGCCTGCCTTCTTTCTGTTCTGAGGGTTAAAGGTTTGTTTTCCCTCCTTTTCCCTGGAAGGATCAACTGGCCCTTCCACATAGGCACAGGGAGAGCTCAGCAGAGATGGAGGGTTATGAATACTTAGGGGGGCTACTAGAGCCAGGCAGGCGTTTACATATCTCCCA
This sequence comes from Grantiella picta, assembly GCA_013397955.1. NCBI lineage: Eukaryota > Metazoa > Chordata > Aves > Passeriformes > Meliphagidae > Grantiella > Grantiella picta. The sequence goes on from VZRM01004864.1 coordinate 111,169, forward strand.
TCTTTCCCAAAAAAAGGTCTGAGCTCCACAGAATATTCAGTGCATATCTTGTTTTGACCAATATCCCTGTATCATCATTATGCTGTTTATTTCTGCTCATTCTGAATTTGAATGTGAAGTGTTCATAAATAAAGGCACATACAGAAGTGTTTTGAGATAACTGTGCTTTACTAAATGAAAATTGCATTGACAATTCTTATGACTGTTTTATATGTAGAGCATTAAAAAGTATCTGGAGGCTCCAGGGATTTTTGTGGGTAATTGTTTTGTATGTTACAACACGTTTTTATTAATGGGTTATGTTTTATCCTGCTGGTCCTTTATCCTGCTCCTGTGCTTTCCAGAAATTCTAAGTTTTAAATGAAAATATGCAACCTGTATATATGATCAACTTTTGTTACTTTCACAACTTGTGCAGAGAAGTAAGTTAGCCACTAAACATGACAAGTTTATTTGTTCATTTATTTATTTTTAAATTCTAATTAGAGAAAGGAAAAGGGTGTCAAGAGTCTTTAGTGATTCACATTTTAACAACCAGGTTATAATTTATTAATTCCCAACTTATAAAATTTTCACAACCTCTTTCCACGGGAGTCCAAGAGCAACTCAAATTTATTTATTGTTTCTACGTAGGGTGTCATTAAATATTTGTTATCTCCTAAAGTTTGTTGGGAAACGGGATTATTTTCCACATCAAATCACACCAATACTAATGGGAAAAGCATTAGATGTTGACCCAGCAAATTAAACTGTAAAATATGAGGCTCATTGTTATTATTACATACAGACACATTTTCTGTGCTCCTTATTAAAACCATCTTAATCAAACTCATTGTATTTTAGTCATGTTTTAAAATAATTATGCCAGAATACAAAACACATGAATATATAAAGAGAACAAGTTTCACTTGAATATGTTCAATTTAACTTTTTAAAAGAATTTTCCAATTGGTCTCCTTTGACATTTAAATTGATCACCTACCAAGAAAAAGAAAAACATACTGAAGGTTTTTTGTGCTTTTCTTAAAGCTTCCTAAGATACTCCTTCTATTTTATTTTCCAACAAAACCAGAAATCAATTCTGCATATATGGAACTCATCTAATGTATATTTCTGTCAATTCTCATTTATAACACTTTGTGTTTTATTGCAAGTTTTTGGTAAGCATGAAAGTGTCCCATCATGGGGTTCAATGTTCTCTCCCTCTGGTGGCTACTCTTTCCTAGAGAATTACTGTGAAAACCCTTTCTCCTCTGATTCCCTTATGGATCTGCACTGCACAGTTTGCCACGATGGACACCGCCCTAATTCACAGAAGTCTTACTGGGACAAGATAATTTTTATATTTTAAAGCTAGAAATAGGATTTCTGATATTGAATGCAATGTTCACTTGCTAGGTGGATCTCCTGTACTCTTCCTTTATGGTGGAGATGGAATCAACATAGAAACTGGGATTTAGTGGATGTTTCATCTGGCCAAGCATAGATATTTGCCTCAGGATGAGAAGGATAATGACCTGGGTTCTGTTGATTAGCTCTGAGCTGGGTTTAAAGAGAGTCTCCTGTCTGGTTCAGATTGTTTGCTTTTGCAGATGTCACAGGTCACCCATGAAATCAGAACACATGTTCCATGCTGCAACTGTTTTGTGTATTTGGTGAGGAGCTGAGGGCTTTATCTGCTATGCCTTTATGATTAGGAAAAAAAAGTACATTTTTGAAGACTGAAATTTTTTGCACCAAGAGTCTTAGTAATTTTGTGATGGGAATCACAGAGCCAATGGCTACAGCAGATTCAGCTGGTTACTCATCCTACTCCCATTGGAAACATGGAACTTTCTCCACATATCAATTCCTTATCAAAGGAAATAAATAATTGACTCTTTATGTTAACTCATATTTAAAGAACTCAAAGGAAAGAGGTTTTTTTTCCCAGTGCCTTGTTGTGCATGCATGGGAAAAAATGGACCATCACCACAATTCCTGATACACAACACACACTGCAGCTGCTAAACTCACCAGTCACACCAATCACTCTTTTCACAGGAATAACTGCACACACATGGCAGAGAGCTCTGCCTTCACTGCTCTGGCCATGGCACCAGCCAGGACTGCTCTGCTCTCCCTGGTGTTGAGATGTCTCTTCACTTGCTCATTTGCTCACAATTCTACAGATGCACAAATATCTCACTTGCAAATCAGCACATGGATCATTCGCACTCTAACACTGCTGGACATTTATTTGCTGCATTAAAGTGGCACTCCTATTCCTTTCTTACCAAATACTTCATAAACTTGCTATAATTTGCTATATTAATACCTCTTCTTAAAAGATATAACATAACTGTGAATTTTCCCTGCTACTTGAAACCCTTAGTTTTTCAAGACAGACCCTTAACTGTGACAAGATGGAGAATTTGTTATGAATATTGTGATAGCCTCCAAATTGAGCTCTCAGATCAAGGCTTGGTTCAACAATTCCTGCACGAGAGGCCTATGTGAGAGCCTTGTGGGACAATGGGAGGTTCTGCTTTCCTGATGTTTGAACTTTCTGCCCTTCTCCCAAGGAAAGACAGTCATCACCATGTTTTGTGAGCTTTTCAAGTCAGCAAGAGCTAATAATGTCATCTGTAATTCTGAGTTAAGTAATTGACTCTGTTAAATTCAGAAACTCCACACAAAGGCTCTATGCACCTGCCCTGTATGTATTTCCGATTAAAAGGTCCCTAACTCTTAAAGAATTAGGTGGAAATTGAACATTAACCTTAACAGTGGAATTACTGATACGCTATAAGACAGAAGAGTAAGCCCTGGACACAAGTTAAGGAGTCCAACCATGAAGTCTCTAGAGCCAGTGTTAGGGAGTAGGTACAGGAAACAAACAGAGGAATTTGCCTGGGCCCTGTCCCTACCCTGTAAAAATTCAAGTGGAAGATCCAGTGCTTGGATCCTCTCACGGCAGGATGGTGAATATCCAAGAGGTACAGCCAGTCCAGATTCTGTTATGTGGGCATATTTTCACACTGTTCTCATAACTGCTGGCTTTATAATCCTCTGGCCTTCGTAAAAGCTCCAGGAAAACCCTCTGGAATTTAGCCACGTTCATTTGCTGTAGTCACAGGTGCAAATTCTGACCTGAATACTTGCAGCTGAGTCACTGCATAGTTCTCCAAGCAGAGGAACAAAGTATGTTCCACTCTTACCACCTGAAGACCTGAAATATACCTGAAAATTGCACATTGATTTTGGGAAAATGCATTAAATGATGTTGGGATATCTCTGTCTTTGGAGGTTTTCAGAACTCAGTAGGATGAAGCCCTGAGAAACCTGCTTTGGCCCTGATCCAGGGAGGAGGTGGGATCAGAAACCTCCAAAGGTTCCTTCTAATGTAAATTTTTCTATGGTTTTGTGACTCTACGGCTCTTTAATACTGGGGACTAGTGTTCTTTGCCCTACTAGGTATTTTCCATTAAGGCCATTTCAGCTCATAAGCTCTGATGTAATGAGACATGCTACGTGTGCCATGCTGCTTGGCCTCAGTCCTTGCACAGAAGAACCACCTATTGCCTTTTAATGAGACATTGTAAAACATGTGAATACCTGCCTTCCAAATAGCGTTGGCCGTAGTGGCAGCAGCAATCTGATACGGTATCAAAGTGCAACACCCAGACAGCCTGGATCTTAAGAACCCTTTCCCAGAAAGGAAAATTTACCAAGAAGTGTTCTGACCCAGTGTGGGGTCAGTGATGAGGCAGCCCTGCCAAGGCATGCCCCGCTTGGTAACAGACTCCACGTAGGTCACACGTCCCACTGGCTCATGCCACCACCCTGGCCACCGTCCCTCCTTCTGTCTGTCACTCAGCAGCTCTTGGGCAGCCAGCACAGAGTGTACAGGAGGGGCACGCAGAGGCTGTAAAAAAAACCGCTTCATAAAAATAACTCAGGAGACTCCTCACACCAAAGCTGGAAATAGCCGAGAAAACACCTCCCATGCTGGTTCAGGGGTGCCTGCACGGTGGGGAGGAACCTTTCCTTGAGCTGCAGCTCCTGGTTGTCAGTTTGTATTTCGACTGTGCCACTGCAGACTCCCCAAGCTGTGAGTGTTCCCTCAGAGGCACCACACGTTTCCTAACGATGTAACAAGGTGATCCCATCAGCCATTTAATGTTCGCAGTGAGTGGCGTGGGAAACAAGCTTCACCATGTGCTTCCTACCAGCGATGAGCTGTTGAGGTGGAAGGAGATGGTTGGATATTGTGTTGCCTCGAGACAATATGGAAAGTCTGATGGAGAAGTCCTGGGAAGGAGGAAGAAAGGAGACGTAGAGTCTTGTCCAATTTGTTTTACTGTATTTATTGAGAAAAAAAGTTTTCTGCTGAAATTCAGAATCTGCTCTAAATAGAAAACAGGTGTCATCTTTAAATGTGCTTTCCAGTTCAACCTTGTGGTGCCCAAGAGAAACACTATAATTTTTTTATAACTTACATGAGAGACGACAGAGTGGGCAGGGGGGAGCATTGAGGAATCAGGGCAGGAGGCATATAAAAATTTGTTTGTGGTTTACAAGGAAGAAGAATGTGTTAAGAAGGGTTTTTTCTTCTTTTTAACCTTGTAACAGATTAGGGATGATACTACTGGCTATGAATCCTACCAGAGGAGTGAAAGAATGCATTCCTCAGCCCGGGGTTTTTCTGTAGTTTCAGAAAATCTATCTAAGTGCCAGGGTGTCTGATTATTCAGCCCCTGCCTTGGCGTCATACAACACAAATGAGTGCTACACAGCGTGGATTGAAGATTCACAGAGAAAAAGCTGTTGGAGTTTGATAGTGTTTTGTATCTCAAAGAAATCTAAAAATACAAAATGCAGCCGACACATGTGCAGTGCTTTAGTAAGCCGAACATCTGGGACTATTTCAAATGCTCTCCTTTTATGTTGCTTATTATGCTACCAGAGACCAGCAAAGTGCAAATAAAAACTTAGAAGATTTTTGTACTGCTTCTAAGTTCAGCTACAAAGACATTAAAAACAATAATGGGGAAAATTAATATATGCCAGTTTACAGCCCCCATTTATTCTAGTCTTAGAGGATACTTATATATGCTGTGCTGCATCCTTTTCTAGTTTTCTGGATTGATTACTATATTGTGGAGGTATATGCACATTTTAAATATATACATTGATATTTCCCTTATGGTGTGATTTAACTGAGACTTGCAGAACCCTTTGCAAACTCTAAATCAACTTCACATGATGAGGTAGAAATAATAATCATGTCACCTACCATTCAAAGACATCACTTCTATTGACACAGTACTTTTTATACTGTGATGCCAATGCAAGATTTTCTGTAAATCAAAATCTGCAAAATAAAGAGCCAAGTCCAAAGTAAAAAAAGCAGTTTTGCTCTTCCATGGAAGTTTTGCTATAGGCTTCAGTGAGATGAAGATTTCACTCAGTCATTTCATTTTTGCTCATTGATTTATACTACACAATGTTTTTAATACGACTACCTAAGGGAGTAACTACAACTGCATGTCTCTGGGTGTCATGCAGGCTTAAGAGATAGGGTCCAAAGGTGTACCATCTGCACAAGGCTGCTTGTAAGTCTAGACAAATAGCATCATTGTGGAATCTTCTGGATCAAACAATAACTTGCCCAGATACATGCATATTAGAAGCTTTTGTCAGAAAGGAAAAGGATTTTGCCAGGATGGAACAACAACAGAGGACAAAGGGTGTAAAATGGCAGCAGCCAAGGCCAGAATCTGTTTTAGGAGGCATGGAGTTCATCCAAAATAAAGGGGGAAAGAAACTTTTTTTTTTTTTTAAATGTATCTTTCATACTGTTCAGCCACATGACTGAGATTTTAAAAAGAATACTTAAGAATATATCAGTATAGGGTCAATGGTAAACTATGCAATTTAGGAAAGAAAAACAGGGATGTTTTCAGCTAACTGAATTGATTTTTTCTTTGGTCTCTGGTTTTCTACACATCCTCTGATGGGCAGTCAGCACTATCTCCTGGAAAATAAACTTAAAATAAAGTTAAGAAAGTGCTACTCAGAGTAGCACAAGATCAGCACAAGTTCACAGTGTGCTGGGCTGTAAGAACACACAGAGCTATAAAGGCCAACCAAAGATCTTCTGGATGGTCTCTGCTATCTATTTATTTCAACAAAGAAATTACTTCAAACATTAGAAGGAGGAAAACAAAGTAAAAGAATGGAAGAGTATCCTGTTTATCAAGAACTTTGACTTCCATATGGCCAAAAAGGCATTGTAAGAAATGCCATCTTGTAAAGTGAAAGTGAACCATATTGGGCAAAACCATACCAGAGAATACCAACCATATAAACTCACTGACTCATCTTTCGGCACATGGTGATGGCTTGCTCATACACCTCTAGGATTTCCTTCTTGAAGAATGTCCAGCCTTCCTGGGCACCTTTGCCCTTCAGGACTGCTTCCCAAGGCACTCTGACAACTGGCCATATAAACTTGCTGGCTCGTCTTTCGGCACGTGGGGACAGTGTGCTTGTACACCTCTAGGATTTCCTTCTTGAAGAACGTCCCACCTCCCTGGACACCATTGCCCTTCAGGACTGCCTCCAGAGGCACTGTGACAACTGGCCTCCTAAAAACAGTCTGCCCTCCAGAAGCACAAGGTGACAGTTCTGCTGGCACCACTCCTTACTTCTCCAAGAAGTAAGATCACTATCATTTCGTGATCACTTTGCCCAAGGTGGCCCCTGACCACCAGAGCACCCACCAGACCATCTCTGTTCACAAACAACAGGTCCAGTGGGTGCCTGTCATCCTTGGCTCCCTTACTCTCTGTGTCAGAAAGTTATCTTCCACATACTCCAGGAGCTTCCTAGAGTGTTTCCTCTCTGCTGTATTGTATTTCCAGCAGACATGTTGAAGTCTCCCACAAGAGCAAGGGCCAGTGATATTGAGATTTCTCCCAGCTGCTTAGAGAATATTTCAGCTGCCTCTTCATCCCAGCTGGATGATCTGTAACAGACTCACACCAGGATATGTGTCCTGTTGGCCTTCCCTCTGACTCTTACCCATAAAACACTTAACCATATTGTCACTATCACGAAGCTTCAGACAATCAAAACACTTGACTGGGATGGACTTTCCAACCATATTTGCCACCGATTTATTTAAGAATTTTAATTGGGTAGTCATCAAACAGTAACTGGCTAGAAAAGTCACTAATAGTTTTTGCATGTTCATTCATCCTTACCGTGGTGCCTGTGAGCACCATTTACAATAGTTATTTTGCACCACAGCCCCCAACACTTTTAAGAACCACAGAATTCCTCCTGCCATCAAAAATGAGGAGGCTCTGCAAAACTATTAGGACCAGCCAAAAAGCATACATTGGGTATTGCATCCTCACATATTAAACAGTGGCCAGGAAGTCACTGTTTTGCTTTCTCAGTCCCTTTCCTTAAAATGAAAATAGAAATAAACAACCTTTTACTTTCTTACCCATCTGCCCCCAGTAAAGACATCAAAGTGGGATCAGCACAAAACTAAGCAATACATGAAATGGAATATTTTGGGGGGAACAAGTGTTCCACTTCTAGATCATCTTTAAACTCAACAGGGAGAGTAACAGGCAGGCTGCATAACCTGAAGAATGGCCAGATCATAGGATTTGTAATTAGAGTGAGTACATGGTGCTTCCTCACTGGGAAAAAAAAAAGAGATGAGCAGCTGTCTCAGCACTACTGGAGTCAGCGAGGACTCCCAATGAAATCAGATACTCATCTGCAGAAAGAGCAAGCACGGTACATCCATCAGGCAGGCATGTGTCACAGCTAGTTGAAGAGAAATGGCTTCTAGAAAGTTAAGCTTCTTCTGAAACCTCAGTACATCTATTAATAAGGGAGAATGAAAAGAGGGCTAGAAAATAAACTAGAAATACAAGCAGCAGTCACCTGAGGCTGCACATGATTAACTTCGGTAAAGCACATTACATGTCTCTACAAGGAGAAAAATTCGAAGAAATACTTTATTGCATTAGCTAGTGGTAAAAATAAACTGGTGTGGCTTACATAATGTGTAACAATTTCAAGACTTGAACAATTATTTGAAACCTGATTCTGACTTTACTTCCATACTACGTTGGAATAACTGCATTTATATTGAGATAAGTTTCAAAGAAGTTGTGGACATATCCATCAATTTAAACAGGCAGAGATGCTCCCAAGCTTTTGTCTAAGCTCTGAAAAAATACAAGGCCTTGTCTGAAGAACTAAGAGTTCTAAGTGTTATCCTGCACTGTGCAAATATTTTACTGCTGCAAGGCAATTTCTTCAGGATGATTAGTAAAGAAGCCTGGGAGCCAGAATAATAAGCAACACAATTTCAATAGATGCTGACCCGAGAGGTCTCAGAGACAGGGAAATTCACACAACTGTGTCTTTTCCCTCTGTTCTGCTGCTAGCACTATGCCTCATATCTATGCTGCACAGCAGCTCAGCTTTGCTCTCACTCCAGGACCCCATCTGCCAGACATAACCGGTCACTGCCACATCGGCAGCTGTCCTGGGAGACGGCAGGGACAGCACGTACCTTTCCCCTGGCACATCCCAGGTGAGACCTGCTGTTATCGCCGCCGGGTGAGCATGGCAGCAGCAAGAGGAACAGACCTCCCTTCTTGCCTCACAGGCCCTTTCTCTTCATGTTTACCCAAGTCTCGTTGCCGTTTTGAGCTATGACTCGCAGGTCTCCTTTGCTGCCGCCTAAGTGGGTCCCATAACGTGCTGACAGCTGCATCCACCTTGTGAAGTCACAGCGTGGGCACCAGGGGCAGAGGTGCTAAGAGGTACTCAGGGCCTCTCTGCTGGGTTTCCTTTGAAGCCAAGCAAAGGGGCCATCAGCAAGCAGCAAAGACGAAAACCTCAACCCTCTCTTTTTTTTTAACCACAGAGAGCATTTATTGTGTCTGTGTTTCCATAATGTTTCTGAACAATATTGTGACCTGAAAGTGAAACAGAATTAAGTTGAATCTAATTTAAAGTGCTTTAAAAATAGGTAATTGGGAAAGCAGACTAGCAAAATTATATGCCTGCAGGATGAGATGCCTTTATTTCTCCTTGGTGGGGGAACCAGCTTCCATGGCAGTACCATGCCTTTTTCTTCCTCTCGCAGGCAGGAGAACAAGAGAAGTAATAGCATTAGGCAAATGTTATTCTTCCTTCGGCTTGGAACAGGCAGCACTTCCCAGGCAATCGAAATTGGTACCGTTCTGTAACAGTCAGATAGTAATTAATCTGCACTCCCTGCACAGCTAGATCCAATGGGGCTTCCATCTGTCCACCCTAAAACTCATGGTGGGCTGGGATCGGTGGGGAGATAAGCCTTTCTCACTGCTCCTGCTCCCACAGACAGCATGGCTGCAAAGCCTTGTGCATCAAAGAGGGTGAATTGGCCATTGTAGCTCAGCCCTGCCCTTCTATGTCCTGGGAAAGGAGGACTTTGTCAGCAGGACTATGCCAAAGGGCTTGGCATGCTCTCCCTTTTGATTGCATAATGCAACTGTTTAGAAACGGTGAAAAGCTAAGCCCAAAGGCAGAAACTGCCAGCACGTATCCTGGGTACAAACTCTTCCACCTGAAACACAAGTGACAATAGACTGAAACACTGTAAACATACCAAAAAACCCTCAGTGACCATTTATATCCTGCCTGAGAATGTCTAGATTAGGTTTACAACCCAGTAAAACTACCGCATCTCTGGAAGAGAGTAAAAAGGGCGAGCTCTGTCCAAGGACAAGGGATTTGCCCCCCAGGTTACCATGGGGAAGCTCGGTGTTTCACCAAAGCCAGCAGCCCTGTGGGGTGACCCATCTCGTGGAGATTGCTTCTTCAAGGGTTGGGTGAGCTATGCTTGCAAAGGTGACCCTTTCTCACTTGCCATGACTGTTTCCGTTCCGATATCTGATTTTCTATGGCTCAGACTAGGGGAGGTGGACCCTTCCTTTTCTTCTTATTGAATCCAAGCTTCTACATTAAACTTTCCTTTCTTTCACTGGTAATTTTTGACCAGATCAGTATTTTTGGTCACAATTTGATAATCTGGCATGGCTTGGTAGCAGAATTTTTGCAAGCCTTTTTATTAGTAGTTCTTTCTAATGGTTTGAATTAATAATATGTTGTGAATTTATACTGCATGTCACAGATTTGAAGCTTATGTGTTTCCAGCAGAACAAACATTCTGAATTTCCCAGGCAGACAGCTGTCATCTCACTCACAGGTCCACCCATGTAGTCCACCCAGCCCTAGCAGCAGGCATAGTTACAATGCCCCAAAGCAGCAGAATTTTTTTGTTAGCACAATGCAACAACTTTACTTCTAATGATCATGTAATGCTGTGCTCTAATTGAATTTTTAATTTCTTTTATAGTGTTCAATCCTGCAAACTGCTAAGTTATATGCTCAAAGAAGCTGCAAGATGAGCTTATAAAGTTTTCTACATTTGCTTGTTTGTTTTATAAAAAGAGTGTATAATGACACATGTTCTTTGAACTAGTGCTTAGCAATTGAAGTTGTTTGCTAATAAAAGTTTGTTGGTTTCGTAATACACACAGAAATGTGTAAGTGGGCTATACAAGCAAACTTAAACTCCTACTTCAGGGTGATTGTTTGTGTTCCTTACTTAATCTGTAATTCAATGCAGAATATTTTACAAAATATACTCTACATATATGAAGCTACAAATGAATTCTATTAATATTGAATTAATAACTAAAAGATTCATTGCAGTTATAGATTTTGTGAAGTCACCTCTATGAAATATCATAGAGATATCACATAGCAAAGTCATCATGCCTGTGTTGACAGGCTTTCTTACAGGAATGATTTTTGACAATAATAGCACTTACTGCAGCACTGGCTTTATCAGCATGGCACTCTTGCAAAATGAAAGGATGCAGAATCTTAACCAATAAGACAAATCCAGGCTGGGAAGACACTGTCAAGTGAGAAGTTTGTAGAGAAAATCCAGTTGAAAAAAGAGGCTTCTAGTGAGACATTGCAATGAAGGGGGACACCTGCATACATCAACCAAGTGAGGATTCGCTCCTTTCTCCAACAGGACGAGGGCATATCGCAGAAGCACACTGCATAGTCAGCTGAAGGAAATGCACTAGTTTGTCTTCTCCTAGATGAATAATTAACATGCAGTTAATTAAAAGGAAAAATGTATGCTAATGCATTCAAGTGAAGATTTTAGCTACTCCTATATATGTTTTAGAAATTGAATCTGTGCAAAACAACTTATTTTGCAGGAAAAGGGTACTAGTTGAAAACATCAGCTGTGCTTAAATATAATGCCCATTATATGTTATCATTTCGTGACTAGAGAAAACTTGTAGTTGCAGAAAGTGTATAACAAAAATTCTGTATCCTCCTGCGTTGAATTACATAAAAGTGAGCAGAATCCAATTGAAATTCAATTAAAAATGAGATAAAGCAGAAGCATAGACCTCACTTATATATGGGACTTCCTCCAGATTCATCCTTTGCATTGTCAAAACTCAAACAGACGGAGCAGAAGGAGTGCATTCAGTTCTGAAACTGAAGCCAGAACAACAAGCAGAAGATCCAGGCAATCTGCTGTGTTCCTCACAAGGAGAATTTACAAATAGAGGGAATGTTTTTAATTGTCCGTCTCTCACAAAAAGAAAGGAAAATAGCCTAATAGCAACACAAAGTTTTAAAGTCAGACACATCTAGGAGTATTGTGTTAATAGTCTGTGTACAAACAACAGGTGTAAAAGTTCAAGCACCGAAAACTAACATATTGTAAACTCAGGAGGGGAATTAAAAGGAGACTCAAACTGAGAGAAATACTGGGGCAGGTCTACTTCTGTCAGTATTGACTGCTTTGGTATGAGTTGTATCAACCCTTCTTATTCACCCTGCTTCCCTACCCCCTCCAAGGCAGACCCTGCCACACATTTACCTTTGGCCTGTACATGTATTGTCCATTTGATATGTGTTAATGTGTTACATTGTCTGTAACTTGCACGCATGCTTCCAGTGTGTGTATTTTATCAGGCAGGTGTGAAGCTCTCTGTCTTCCTGCATAGGTGGGCCAGGCCTTCAAACTTTACAAAAAAAATGGCTACTGGAAATCTGATTCAGTGGTCCATGGTGCCTATAAAATGTCCTCTCTCCCTGCTGGCAGCCAGTCCAATTCCCCTTCTCCTTACAATGTGTAACCCAATGCAGCACTATCTGTGGGGATACGGTGAGTTCCTGCCATTTTCAGATGTGTTGGGTTTTACAGCTGTGCTCAGAACAAGCCTCCATGTTGCAAGCAGGCTCCAAGCCACTCTGCAGAATCAGAAACGTGGGCACTGACGGAATTTTGATATTGCTGTGGCACTTATCAAGGAATGGGGAAACAAACTTCCCCCCAAACCCTATTCTGGATATTTATTTTGTCACAGCTATGTTCACGGACAATCCACGTGATTCCTGTCTGCTGTGGCACGGGGCAAAGCATATGCAGCTCGCACACATGCGACCTTTTGTGCCTAAGCAAATGCATATTGAAGAGAGAGCAACTCTAAAACCTATATATTTAAATGTGAATATTATAATACCGTCTTCGTAATTATCATTCCCCTTGCTAGTTTCCAAGATGCTCTGGGAGGATCAAAACACAGCTGCTTCCCTACTGAGAATTTTCACACTTATCCCAGCCCCAGGTTTGTTTCCGTCCCGGCCAACAGACGGCTCGGAGCTGCTGGTCCCCGGGCATGGCAGAGCTACGACTGTTGACTGTTACTTTCGAAAGAAGGCTAAAAACTGACAGGCTGTTTGAATACAACTAAGGAGGGAGAAGGAAAAGGACTTCACTCAGTCCAAATGATGGTCTTGCAAATCTTGACTGTTTTCCTTTAAGCCAACTCCAACTAGCGGGTTTTTTTCCCTCGTGTCTACAGGAACATCAGCATTTGAAACACCAATGTGGGCTTAAGGAGAAAATGGATTTTCACCATATGAACTGTATGCATAATTTCCAGATAGGAAATGGCATGTTACTTTATTCACATACATTCACATTCATTTATTCACATGAAAAATAGTTCATATTCTCAGCTATGATTGACATAAGGTACGAAGAGGATTTCTTCTGTAAAAAAGCAAACAAATTATGAGGAGTAGGAAGCAATAAGGTTGTTTATTAACACTCTTCTATCTTCACCCTCCTGCCCACCCCATCACCCATAAGATGGCATTCCAAATCCTTGACACAAAATGATAATATATAATATCAACCATACGTTCTCTGCCATTCCCATCTGAACCTCCAGCACTGCAAATGTAGTCATCTTCTTTCCACAGCAGGAAATAGCAAACATTCATACTTGTGCATTACCTTTATTTGGCACTCAAACCCCTGTGAAGTAGAAATTTTACCATTTAGCACCATCCCAGCCTCACAAAATACAGCCTTTCAAAGGATAAAGATAAGCCTACGGTGTCTGAACAGATTCAAGACGCTTTACTAGCATTCTCGCACGGCTCCTGTTTGATTTGCATGATTATTCGGGTGATGGAGGTTAACTACTCTGAGCAATGGGGGGAAATCAAACCATGATCTTACTTGCACAAATATGCATAGATTGAGGGGTTTTATTTCATTTCCTGCAAGATTACTGGCAATGCCTATAGTAACGCCTATTTTGTTAATTTTAGCTTTTATTACAGCCATCTCCAGGAAACAGCAACATTCCCAGAGATAGTCCTTGAGCAGAAAAGAAACTACATTCACGGAATACATTTCTTGTTGTAAATTATTTACCCGAGGCAAAAATGTTTATCAGCCTTTCTAATTTTGTGGCATAGAACAGCTCCTGGTGCATGGTGAGCTCAACAATTAACTGGTTACGCCGATGTTTAAAAAAAAATAAACAAGCAGTGCCAAATACAAAGGTAGTTTTCCGCCATTTACATCAAGGGACAATATTATGCTCATTTCACTGGTGCAAATTCTGGCACTGAATGAAACAAGACTGATTTTTTTTTCCCATGGTTTGGGTCAGAAATCAGGAAAATGAAATTTAATGAAAAATTTAGTCAAAGCAAAATTTAATAGTATGTTACAAAGATCTCAAAGTTTATAAATAACAGCAGGTAACTTCAAAGAATATCAGATAACTGTACTGGACTCAGATGGTGTGAATTCCCCACCACAGCAAGGCAAGAGGAGGAGGAGAGATATCAGATCCTTCAAGGTTCAGTAAACGTGGAGCAATTGTAATTAATCTTAAGTGACTCGTGATGCAGTATCACTGTAGCACAGGACTGATGACAGGGAGGTGTTCCCAGGAGAGAGAAGTGAGTAATTTGGTGCCCCGTGGATGGTGCTCAGAGGCATGAGAGAAGTCTGACTTAGCAAATGTCAGGGTGCATCTAGAATGACTAGAGGTGAGCCAATGTCCTGGCGGTGACACCGAGAACAGGATTCCCTCCTGCCTGTTTACTAGCAATAGACACAAAGCACTTTCCCTGGCCTGCCAGTTAGGGAAAGTTCCTCTCCTACCAGCACTATCATTTCTTCTTTGTTTTATAGATTTTAAATTAAACGCATCAAAGGAACAAAGATCTGTTCACATGTTTATGGAGCTTGCTAGAAAACTTGCAAAGGTCTGTGCCAGCTGGGTCATTTCTCTGTAGATGCTTATGGCACAGACAATATGTGTGGTATGTCCTCAAGCATGCAACTTCCCAAAGGGATAGAGAAAACAAATATGGGATGGAGGGAGTGGCCTCAGCAACATGTGGGAGCAGCCTGAGGTGGAAATGGCAGTTCAGGGATTTTGTCCTGCAATGGGAGACACTGGGATTAGAAACTGACAAGGATTTGGAGGTTCATTTCCCCAGATTTTCCTTTAATATGAACTGAAATTTTTTTTAGAGTTAAATGTGTGATGCTTGGTAGAACTTAATTAATTGAAGTTGGCCAGAAGCCAGACCATGTAGCACTGCGATTGTTTCTGCTTTTGTTAGTTGAATACTAACTAGTTGTTTTGTTGGTTCAATACTTCCAGTGGGAGCACTGACACACGTGCCAGGTGCTTCAGGAGGTGCTCTTTGCAAGAGGGCTCTTCCCAGTGAGTCTGAAATGGATCATGAAAAGATTGAGTAGCGTGGGGAATCACTGAGCCACTGGGCATGTCCCCTTTCGGAATAAATGCTCTCTGTTACTCACAGTCTTCATCGATGTTCTGGCTGTTAAACGGTGTGGATGAGAGAGACCTGATTCTGCCTGAAACAGCTTTGAGAGTAAATTTTGGTATGGTGTGGAGTGGTAGCATGACGGAATGGGTTTAGAGAGAAAGGGCAGGCAGAAATCAGCAAGATACTCTATCACTCATTATAAATACATGTGTGTGTAATATATATGTATGTGTGTGCACATATATATATGTATATATGTGTGCATATAAATATGTCTGATCTATACATAATTTATAAAAAGAGTTACATTATTTAGGTGTTTAACTTTCACTTCCCTTCCCAGGAACAGTTTATGTGTTTCTAAGTGTGGTTTTCCACTGTTTTCTAGGGGGCAGGGCCTCATTACATGTGATGAATTGTCTTTTCTAGCTCAGAGAGCAATGCTCCTGCTCCTGAAGTCAGTGTCCTTAAACTCAGGGCCTGCCCGTGGTGATCTCTCACCCAGAAGTTTTAGGTTACCGATGTTGCCTCTCATGCGCCCGTGGCAGCTGTCACCATCAGCCACAAAAGTACCTGCACTCTAGCTAGATCAGAAGCCATTTAAGTCAAATAATCAAAACCAATTAAAACAAATAACTAAGCACACAGAAGAATGCACTCAGCCTAAGATGCTCCAGCCGACCAAAGCATCTGTGCACCCAGCTGTTTGGTGTACAAAGCAGATGTGACAAGATGTCTGGGCCTGGTGTTGTTTATGTATCAGGAGACTTGGGCTGCATGGATTCACAGGCTATAAAAAATGTCCTCATTTATTCTTGCTTGTTCTTATGCTACAGCCTATTCCAGGGGACAGACACGTGGCATACAGAGAACCCAATGTATCAGGAACACTGAAATCTTGTATATTTGCTGACAGGTCTCTATAAAAGCCAGATCAGGGAATAAAAGCTCTTTTGGAGCTTCTAATTCTTAATTTTTAACTCTTATCCAGAGTATGTTCAGAAATATGGAATATAACAAAATTATTCTTGGTGTCCTTACACAATTCTTATTCAATGAAATTCCCACAGGCTTATGGTAATGTGTTCTGACTCAAAGGATTTTATAGTGTGGATCTCCTAATATATGGGATTTCAATTCAAGCACTGATTTTGGAGTCAAATACTTTGTGAGAATCTCATTCTGTCCTCAACTTCTTGCCCCCCAGGGTTTCAATCTCTTCTGGTTGCAGAGAAAAACTGGAAACATAACCCATTGTAAGTCTCAAACACCAGACGGCAAACAGAAATATACAACATTTATTTATTTTTTTTATTCTCCTGATTTTTAACACTTAGAGTTGGCAGTATTGCAATTGGAATTTGGTTTGAATGAAGACTACAGGCTGAATGCCAGCTTACTCTTTCTGTCTCTCTGAAGAAAAGCAATGCTTGGAAATGCCTGGAAATGAAGGGCCTGATTCCCAACTTCCTTCCATGGCAGCTCATGCTGCCTTACCCTGCTTGTAAGCCTAGATTCAAATATTCATGTATTTCCAAACTGTGTCCAAATCCAAACAGTAGAAATAGTCTTTTTCTTTAGAACATGATAACCTCAGATTAAAAAATAACTTTCATTTCTGTGATATGTGAAATGTGGATCTATTTTAAATAAGGCCATCTCTACTTAAAACCCATCTCTGAAACTCCTGAAATAGGGTATGTTGAATAATCTGAGAACATTGTTTTTTAAATAATGTTTTTACTCTCTTGTTTCTTCTGCAAGTTTTTCCACTACTACTATAATGAAGCAACAACTAAAACACTGATTATATTGTCCAAGTAAAATGGCTTCTGAATTCATGCTTCCTCAGAGCCACTAAATACTGGAATTCAATAGAAAAAGGAAAGGTGGTTCACCTGCTTCAAAAAATTCCAGGAATTTCAGTGAATGTAGTATTTTCTACCAAAAATTTCCAAATTTCTGTTGGTTTGCCTACCAATAATTTCATCTTCTCTTTTTGGATTGAAAGAGGTTGGTTTGTTGATTTCTTTTTAATTAATGAGAGATTACTGTGAGGAAATTAGCCTTACATCTCCCCCATACCACCCCAAATCCTTTGTGTACCTAAATATAGCAGAGCACCGAGGGTGAACTGTATATGTACATGTTCCTGTACTGCCAGCAATGTTTCTTACACTGCTCAAACAGCACAGGCTCACAACTTACAAAAGGTAGTTGACACAGCTTTCAGGTTTATGGCTAGGGTTTGGGGCTCTGGACCTCAGTGTGCTCTGGTGAGCCATAATGAGTATTTTGACCAGTACAGAGGAAAGGCTCTTCTTACAACAAAGGATGTTGACAAGGTGAAAAGTTTGGTGGGTCACATGAAATGGAACTGGTGCTACAGGTTTTGAGTGTTGTCTCCTGACAATTCATGCATTAAGCCACAATATACTTATATATAGATTGAATGCATCCAAGAATCAATGGGGGAGGAAGTAAAACATCTGCTCTGAAGGCTCAAGTTTGACTGAAATGATCCATAAGCATTGTCCTGGTGCTTCTCTCCATAGTGAGTAACATAGGGGACTGATTGTCATGCCTCAGAAAGGCTGTTCATTGTAGCAACAGGTAAATAATCCAAATTTGTCCTGGTCTGGTGCATTTCCCAGTGCAATCCACCCCACCAGTCCTGCAGTATGCACTCTCACCTGAGCAATGCATGAGGGGGGCCAGAAGCTGGGCACTGCTGTTCTCAGAACTGTCTCACCCACTGACTTTCCCTGCAAGCACAAGGTTCCTGCAGCAGCAGTGTATTACCTCAGCTGCCAGTGTCTTGTGTCACTAAAATATTTTCCATCAAAGGGAAACCTCTGCGAAGCAGCAGAGCACAAGGGCTGGCTGTCAGCTTAAACTCTTGTAATACTTAACCCATTGCCTTCCCTCCACAGCAGCTCTTCAGATGAAAAAGATTCTCTTTGCTTTTGGTAAGTCTCCTCCTGCTACAGACTAGTGTAAATATTTGATACTGTAGAAAATCAGATATATTGGCAGCAGGCTGCTGAGGCTCTCTTATGAGTCTATTTTATCTTTTAGGACCTTCCTGCCATTTGTGGCCACGGAATAATTCAGTACTACTATAAAATTCGAAGTTTGCTGCTGTTTGCTGGGGAGAGATAGAAAATTTTTGTATCACACAGAGCAGTCAGAGAATGCCACTGAAGCTTCCTGATCTCTACAGACTCCATCACGCCCACCCTTTCCCTTGTGAAGAACAGACAGGAAAACAACCATTCATATATGCATAAACATACCGTATCTTCACATACACTACAAAAACTTGCCTGGGCACTGCAGTGCAAACATTGGAGAAGTACTTTTGTAGCAGAAAGCTGAGTATTATGCCAGCGCACCTAAAGCAAAGTTATGGCTACTTGTAACTTGTGACAGCAAACACTAATGGCTCTTTTAATTAGACATGTTTTTGTTGTCTTCGTTCCTTATCGGTGCAACGTAACTGATGGACTTCCCTTGAAAATCCAGATGAGCTCACCTCTGCTGCTGACATGCACAGCCACTGGTACTGTGTCACCGGTGAGCCATGTGCACATCACATGCTGGTGGCATGACAAAGGCAAGATGGGTTCTGCCTCCAAAAGCCTGCTTACATGTGTTCTTTCTCGTACGGTTTTAGCTGTCATGTGGCAGAGGATATCAGAGACCTTACACGTGGGATGGATTCCTTACAATTACGCGAGCAGCAAAGGACCAGAAGTTATGACGAAAAAATTGAAATGTGATTTCTCATCTCAGTTAAGTCAGATCAGCAGTTATCCTTGCTACTGTGCCCCACCAGCATGAACCGTGACAGAGCAAGAGAGTCACACAGATTCCACACACTGTGCTGGCCTGGGGTGACCCTTGGGTCCTGAATCCATTTTATTGTCTCAGGGTAAATTTAAAGCCTAGCAGGAACTGAAGGGGACTGAAAAAGACAAGCTTTTTATAACACAGCTTTTAATAAAAGCTATATAGCTATGTGGTGTTTCGTTGGGTTTTTTTCCTTTTCCTGGCATTTAGTTTCATGGTTTTTTGGGTTTTTTTTAGTTTTTCAGTCTTTAAACCATGAACAAAAAAAAGCATCAGCTATCAGTAGAAAAATAATTTCCCATGGAAAGAACCCCTCATAGGGTAATATCATCAGGGTCAGATGTTTTTAAATAAAAGCCTCTAAAGGCAGGTATGTAGATCCATTCATGTTTAGTCACCTAAGTAAATGGATAAACCTATAGAGCATTAAGCATGTGCAGTTCCCACTGAGTCTGAACACCTGTCCATGATTTAGTGGGGATTTCACTGCCCAGTTCTGGAAGCACAGATGTGAAATTAGCAGTTTTGATTTTAAAACCCAGACCTCACTTTACAGACAATCGGAATTTGGTGGGAGTTTTTGGGGGGTTTTTTTGGGGTTTTTTTT